>JAMWET010001172.1:182500-300000 GCA_024036415.1 Prochilodus magdalenae
GTGCGGGGAGCCGCTATCTGCTCTTAAATGTGTTCTGACCCCTTTTCAGTGCTGTCCCACTCCTGAGTTTCGAGAAGCGCAGGGGAGGTATTTTAAAAGGCAGAGTGGGTAAGAGGAGACAGCTGGAGTGCAACTTGAAGCCCCAGCAGTGCTTTAAAAGGAAAACCTTTAGAGATGGGCTGTTTTTGGCATGGAAAGGGGCAGGGGCCACCCCTGGGTCAAAGGTCATCTTCCGGTAATTGTCTCAGTATTGCTCTTTTTTCCGTAACAGAGAAAATGCCCTAACACCCTGTCAGTAATTACAGACCACGAAGCACCATCTGCAACCCAACACATAGTGCCATCCATAAGTAACTGGACAGTGGAGCGACTGTGTTTGCCAAGGGTTTTGAATAGGGAATGAAACAATGGCCCCTCCACAGAACTTTCATTGAAGGGGACTTACAGCTGCAGGGCGGTGAAACAGCATTCGCCTTTTCCCGGTTTCTTCTGTTTTGGCACATGTAAATGTTTCGGATCATCCAATTAGTTTTAATATAAAGCAACACCAAGTACAGCATTTAAATGGTCATTCAATTTGCTGAAGATAAATCTAATATTTATCATCCCTGAGATAAACTAATTACCCCCTAGAGCTTCTAACCGGTTCTGCCACTCTTGGCCTTAACAACTGCAGTGATAAGTTTTTTACATTACTCTGGAGGAATTCTGACGACTCTTCTTTGGTTTAACTTGGCTACACTGGCTGTTTTTCAGCCATGCTAAACTGCCTGTTAAGGTCTTGCCACAGCATCTCAGTGGGATTCAAGTCAGGACCATTTCAGAACCTTAGTATTGAGCCGTTCAGTGGTGGAACTGCTTGAGTGCTTTGGGTCATTGTCCTGCTGCGTAACCCAACTGTACTTTAGGTTTAGGTCATGAAATGATGAGAGGACATTTTCATCCAGGAGTTTCTGGTAGAGGTGGCTCAAGTCCTGCTGAAGCAAAACAGTCCTAGCGTTTTAAACTACCACCACCATGTTTTACTGTTGATATGAAGATCTTATTGTGGAATGCAGTATTCTCCTTATACCAGTTGTAACAGGAGCCATGTCTTTTAGAAAGATCCATCTTTGACTTTCGTTGCTCATTCACAGCTAAAGAGGTTGTACCTTTGCATGCTTGTTTAGTCTGTGTTTTTTAGATTTAGTGTTTAAAGCTGTTATTATATACTTTAATGAAATATTCAGTCTTTACCATGATATGTTGATAACTGCACTCCCATAGCAGTTCTCTTAGGCTAACTGACCCTAACCCTAATCCTAACCCTTTACTCTTTCTTTTTCTCTGGATACTAGTAAAATGGCAACCACCGATAAATGCTGAGCAAGAAACGTCATGGCTTTTCTGGAGTGCCAGACCGAACTTCACAAGCGGAAACATGTTTGGAAGCAGTTGCCTCTGAACCCAGTGCCTCGTCCAGGTTACACTGACATTCTCCTAATTTATACCTGCTCTGGGAACACCAGCGCAGCTAGGGAAAAAGAAAGTGTGCTTTTCCTTCTCCATTCCAATCTCACCTCCAGCTGATAGTTTGAACCCTCAGCTCTCCGCCTGGCTCAGTGCTATCCTTGTTTTCCTGGTGTCTGGATCTCCAAGTGGTTCCCACACCTCTGAGGCACAGGTAAGAAGGACAGAACTCCAACTCTGTCTATTTTTACAGCTTCATTTCATTCTGCTAATCATTTCATTTGCACTGAAACAGTCCACTGCAGATAAACCCAAGCCTAGAGACGTCAGAAGTGTTTGTGGACATTGTTGACATGTGGCATTTAGCTTACAGCCTTGTATTTAACCTAAAGTCCCTGCAGACTCTTTGAATAATTTTATTTTAAAAGGTTGAACTATTTGCTAATGCATTGTATTCACAAAGTTACAAACCTTGACCAATATGAATAGGTTCTGTAGCATTGTACAGTAAAAGGGAAAACACCAGTAGATAGATAGATCACTTTATGAATCCCAGAGGGAAAGTCCAATAGTCGTTTTAGTAATGAATTAAGAAGTAAAGATGACTTAATCTGTAAGCATGTAGTTGTTACATGATTACCTAACCTCAGTTAAGCGCTGTAACCATTCTTAATGCATTACTTCATATTTGTTTGTCAAGACGTAATGTTAAGTGATACCAGAATTCTAAATAACAGCGCATTTCTGGATATAACCAATGAGACTTGCTTCATTAGCATAATATGAGTATTCCCATGTTTGTGCCGCACCGCTCACATTCACAGTCGAGTGCTGAAGTCAACTTCACATGTACCATGTGGGTTTTGTTTAGCTATTTTTTAGATTTCTAGATCATTAAGCTCTGTAGCAGCCCATTATGTTGCATGGAAATTGATTGGAATAAAATCTGTACATTGAATTTACATTAAGTATAAAGAGGAAAGTTGCTGGTTTGGCGATACATGTCATTGTAGTCAATCATGCTAATTCACCTTTGCTTAAATGATCGATGCAAACTAATAGGTGGTCAATTCAATTCAGTTCAATTCAATTCCATTAATTTCAATTTCATTTCATTTCATTTCATTTCATTTCGTTTAGTTTAGTTTAGTTTAGTTTAGTTTAGTTTAGTTTAGTTTAGTTTAGTTTAGTTTAGTTTAGTTTAGTTCAGTTCAGTTCAATTCAATTCAATTCAATGCTTTTAGTCATAGGCATGGAGAAACAAGCAGCTGCACTGTACAATGAAATTCTTACTCTGCACTCGCTCTTGGACTATAAGCACTAGGAATTACAGTATACATACTGAGTACTAAATAAAGAAGCCCATAAAAGATTAAAGGGAAGAGAAATAGATAGATATGTATATAAATTAAGAACCTGTACAACACATGCTAAATAAGACTGAAAGGTATGGGAGCGGACATTTGATCAGTATGCAGTATTAGTGCAAATAAATGACAGAACTATGCAAACAGGACAGAGCATGAACTACATTAATGGTCAGATGCTTGTGGCAGAGGAGCACGAGGTAGAAGTTTGGAGTTCATATAGAAAGTTGGAATGTGTTGGAAAAGTTGGAACTATAGAAATAAGGAATGTGATTTCCGTCCAAAGCAAAAGCTAAATGTGCTGCCAGCCACAGTTTACCACAGTTAGCTACTGCACTAGCTAGCATAGTGGCTATTCAAGCACAAAGCTAGCCAAGTGTTGTTAAATTAGCTCACACTGGAGTTTACAAACCCTTTTGGCCTGTCCTGTAAACTCAGCAGTTTTGGAACTTGTTTTTCCTTGGGCAGTGATGCTAACTTAATTGCATTACCTGAAATGAGTGTTGCTCTCTCATTGTGATGCAAGTAAAATCATTTTTATGAAGCATTACGGTAACACCATTACAAGACCCGTAATGTGTCGCAATACTTCATCTTCCAGGACAACATGAAAAATAATTAAACATAACAAGCACTTCCATTTTCGTTTTCACTTCATTCCCGTTCTCCCAGAAATTCCCTCCTTCTGTTAAACTGACATCTGCTTAATCTGTTCCCTTAATCACTGAGGATCTGCTTTCTAAAAGGCTAGTGTGACAAAGTGGTCAAGATTGAAAGGGGATGAAAGGACCCGTGTCTACGAGTGTGTGCAGGCTCGCACGTGTGTTTACTCAGACTTGTATTGCTATACTTACAAGCCATGATACCTGTAGCTAATCCAGACCATAAAATCAGAATATTTATTAATCACAAGTCAATTAACTCTTTTTTGGTGTATAAATGAGACACAGTGTCCTAATGTCTTGGAATTTTTGTTGTCCATTCGGTCCTCTCAAATATAGAAATACGAGCACACTTGCACACGTGTGTCTGTGTGTGGGGACATGGGGGCCTCAGAGCCTTTCATCCTTAGAAGTAGGAGTTCCCATGCTGTGGAGCATAAAGGCGGCTGTTCCTTAAGTTGAACGTCCAATGAGGGCATTGTTATAATATTAGGGGGTTCAATTTGGTCTACAAAAGATCAGTCTAGACCGGCACGGCTGTGGGTTTTTCAAGGAGGTCCTCAGATTTCTCTGACCACACTTTAAGAAAAAATTCCCCAGGTCATTTTAAATTTGATCCTGGTCAAAGATCCCCCTGCAGCCGGCGTGGTACGTGCTTCAGTTCAACCACTGGTCAAGCTGAACCCGCCTGAACCGCGTGGATTTCCGTTCGACTGAGACATTTCCAGGCTAGCATGCAATACATCTCATTATGTCTTCTCCGTTTGGACCCTGCTGTTGTACGTCTAACTCGTATGCCTGGAAAATGTACAGCGTAATTGGATGCTAGTTTTATCCACAAGGGGATCCTATGAGTGTTTCCTGACAAATGCTACTTCATGCTACTCTGATGTTCTCTGGTTTTTTATGGAGCTTAACATGGAGGGGCTATTAAGTCTCCAGATGAGCTATTGAGGGTCTTGATGTGTCTATCTGATTTGTTGTATTGCTCCCGTGTTTTATTTCCAGCCTCAAGCAGGGCTGCTGTTGGAAATGAAAGGTGTGCCACTGGTATCCCATTAATAGAGAGAAGGTCCTGTATCATATTTCATAAAGTGTTCCCACAGCTCCCTCCGGCTATAGACCACATGTAAGGTTTCCCAGCAGGACAAAAAACAGAGAGTATGAGGCTGGGCTGGACCTCTTTAAAGGGCCCATGTCTTGCACATTTTGCTCATTTGTGATACAAAATAATAAAAAGTATTATATTATTATAGTTATAACATAATAATTATATTATAATATATAACATTAATTAAATTTAATTAAACTTACTAATCTTCCTTTTATTGGCTAGCTGCTAATAAATGATCTAACTCAGATCAGCACATTCTTCATCCTCTCATTTTAGACTTGGGTAAGGAATGTTGGAATGTTTTATGACTTTAATCTACACTGAACAAAAGAGAGGAACATTTCATAGTTAAAACCCGAGAGATAAATACATATGAAGAATAGACATCTAGGTTATAGTGCATTTTACCACTGCTGTTGTTGTACAGAATTAAAAAGTAAAAAAGAGTGATAAAGCTTTATTTCACAGATATTTGTGTTTATTTTAATTTTGTTTTATTGCAGTTTTAAATACTATATGTCAGTCATTGAACTAGTGAAGCTGCTGTTGAATAAGTATCTGAATTATTAAATAAGTAGTTGAACTACTGAAGCTACTTTTAAATAAGTAGTTGAACTATTGAATCAGTAGTTGAGCTACTGAGGCTGCTGCTGAATAAGTGTTGAACTTTTAAATAAGTAGTTGAACTACTGAAGCTGCTATTGAATACGTATCTGAACTATTGAATAAGTAGTTGAACTAGTGAAGGTGCTGTTGAATAAGTATTGAATACGTATCTGAGCTATTGAATAAGTAGTTGAACTACTGAAGCTGCTATAGAATAAGTATCTGAACTATTGAATAAGTAATTGAACTACTGAAGCTGCTATTGAATAAGTATTGAATACGTATCTGAGCTATTGAATAAGTAGTTGAACTACTGAGGCTGCTGCTGAATAAGTATCTGAACTATTGAATCAGTAGTTGAACTATTGAATCAGTAGTTGAACTACTGAAACTACTATTAAATAAGTAGTTGAACTATTGAATCAGTAGTTGAACTACTGAAGCTACTAGTAAATAAGTACTTGAACTATTGAATAAGTAGTTGAACTACTGAAGCTGCTATTGAATAAGTAGGTGAACTATTGAATCAGTAGTCAAACTACTGAAGCAGCTATTGAATAAGTATCTGAACTACTGAATAAGTAGTTGAACTACAGAGGCTGCTATTGAATAAGGATCTGAACTACTGAATAAGTAATTGAACTACTGAAGCTGCTATTGAATAAGTATCTGAACTATTGAATAAGTAGTTGAACTACTGAAGCTGCTATTGAATAAGTAGGTGAACTATTGAATCAGTAGTTGAACTACTGAAGCAGCTATTGAATAAGTAGGTGAACTATTGAATCAGTAGTTGAACTACAGAGGCTGCTATTGAATATGTATCTGAAGTACTGAATAAGTAATTGAACTACTGAAGCTGCTATTGAATAAGTAGTTGAACTACTGAAGCTGCTATTGAATAAGTAGGTGAACTATTGAATCAGTAGTTGAACTACTGAAGCAGCTATTGAATAAGTAGGTGAACTATTGAATCAGTAGTTGAACTACAGAGGCTGCTATTGAATACGTATCTGAACTACTGAATAAGTAATTGAACTACTGAAGCTGCTATTGAATACGCATCTGAACTATTGAATAAGTAGTTGAACTACTGAAGCTGCTAAATTACACTAACAGGCAGTATTTCTAATAAATGACTGTAGTTCATACAGGCTTTAAAAAGTTTACTGTGGTGTAATGGGTTTTGTCTGATAGCTCTTTATCAGCTCCACTTCCCATATAGGAGCACTGACTCCATCAGTTCATCATGTAAAAACTGATGATGGTTGTTTCTGTACACAAAAGCAGATGAACGTTATTGGTGGACCTAAAGGACGACCAAACGAAGGACAATGTGTTGATTTTTATGTTACAGCTGTGATACGTTAAATCTTATTATTACAGTATTAAAACACTAGATGTCAGAATACGTAGTTAAGGTATTGAAGCTGCTGAATTTCAGTATAACAGGCAGTATTTCTAATAAATTAAATTACTGTGATTATTATTATTATTGTTTTTTTTATTTTATATAATTTGTTGTGTTTTATATTCACTGCATTCAAACATTCTCTTACATTCAGAGGGTAATTTTTTAGTTTAAAAGTTCTAATTTCCAGCTAAATAATGTGTTATTAAATGTGTTTATTGTTAATTAATGGGTTTTGTCTGGCTGCCCTGTTGCTGAGTTGGCACTGAGCACTTTATTAGGTACATGTACCTTACAGCTTAAATTCATTGTCCATTTTATCAGCTCCACTACCCATCCAGGAGCACTTTGCACTTTATCAGTTCATCATGTAAATAGAGTTTTGGCTGTACGCAAACAAGACAAACAATGTTAGGGGCCCTAAAGGACCACTAAATACTAGAACATGTAGGAGCCCGTGTTGTTTTCTGTTATAGAATATTAGTTATAGGATGATTATATGTTGGTACCTTCTCCTGGGTGATGTACACTACGTTATATATTAACTCTTTCATGTCCTGTAAAATCTGTTCAGCTTTTTTTTTAATAATATTGTCATGTAACCACAACATTATATGTAATATTATAAATGTAGCGATACACTTCTAAAAACTTGATTTGGGTTCAGTGAAAAGAACTGTACCAGACAGTAACAGAATAAAAGTGAAGAAATCAAACTATGATATAGCACTGATGGAATTATACAATCCACCTTAAAGACCGCCAGAATGGAGCTCTACAGGAGGATAAATAGGCTTGCCCATCATGAATATTGTCTAAACTGAAAGGGGAAATGGAGAAAAAAAAGATCAAAAAAAGAAAAAAAAGAAAAAAAAAGATCAAAGTAAATATATATTAGAGATGATGTGGAGACATATAATACTGTGGTACATCAAGAGTATATGTGGTATATCAGGATATGGACTGGTTCAGACTCTTATCAGTTGGAGCTGTGTAAGTGTAAGCTGGTACAGTCCTGAAGATCACCAACACCATCCCTTTAAAAGGGTGTGTCTAAACTTTAGACTGGCAGTGTATATCGTCGCTGTCTAAAGAAAATCTCCAAACTGGCAACTTTACAGGAGAGCCCAAAAACCTAATTTAATTTTAATGTAAGTCAATGGAACCAGATGTCCTTCCGTGCACTTCTGGACCACTTCAGTTGGTCCGTTCATCATGCAAATCTCACAAAGTATAAACAGCAGTAGCCAGTTTTCAAATGATGCATAAAAGTCAAAATAGACAAAAATGGAGATACATCAATCAATCAATCAATCAATCAATCAATCAATGTTTATTTGTATAGCGCTTTTTACAACCAACGTTGTCTCAAAGCAGCTTCACAGAGAATCAATTTGTTATAAAAAAAAAACCCCACAAAGTTAATGTACAGACATTTGAGGGTGGTGGGGGGGTGGGGAAAAACCGGGTCCAAGCCCCCCTTGAGCAAGCCAGAGGCAACAGTGGCGAGGAAAAACTCTCGTGGGAAGGAAGAAACCTCGAGAGGAACCAGGCTCAAGGGCGGAACCCAACCTCCTCAGGTCGAACCCGGATGAGACGAGAAAGGCAGAACTAACAGGAGAAGAACATCTATTAGATCCAGTCTGATTAGATCCAGTCTGATTAGATCCAGTCTGATTAGATCCAGTCTGATTAACCAGGATGGTACTAACTGCACGATGGAGCCATCCCATAGAGAGAGTTCATGATCAGAGCCAGACGCTGGTCAGTGTAAAGGTTATGGTCATGCCGGGTGATGAAACAGGGCAGGAGACCCACGGTGGCGCTGATGCTCAGGTGCCTGGGGGTTCTGATGTGATCGCTCCGGAGAAATTCTAGTGCTTAACTAAGAAGAGGAGAGAAAGAAGGAAGGAGAGAAAGAATGATTGAGAGGGACAGAGAGTGATTAGAAGGATTAAGGATTAAGAGGTAGATAGTTTAACTTGTTGGATTGAGTGTGTGTAGTCCTGAGAGTCCTGTAGAGGATTTCTCTGCACTGGCAGCCCCTCAGGGTTGTCCATCAGCGTCGATCCGCTCAAACAGATACATGTTTTTCATTGGACAGCGACAATATATGGAAATTCCGACCTCAGTAATGGAGTTCTGGAGTATCTTAGGGGTTTATCTTGGACATCAGTATGGACATCATTGGCCTTCTAGTTTACTCAGAGCAGTCGTATGTACTGTACAGCTGGTTTTATGGTGAATATGTGGGCTGCTGTTTTTGTGCCCACCACTAATGAACCCCCCTGTCAGATGTTACTGGTAGGGGCTGAACTTCACCTGCACTAAATTCATTTAAGTCTGGAAAACTTGGATCCACAGTCACACGCAGCACTGGGCTGACAAAACCCTCCGCAATTACTGAGGTGGCTTAATTCGCTAAACTCCAGCAGGCTGGAAATCTAATTTGGAAACTCTTCCCCCCTTCTTATTCTCACTCTACCTATTCCTCCCTCACTCTCTCTCTCTGCCTCTTTTACTTCTCTCTCCTTCTCTGTCTTTCATCTCTCTCACCCTCTCTCCTCTTCTCTCTTTCTTCTCTCTGTTCCCTTTCTCCCATCCTTTCTCCTTCTTTCTTCTCCTCTCTCACTTCCCCATCCCTTTCTCTCAAACCCTCCATCTCTCCTCTCTCTCCACGTCCTTCCTCCCTTGTTCCCCTTTTCTCTTTTTCCTCTCTCCTTCCAATTTCTCCCTCTCTCTCTCCCCACCTGCTTCCCTTTCTCTATCTATTTCTCTATTTCTTATTCTCTCCCCTCCCTCCCACTATCTCTCTCCTGCCTCCCATTCTTGCCATTTTCTCTCTCCCCTTCTTATCTCTATCTCTCTCTTACTTTCTCTCTCTCTCAACTTCCTATCTCTTTCTGTTTCACTTTCTCCTCACCCTCTCCACTCTTTCTCTTTTTCTCTCTCTCCTTTTCTCCTTTCCTCTCTCTGCTCTTTTTCTCTTTTCCTTTCTCCTCCCCACTTGCCGCTCTTTCCCTCTCTCTCTCCTTTTATCCTCCCCTCTTGCCGATCTTTCTTTCTCTCCCTCTCTCTCTCTCTCTCTCTCTCTCTCTCTCTCTCTCTCTCTTTCTCATTTTCTCCTTTCTTCTCTCTGCTCTTTCTCTGTCTCTCTCCTTTTCTCCTCCCCTCTCTCTGTTCTTTCTCTGTCTCTCTCCCTTTCTCCTCCCCTCTCTCCACTCTCTCTCCCCTTCTCCACTCCTCTCCTCTCTCTTCTCTCTCTCTCCTCTCTCTGCTCTCATTCTCTCTCTCTTTCTCTCTATCTCTCTCTTTCTCTGTCTCTCTCCCTTTCTCCTCCCCTCTCTCCACTCTGCCAATCTGCCAATCTCTCCCTCCCCCTTGTTGTGACAGCACACAGACTCTAATGTAATGGCTTATTTGAATGTCTTATTAGGTTTTATAAGAGTCACGCTCAGCGCTGTGTTAGCTTTGGCATCGTCATGGTGACCCACTGTTTGTACACCTCTTTACCTCTTGTGGATGAAGTTAGCTTGATTTTCCGCTCCAGCGTTTTGTAGGAACACGGTACAAAACATGATTTTAGCTGGAAATAAGAACTTTTAAACAGAAAAATGATCCACTGGATGTAGGAGAATGTCTGAATACAGTGAATATAAAAAAACACACACACATATATACTGTATATATATATGAACAGAAAATGAAAATAATTCTGTAGTATGGCAGCCAGAAACCTACTGCCCAGTCAGAGCTCTATATTTAGCTGATATCTGGTTGAACCACATGTAGAGACATTTGTTAGGAGGGAGTGGAAAAGGACAACTGGCTTTCCACTGAAAGTCACAAATATCTGAGGCATTCCGGCTAGTAAACTGTGGCTTGCCGTCCTGCAGCTCTGGTGTACAATGAGAACAGGAGATAACCGCGAAGTGAGAAAGCAGAATTTAGGCCATTTGGAGCTGTGGAGAAGATTCAGAGCTCCTATAACAGCAAACCTGCTCACTACAGCAACACCAGTGAGTGGAGAGACCTTTAACGTTTTTATTAATCTATTAATATACATATATACAGTTTATAGATAGACAAATACAGTAGATATATATATATATATATATATATATATATATATATATATATATATATATATATATATATATATATATATATATTTATATGTACATATATATATATATAAATATAATATTTACAGTATGCGCACCAGACAAAAATGAGTCACATGGTGTGTTTAAGGCGGTAGTAATTTCAGGCTCCTGTGGATGATGAGGATGATGGGGTTATAAATACCTGCAGGGTGTGTGACGTGATGTATAGATTGAGAAGAGGTGCTACAGTGCAGTGAATATCTCGTTACAGGTGTGGGTGTTAATGATTGGCTGAAAGGAGTGACTGAGCATTTGGGCGTTCCAAAAACCATAGTGTGAAGGAAGTAGCTGAATCTGCCGGTGTATGGAAGCGTACGGTCATACGGGTGTACCAGCAGTGGCTAAAATCCCAGTCTACAGGAAACTCTCCTCAGAACTGTTCCAGCCACCAAATCTGGCCCTACTACGCAATTCTTTGATCTAATAGTGATTGAACATTGATACAAACACACATATATATCATCGCTGTCCAAAGAAAAACAGGTATCTCCAAAATGGCAACTTTACAGGAGAGGCCAAAAACCTCTTTTAATTTGAATGGAGGTCAGTGGAACCAGACGTCTTTCCAAGACGTTTTGGGTCATTTTAATCGGTCCCTTCTTTATGAAATCTCCACACAGTGTAAACAGCAGCTCATATGATCAAATGAGGCATAAAAGTAAAAATCAACAAAAATGGAGATACATGTTTTTCTTTGGACAGCGTATTTTTGTATTATATGCTTATATATGTTGGTCCGTAGTGTGTGCAGGTGGAGCGTGGCGTTTCCTCCCCTGGTCTTGGACTGGTCTTGCCACAGTGGTAGGTCTAATGCCCCCCGTTCCTCTAGTTCTGTCATTAAAATGAATGTGGAAAAACACACCGAGTTAGACATCACAGAGTATTAGAGTGACCTAGGAAGAAGTTCCACATGAGGGTACAAATAGGGGAACCGATAGTCTGAGTACACACACACACACACACACACACACACACAAATACACACTCAAGTAAACACCCATATCAGATCCTGACAATCTGACTTGCTGAAGCTCCTGTTACAATGAAGTCGGGCAGGCTGATGATTGAAAGCGTGGTTGTGCCACACACACACACACACACACACTCAGAGGTAATCTAATTGTAACCTCATTGGTCCTGACTGTGTCCAGAGGATCCTCTGAGATAAGAAGAGATGTTGGCAGGTTGGCTTTCCATATCTAATCACCGGTGAAGGTAACAGAAGACGTCAAGACCCAAGACTGTTTCCTGAGTGTGTGTGCGTATGTCTGTGTGTGTGTGTTTTATGTGTGCATGCATGTGTAAGACCACACTTTCATTTATCAGCGTTGTGTCCACTGAAACGCTACACTGTGATGCAGCTGAAGAGGCACCTGTACCGTGTGGTAGAGATCTTCCTGCACCAGGGCCCTCAATAAACCGCCAGCACCAATACACAAATATTTACTCTCAGCTTCATAATCCCTCCCCGTCTCTGTCAACACACTTACAGGAAATGAACAAGATATTTTTATACTCAAGACATGAGCAATCACAGAGGAGCAGCGGAGCACATGGCAAACCTTCTAACACCGTGAAGATCGATTTTAATTTGGAGTTCGAAATATTAGATTTCTGATTGTTCACTGGAGAATGCACAGGAAGTTGTTGATTGAACACAGTTCCCCTCAATCCTATTACAAGTGAAAGGGCTATTGTGGTAGTGTGCACATGCAGGTACAGACAGTGTATATCGTCGCTGTGAATAGCAACTTTACAGGAGAGGCCAAAAACCTCATTTAATTTGAATGGAAGTCAATGGAACCAGACGTCTTTCCAAGACGTTTTGGGATATTTCTGTTGGTCCATTGTTAATGAAATTCCCACACAGTATAAACAGCAGTTCATGTGATCAAATGAGGCATAAAAAAAAAATCAACAAAATGGAGATACATGTTTTTCTTTGGACAGCGACGATATCCTCCTCTCAATACAGTGATTTATCGATTACACATCTGAAACCAGTGTACAATACATCAGTGTCTGTATGTTTAACTACTGAGAGCAAAGCCCCTCATCCAATCATGACTTAAAGTCAGTGTGTGTTTATGCGTGCATCTATCTGGGTCATGGGGTTGCTGGAGTCTATCCCAGTGCTCATCAGGCAGAAGGCAGGAAACACCTCGGACAGTCTGCAGGTCCATCACAGGGCAGACACACAGACACACACATTCACTCATATTCTCGCACCTCAGGGGCAATTTAGCATCTCCAGTTCACCCAACTGCATGTCTTGGGATTGTGGGAGGAAACCAGAGCACCCAGAGGAAACCCACACAGACACAGGGAGATCATACCATCCCTACAGAGAAAGGACCCCGGATGCCCCAGCTGGGAATCAAACCC
Organism: Prochilodus magdalenae; assembly: GCA_024036415.1. Taxonomy (NCBI): domain Eukaryota; kingdom Metazoa; phylum Chordata; class Actinopteri; order Characiformes; family Prochilodontidae; genus Prochilodus; species Prochilodus magdalenae. Next base: position 195,661 of record JAMWET010001172.1, read on the forward strand.
AGGCCCTTCCTGCTGTGAGACAACACTACAGTTCCAGCATCACACTTCACCACCTTACCCTCCAGGAGCATCTCCAGCAGTGCTAACTCTTGTTCTATTTCTATTTATAATGCCTATTTGTTTGCTGTCAAATGAAGCTTCTTGCCATGAGTGGGCGGCAGCGGTCACTATAATGGTCTCTTGCCAAGAACTTCAGCCATCGTTGAGTTTCATCTTTATTTCATTGGTCTTCTGTCGCTAAATAAACTACCTGGGAGCAAAACCTGATTACCATTATCAAAGCAGCAGCACTACTTCTTCTTTCTTCTTCCTCCTCTCATGTTGGACTGATTGGCTTTGATGCTACAGAAACTTATTATCACGTCTTGTGGTATTAAGTGGTATTACTAGACAGGGTGGGGCCAGGGCTAGCTGGTTAGCATGCAACCTTCAGTAGATTACTCTCCATTTTGCCACACCGTAAAATCTGCTATTTATTCACATCCTGTTGATAGATGTAGTTAATTTTGTCTCATTTTGCAAACTGAAGCTTTAAATTTGATGTCAATTTTAATCAGTTTGTAATTTACATATATGCATGTATATATAAACACATATATGCCTTTTTTAAGTACTAATAAATAATCATGGAATTGACACTGAACATTTGGAGAAATTACATTAACAATACAAATAACTGTAGAGTAAGGCTTCATTGGGTTTCTGTTTCTATAGAACTATTATATATTACACACGCATGCTAAAATTAACTAATAGAAAGTGCTTTATAACTGATGCAGAATTTTTTTCTGCATGGAGAACTACAGGGTGGCTGCCAGAAGTCATGCTGCCTTGAGCTCACTACGAAACTCTGAAGGGTGACTTCATGGAAAACACTATGTTCTAATAAGTGTTGCACTTGGTGGGTTTCTGCAGTTTGTGCCTGCAGTTGTGGCATTATTCCGAGAGGCGGTGCTGTACTGTAATCAGCACACTGTACTGGAAAAGGCTCTGCCAAAAGTGCCAAAGAGGAAAAAAAGTGCTGGAATTTTCCTCAAGGAATTTTCTCCAAACAGAGTGTCTGTTTTTAACTGTGGTACAGCTAAAATTTGTGGTACAGTTAAAATTTGACATTGCAAGATTCAGAATTCCAGGCTTCCTCATCAGTAAGCAAAATGTATGTTCACCGGTGCAGTTTTGTGGAGAAATGAAAGAAGACCACAGACTACAACCACGACTTTAGCTGGACTGCTCTTTATTCTGTTTATATTGAACAGTGATGAAGCTCTTATCACTGATTTTGACCCCACATTCAGCTGCAGTGTTCAGACCCTTCACACAAATATACGTTGTCACAAAAACATTAATAAGACTTTATTAGACGTTTTAATGCATTAAAATTATTTGCACAGTTTGTATATTATATATGCTATATATGTCACTTCTGATTCTGAACTGCATAGATATGAACAGTGGCTGTAATGCAATGCAGTGTCCAAATACTATATTAAATATATACAGGGGTTGGACAATGAAACTGAAACACCTGGTTTTAGACCACAATCATTTATTAGTATGGTGTAGGGCCTCCTTTTGCGGCCAATACAGCGTCAGTTGGTCTTGGGAATGACATATACTGCGTCCTGCACAGTGGTCAGAGGGAGTTTAAGCCATTCTTCTTGCAGGATAGTGGCCAGGTCACTACGTGATGCTGGTGGAGGTTCGTCCTTCTTGGTGGTATGCTGACATTACCCTGGATACCATGGCTCTTGATACATCACAAAGACTTGCTGTCTTGGTCACAGATGCGCCAGCAAGACGTGCACCAACAATCTGTCCTCTTTTGAACTCTGGTATGTCACCCATAATGTTGTGTGCATTGCAGTATTTTGAGCAGAACTGTGCTCTTACCTGCTAACTGAACCTTCACACTCTGCTCTTACTGGTGCAATGTGCAGTTAATGAAGATTGGCCACCAGGCTGGTCCAATTTAGCCATGAGACCTCCCACACTAAAATGACAGGTGTTTCAGTTTCATTGTCCAACACCTATATATGTATATATGTATATATATATATATATATATATATATATATATATATATATATATATATACACATATATATAATATACAGTCTTTGCAAATAGAGTTGCACAAGGATAATCAGGTTATAAATACATTTGGGGTGTTAGTGTGTTGGGATTCATAGATTGAGAAGAGGTGCTACAGTGCAGTGAATGTCTTGTTCCATGTGTGGGAAATGGCTCCATAGCAGATGTTAATGATTGGCTAAAAGGAGCGGCTGTAATTGGACGTGCCAAAGACCATAGTGTGAAGGAGGTAGCTGAATCTGCAGGTGTATGGCAGCATAAGGTCACTAAATGGTGTCACCTAAGGTGACTAAAATTCCAGTGTACAGGAAATTCTCCTCAGAATTGTTCCTAGGAAGGCATCAACCAAATCTGGCCGACTAGGAGTAGTTTAACATTGATGTTACCTACATCCAGAAACTTGTCTACAGGTGAAATTTTTATGTCTGGTGATCTTATGTTGCTTGTAAAAAGTGCTTAAGCCAGTTAAATGCACAGCGCACATGCACCTGTGCACATGCTCAGGATGGCAATTCCTGAATCGCTTTTTAAGCCTGGAAGAAAACCGGATTTATGGAAAACACTTACATGTTATTGCTAATACTTACAGCCCAAGTTCAAATGAACCAATTCCTTGCTTGTGTCTACTACGTTGACTTACATGAGCAACTGGTAGCTCATTTCAACTGAAAACATCTTAGGTTACATCAACTGTAACCTCCTGTAGTTCCTAGTATTCATTTTCCAGCCTACTGACCTACTGACCGTGGATAGGCCTTCGAGAAGGCCTGGAGCAAAACGGTTCCATAAAGTTGGGCATCAGAGTTTCAATGAGAAGTGAACTATAAAGAACTGCTGTGTGCAAATAGCAATGAGCCAAGGCAAGAGGAAGGAGTTGCTATGAGATTTAATGAGCATGGCTATAATTGGGTCCCAAAAATAGCAGCTTGAACACACACACACACACCTCCATAATCAAATATAGCCTGCTTATTATCACCCACAGTTCTCTCTCCTTAAGGTGAGAGCATTCAACACATTTGATCACATAAGCCATACTACAGTAGTTTCAATATTCTGATCAAAATCTGGCCAGCTCTTCTGTTTTGTGGGCTTAATTTTTTTGCTTATGCTTTTATAAAAAGGGTGGGGAAATGTTTTTTTGGAGTGATGTCACAGAAGAATAAGTATTGTGTAGATGTGGAGTCATTGTGTATATCGTGTATACTGTGTAGAGTGTATGTCGTGTATACTGTGTAGAGTGTATATTGTACAGTGTGTATATGTATTGTGTATATGCTGAGTCATGTATGTTTACTAGACTGTAAAGAGTGTATATTGTACGGTGCCTGTATGTATTGTGTATATGTGGAGTCGTTGTGTATATGATGTATACTGTATAGAGTGTATATTGTACAGTGTCTGTATGTATTGTGTATATGTAGAGTCAATGTGTATATGGTGTATACTGTGTAGAGTGTATATTGTACAGTGTCTGTATGTATTGTGTATATGTAGAGTCAATGTGTATATGGTGTATACTGTGTAGAGTGTATATTGTACAGTGTGTAAATTTATTGTGTATATGCTGAGTCATGTATGTTGTCTAGACTGTAAAGAGTGTATATTGTACGGTGCCTGTATGTATTGTGTATATGTGGAGTGGTTGTGTATATGGTGTATACTGTGCAGAGTGTATATTGTACAGTGTGTGTATGTATTGTGTATATGTGGAGTCGTTGTGTATATGATGTATACTGTATAGAGTGTATATTGTACAGTGTCTGTATGTATTGTGTATATGTGGAGTTGTTGTGTACATTGTTTATACTGTGTAGAGTGTATATTGTACGGTGTCTGTATGTATTGTGTATATGTGGAGTCGTTGTGTACATTGTTTATACTGTGTAGAGTGTATATTGTACAGTGTGTATGTATTGTGTATATGTGGAGTCGTTGTGTATATGGTGTATACTGTGTAGAGTGTATATTGTACAGTGTCTGTATGTATTGTGTATATGTGGAGTGGTTGTGTATATGGCGTACACTGTGTAGAGTGTATATTGTACAGTGTCTGTATGTATAGTGTATATGTGAAGTTGTGTATATGATGTATACTGTGTAGAGTGTATAGTGTACAGTGTCTGTATGTATTGTGTATATGTGGAGTGGTTGTGTATATGGTGTATACTGTGTAGAGTGTATATTGTACAGTGTCTGTATGTATTGTGTATGTGCGGAGTTGGTGTGTATATGGTGTACACTGTGTAGAGCGTATATTGTACGGTGTCTGTATGTATAGTGTATATGTGAAGTCGTTGTGTATATGGTGTATACTGTGTAGAGTGTATATTGTACAGTGTCTGTATGTATTGTGTATATGTGGAGTCGTTGTGTATATGATGTATACTGTATAGAGTGTATGTTGTACAGTTTCTGTATGTAGTGTGTATATGTGGAGTCATTGTGTATACGGTGTGTACTGTATAGAGTGTATATTTTACAGTGTCTGTATGTATTGTGTATATGTGGAGTCGTTGTGTTTATCATGTATACTGTATAGAGTGTATATTTTACAGTGTCTGTATGTATTGTGTATATGTGGAGTCGTTGTGTTTATCATGTATACTGTATAGAGTGTATATTGTATGGTGTCTGTATGTACTGTGTATATGTGAAGTTGTGTATATGATGTATACTGTGTAGAGTGTATATTGTACAGTGTCTGTATGTATTGTGTATATGTGAAGTCGTGTATATGGTGTATACTGTGTAGAGTGTATAGTGTACAGTGTCTGTATGTATTGTGTATATGTGGAGTGGTGTGTATATGGTGTATACTGTGTAGAGTGTATATTGTACAGTGTCTGTATGTATTGTGTATATGTGGAGTGGTGGTGTATATGGTGTATACTGTGTAGAGTGTATATTGTACAGTGTCTGTATGTATTGTGTATATGTGGAGTGGTTGTGTATATGGTGTATACTGTGTAGAGTGTATATTGTACAGTGTCTGTATGTAGTGTGTATATGTGAAGTCGTGTATATGGTGTATACTGTGTAGAGTGTATATTGTACAATGTCTGTATGTATTGTGTATATGTGGAGTCGGTTTGTATATGGCGTATACTGTGTAGAGTGTATATTGTACAGTGTCTGTATGTATTGTGTATATGTGGAGTGGTTGTGTATATGGTGTATACTGTGTAGAGTGTATATTGTACAGTGTCTGTATGTATTGTGTATATGTGGAGTGGTTGTGTATATGGTGTATACTGTGTAGAGTGTATATTGTACAATGTCTGTATGTATTGTGTATATGTGGAGTCGGTTTGTATATGGCGTATACTGTGTAGAGTGTATATTGTACACTGTCTGTATGTATTGTGTATATGTGGAGTGGTTGTGTATATGGTGTATACTGTGTAGAGCGTATATTGTACAGTGTGTGTATGTATTGTGTATATGTGGAGTGGTTGTGTATATGGTGTATACTGTGTAGAGTGTATATTGTACAGTGTCTGTATGTATTGTGTATATGTGGAGTGGTTGTGTATATGGTGTATACTGTGTAGAGTGTATATTGTACAGTGTCTGTGTGTATAGTGTATATGTGGAGTCGGTTTGTATATGGCGTATACTGTGCAGAGTGTATATTGTACAGTGCGTGTATGTATTGTGTATATGTGGAGTGGTTGTGTATATGGTGTATACTGTGTAGCGTGTATATTGTACTGTGTCTGTATGTATTGTGTATATGTGGAGTCGTTGTGTATATGGTGTATACTGTGTAGAGTGTATATTGTACAGTGTCTGTATGTATTGTGCATATGTGGAGTCGTTGTATATATGGTGTATACTGTGTAGAGCGTATATTGTACAGTGTCTGTATGTAGTGTGTATATGTGGAGTCGTTGTATATATGGTGTATACTGTGTAGAGCGTATATTGTACAGTGTCTGTATGTATTGTGTATATGTGGAGTGGTTGTGTATATGGTGTATACTGTGTAGAGTGTATATTGTACAGTGTCTGTATGTATTGTGTATATGTGAAGTTGTGTATGTTGTGGACTGGACAGTTAGTCCTATTAGTTATAATGGTAGTTGTGAGGATGGACAGACTGCGCTGAGATATAAGCAAGGCTAGGTTTATTAAACACAACACAGCAGCAACAAGGTACAAGGGACATAACCATGAGGGCAAGGACTGAGTCAGAGTAAGGAGACAAGCAGAAGTCAGAGCCAGGCAAAACAATCAGACCAGCAACAGCATCCAAAGGGGAAAGAACAAAGAGTAAACCAGAAAGTCAAAAGGGAGTCAACCCAGGTAAGAGGCAACCGCTCAGTACGCACAAGATGGCCATACTTCACAACAGGTCAGTGGGAGAGAGGAGTATTTATACAAGAGGCGAATCAGCTACAGGTGAAATCAATATTCTGGAGACTTAGACCTGAGAGACAGAACGGGATTGGGAGATGGTGGACATGTGACAGTGACGTCTTCGAGTGGTGGATTATGGGAAACGGAGTCCGGGAGATTGAGGATAAGAGGAGAGCCAGCAGGCGTGACAATAGTGTATATGTTGGTACAGTACTAGAGAGACACAAACAGCTGGAACCAAATTCCTTGTGTGTGTCAACCTAGTGGCCAATAAACCTGAGTCTGAGTCTGAGTCTGGTTCTACTAGTTTACTAGAACCATCAATTCAAGACAGGAACCACAGAAGAAACGTAGGAGCATCCTCCATCCTCTGGAGTTAAGCAGTTCTAACCATCAGGTTAGCCTCCCATCAGGATCACTCTGTCTCACCTTATCTAACAGCATTTACATTTGTTCACTCTTTCTTTCTTTCTGTCTATGTCCTATCCTTTCTCTCTCTCCTCTCTCCACTCTCTTTCCTGTCCTCTCTCTCTATCTCTCTCTCCTCTGTCCTCAGTCTCTCTCTCTCCTCTGTCCTTTCCACTCTCTCCTTTACTCTCTCTCCTCTCTTTCCACTATTATGCTTTCATCCTTCTCTCTCTTTCTCTCTTACCCTCTCTCTTGTCCTCTCCTGAGAGTTTACCTGTGCAGTGTTTACCTGTCTCCCACATCAGCAGCAGGTTGCTATGGCTGTGTGTTCATGGTGCACGATGCAGACAAGCTGTGGCAGCAGGTCAGGTGACAGAAACACACACACACACACACACACACACACACACACACACACGCATATGCACATGCACACACATACACACGTAACCATTAGCGCCACAAAGAGCTCGGCCTGTCAACATCAATCTCCCACAGCTCCGCCACTGCAGAGCCTTAAGTAGGAATGCTTTATCACAAACGAACACGCTGCACCTTTCCATACCAGCTGCTACACACCTGTACGTGTGTGTGCTTCATCGGGCTGCCGCAGGGAGGATTAAAAACTCGGCTCCTCATAAAAGTTTACATTATTACTGCAGGTCACACAAGTTTCTTTGGGTTGGGCTGTGGGGGTATGTCTGCTTTTCTGGTTGGGGGGCTGAGAGGTGAAGGGGTTTGATGCCACATTATGTTTAATGTACTCCCAGTGTGGGGACCTTTCTCCTCGTGGGGAACACAAGCTGCAAGCTGGTCGCTGCTTTGGAAATTGCTGAATGTAAGTCTCCAGGTCATGAATGGAAGTGCCTGTAATGTGCCACAATTCACAGAAACAGCCGTGTGTGTGTGTGTGTGTGTGTGTGTGTGTGTGTGTGTGTGTGTGTGAGTGTGTGTTCTAGAGGTAAATGAACTGTAGTGAACTGAAGTGAATCCAGAGAAAACCAGTGCTAACCTGCTTCATCATCAGCAAACAGAGCAGAGAACACAATTAGGCAAAGAAGTCTTAAAATCAACACTGCAGTTTCACTTAGTTACTCTAAACATTCCATTTCTCATTAATCTCCATGTTCATCATTAATATTCCTCTTCGCCCGATTCTTATGATTTTACATTATACTATGTTTATGTAATATATTTTTATTTAAGCATAGTATTTATGATTTCCCTGTGTATGATATTTTAAGTTCTATCCATGTCTAAGTGATGATGATGGATTTTAGATGCACTAATGAATCTAAATAAAGCTAATAAAGCTAATAATAATAATAATAATAATAATAATAATAATAATAATAATCTGTGATGGACTGGCTGCCGGTCCAGCCTCCTCTGTGACGCTGAAGATGATTCAATAATAATAATAATAATAATAATAATAATAATAATAATAATAATAATAATAATAATAATAATCTGTGATGGACTGGCTGCCGGTCCAGCCTCCTCTGTGACCCTAAAGATGATTTAATAATAATAATAATAATAATAATAATAATAATAATAATAATAATAATAATAATAATAATAATAATCTGTGATGGACTGGCTGCCGGTCCAGCCTCCTCTGTGACCCAAAAGGACAAGTGACTCTGAAGATGATTTAATGAATTAATAATAATAATATTATCATTATTATTAATAACAATAACAATAATAATAATAATAATAATGATGATGATGATGATGATGATGATGATGATTTTTTTATTTTAAATATAGTTTGCATGTTAAAGCTTTTAATTGCCTACTTCCTTTATGAAAGCTTTGCTGGTCTGGTTGCACCACCTGACTCACCAGTTGTGCCACCTGACATTTCGGAATAACAGAATAATCAAATTTAACCTCCATTTTCTTGACAGCTACACATCCTAAAGTGTAAGTACATAAATGCTCAACGCATAGTGTTAAGTGTCTTACAGCGGAAGGATAGACAGAAAACCTGTGGATGTGTTCAGATCTGAAGCAAGGCGATCTGATACCAAAAGCTGATGTAAGAATGCTGCAGACTACTGACTCCCTGGAGACAATCAGGTCTGTGTCCACTTCTCCACCATAAACACACATGCTAATGCTAGCTACCAGGTTAGCATCCCCTCATAGTGAGCTCCGGTGTTATACTGCCTTATGTATGAACAATATTTGTCTCCTCTGTTCGTTTTTGCCTAGGACCACTGCGGACTATAGAATCATCGCCGGGGGCAACCGCAACAGCATCAGCACTCGCTCGCCTGCTCTCAGTTTTCTCTGACACCCACCGCACTGTCTATACGAACCGAGGCTGCTGCACGTGTATGCTGGAGCTGCATGTGTACGATGAGTACCATGCAGTAGAAAAGCCCTGTAACCTCCTTATCAATACACACATACTTTCATTGTCATCGCTAAAAGAAAAACATCAAAGGTTTAAATTTTATTACATGATTTAAAACCTGCGGCGTGCTCCTACATTGCACAAGTTCATAGTCAATGGGCCAATAGGAATAGTCCATAGTCACATTAAATTAAAGATCATTTTACAGTGAAGCATAAATGACATTTTTAGACATACGATGTTTTTGATACGTCAGTGATAATTGGAAGCGAGACCCCCCGTCTTGACATCTAAAAATAAACCTGCGTATGTGGACGTTCTTGCCTCCCTGGACACCACTTGCCTTCCCTCCACTCCATCCCACCACTCCATCTGCGCCCAGTTGCCTTGGCGCTGGCTGTGCTATTATTGGATGGCTAATTGGTTTGTAGAGGCTGGAGGAGGTCTTGTATCATTCTCCGTGTCCATAATGACGGCTCACAAGACCTGATGACTCATTTTCTTCTGAAAGACTCTCCTGCAGCTTCATGGATACATGGATGTACATAAATGCTCTGAAGAGGATCATCCATCCTCATCACCATCATCATCATCATCATCTCAAGAGAAATCATGTTTGCTTTAAATGGGCATATTACAGAGACCGAGAGGTTCATGTGTGACACACAAGTGTATGAGCAACGTGAGTCACTTCAAACGTCTGCTGGTAACGTGGAGTGTTGACAGAGAGTCAGAGGAAATTGTAAGACGTGTGTAAGAGAGCTGAGATTCACAGAACACTTACAAAATTTTTATTTTTTAAAAAGACGAATGAATTAATGAATAACACACACACGTGTATATATATATATATATATATATATATATATATATATATATATATATATATATATATATATATATATATATATATATATATATATCGTCGCTGTCCAAAGAAAAACAGGTATCTCCAAAATGGTAACTTTACAGGAGAGGCCAAAAACCTCATTCAATTTGAATGGAAGTCAATGGAACCAGACGTCTTTCCAAGCAGTTTTGGGCCGTTTCTGTCGGTCCATTCTTCATAAAATTTTCACACAGTGTAAACAGCAGCTCATGTGATCAAATGAGGCATAAAAGTAAAAATCACCAAAAATGGAGATACATGTTTTTCTTTGGACAGCGACGATATGTTGTTTATTAATTTATTCGTCTTTTAAGCCGCTAATCCTCCTGAGTTGCAGGGGTCTTGCTGGAGCCTATTCCAGCCATCCAGCCATGATTTGGCTGCAGACAGGAAACACTCTTGCCCTTCTTGTTGTGAGGCGTCAGTGCAATGTTTATTGAGCTACACATACAGAAGTACTGTCTGGTGTCGGGCCGTCATGTTTGCTAACACAACATGCCAGGCGTCTTGGCATGGAGCTGTAGAGGGTCCTAATGACAGCCTGTGATAACCCAGCCCATGCAGTTTGAATATTCCCATACAGTTGTTGCGGTAGAGGTGGAGGTGGGATGACACCAGGCCTTCTGGACATGTGAGGCGTGACAACAAACCATTCATCTTTGCGCTGACCATTTTCAGTGTCTAGAATATACATTTCTATGCTTCAGTTTCGCCAAAGCACAGTAACTGACTTGTACTATACGACTGTATTCACCCTTTATCTGAAACGCTCGGTTAGAGCTCCTGTGTCTTTAAGCCCTGCCTCCCGATGAACCCAGTGTGCTCTGATTGGTCAGCTCAGTTAACCACCAGAGTGGGACATCCTGTTACATGTCCCACACCCAACCCCTTTGCAAGTATGAGTGGAGCAGGACACTTCATAGTGGTGCATTTGTACTGTTTCAGCTCTCTCTGTGAGGGCATGCCAAGCTTCCTGGTAGGCAGGCAATAATGATTGTGTTACGAGATGACATCATCATGTAACTGGGGAAATTATTCATGGCAGCTCATTTGTTGCTATACATTTCTCTAAGCCTTTATCAGTGGCCTCAGGATGGTGCCCACAGGACACTGCTGACTGGATAGTTGTGGGAGGTGAACTGTGATAATAACAAGTTCCTAATACAGTGAACATGCGAACACACAGAGGTCTCAGTAATTAGATGCTTCATTACACACATCTGTTTTCTCTAACATAACTCTGAAACAAGTATCAGGATTGGTACAGAGTCCGGTTCCATCAGTGCAGCACTGCCAGTGTTATTCACAGGGCAGTAAGCTCTCTGTCATGTGACGATGATTTGTCCTATAATGGTACACATTACGGTATTTACTAGTATATGATCTTCTACAGTTGCTCTCTCTGTTTCACTCTAGAGACCTGTGAAGCAAAGCTGTGCTTGTTAATGATCTGACGTGGCAGTTTTTGTTCCCTCAGCAACACGGGCTTGGTGGAGTGCTGATGCTTCAGCGTGTAGGCGCCTATTCATACGTTTCATTATACCGTCCACTTTACGCACTTCACGTTAGCGGCTGTGTTGTTATGGCTAATGAGCATGGTTTTAGAAGCTGTCATTGAAATGCTAAGCGCTGACATTTTCTCAAAGGCTCTCCTCCCCACTCGCCTTCTTTGATCTGACGCTGATATAGAAAATCACAAAAGATATTCAAGATAGTCATACATTTGTTTATTTCAGGCTGTGCCCACATGTCCTTCAACAACTCTACGTGTTCGGCGTCTCTCATTCTCTCTCTCTCTTTGTTCCTTTCCCTCTTCTCTCTATTGCAGTAGCTCGGTTTGGAGGCCTGCCCAGTGTCTCTAATCTCTCGCTATGTCCAGAAAGCGGGCAGCCAGAAGGTGTGAGATTGGCGCCGTCTGCCAGATTTCTGCCACTCCCCACTTCCAAAACTATTCAGTTCTCCTCGCAGCTGTTGTTTTCTCCCTTCTCGTTTTCCTCTTTCCCTTTTCATACCTGGCTTCTGTATTTTTTTTCCCTGGTGGATCTTATTTACCATTGCAACCCCCCAACCCCCGCCACCCTCCACCCAAGACTTTATTGACGCAGACTAATCTGGCATGGTGTTAATATTTGGTGCGTACATGCCAAATATTCACACACATACACGCATGTACGCAGGGGCTCAGGAACCAACTCCTGCATGAGTAATAGCCATTGTAAAAATTGAAAACAATCAAAATTTCTGTTCTCATATGGTCATCCATTTTGCCTTACAGGGTGAACAACACTCATAAACACGTAGTGACCTACATTGAACTTTCACTCTACATAGCTTCCTCTATACTATATGCAAGTTTATAACATTTTGTATTGCAGAACAATGGGAACCAGGTACTTAAAAAACAATCCTGTTTTATTTGCTTTAATTACAGGGAATATCTGGGGTATACTGTGCATGCATATACAGGCTAGAGAACTCCGAATACATGGAGAAAAGAACTACTGCTGATACTTCCAGACAGAAGTCCTGCAGGATACAATTAAGCTATGCTTTGTGGCATGTAAACATGCTGAGCAGGCCCAGCTGACCTCAATTTTGAATGAGGGTGGCAAGACCTAAGTAGAGTTGGACATTGTTCCAATTGTATTGACTCCAATTCTGATTCCGGTTCATATGAATTCCAAGTTTTGATTCCAGTATGGTGAAAAAAGGTTGTATATGCTTAGATATGAAGAGAGGAATCGTTTTAATTTGTTATCTTTCAGCTGTGTGGTTCAAGAGTTGGGTCCTTTTTTATTGCCAGGTCCGTTGCAGCATTATCAACAGTGACAGCCACTATTTACCCATTATGCCAAATTCTTGCAAAATGTCACAGATTTCTTCTGCTCCTGTTCGGCTCCTGTTTGTGCTTTCTAGGCTGACTTTGTGTTTAGTGCTTTCTGTCTTGTTTTCCCCTCTCAGACATGGAGTGCTGTCACTAATGCTTGCCCAGCTGTTGCTTATGTTTGACTTCTCTACCTTGTACTATGCAGGGATCAGCTGGTTAGTCACAATGTCTCTTGAGGACACAGTGTCTTTTGGGTCTAAGGCCGTGGTCATCTCCTTGCAAAAATGCAACCCTCTGCAGATACAACAAGTGCTGGATGAATACAGCAATACGACAAGTACTACAATACAGGACAAGTGAGCTAGCATTGGGAAACTATCAGGCTTAGGCATATAACAGTCTGACTGTGCTGCATGTGCTAGTGAGGTGCTAACACTGCCTGTGGAGTTGGGTAATGTGGCACTCAAGCTTGGAGGAAGCATTTGGTTGAATCCTGTGCTCTGCTGAAGCTCAGTGATGTGCTCAGTTTCTTTTACAACTACAGCTATAGCCATATATTTATCACAGGACACAAGAATTAGTCACCTTATGGGTTTAAGGTGGGTAGTAACTTCAGGCTTCTTCAGATGATTTGGCTATAAATACCCCATAGATTCACAGATTGAGAAGACGAGTGACTGCATTTGGGTGTTTCCAAAGACCATAGTGTAAAGGAAGTAGCTGAATCTGCTGGTGCATGGAAGGGTACAGTCATGCTGGTCTACCAGTGGTGGCAAAAATCCCAGTCTACAGGAAACTCTCCTCGGAATAGTGCCAGGGAAGGTTGGCCTACATCCAGAACCTTGTCCAGTCCATACTGAGTTGCAGCTGGTATTCATGCTTATATCAGTTCACTTCTGTTTTAATAAAATGTATATTTAATTAACAAAATATATTTCAGATTAATTGATTTTGTATGATTTGGGCAGGAAATTGACCACATCACTTTTAGGCTATAATGGCTATTGGTAAGAACGTGCAGAGAGATGTGTCTGATTCATTTACAGTCCAATGCAAAAGTCTGGGCTCCCCTGATCAAACTGCATGCTTTGTTGATATATAAAATAAGTTAACAAATATATTTTGAGGAACACACATAATATTACACAAATAATTGAATAATGTATTAATACATTAAAACTACATAATAGTTAAATAATTAAAACTGGTCTAAGAATAAGAATAGTAAGTGCTTTAAACCTTATCAAAATAAAATCATATAAGCCAATGATACAGACAAATTAACCCTCCTGTTCATCCATAAGGAACTGCAAGGCTGTTCAAACTGACCCGATGCATATTTACCCATCCAAAAGCATTAGAAATATATTTTCTCCATAAACATAATCTTTAATCAAATAATATCGGTTTAATCAATGTTTACTGGAATCAAGTTTTCACCACTTACTGGCTATGGTTCAGATAATTCAGTACTTTGTCATTAAATAATAACTTCTTTCTGTAAAATGGTAAAAAATAGGCGTCCAACACATTTGTTTTGATCATTCTTATTTTATTTAATTATTTATAACATATTTGACACATTTCCTGTCATGCAGGCATGTATTTAACACAAACACATGACATCATATTGACCTTTTAATTCACAGGACACAAAATAAGTGTTATTATTATATTAAACATCAATGTTATTTTTTCAGCCATATTTTAAACAGGAAACCTGGACTAGTGTGTGTTTGTCAGTGTCTGTGTGTGTGTGTGTGTCTTAGCGTGTGTGTCTTAGTGTGTGTGTGTGCGTGAGTGTGTGTCTGTTTGTGTGTGTGTTTGTCAGTGTCTCTGTGTGTGTGTGTGTGAGTGTCTGTGTGTGTGTGTGTCTCTGCCTGTGTGCATGAGTGTGTGTCTTAGTGTGTGTGTGTGTGTCTTTGTGTGTCTTTGTGTGTGTGTGTGTGTGTGTGTGTCTTTGTGTGTGTGTGTGTGTGTGTGTGTGTGTGTCTGCGTGAGTGTGTGTCTGTGTGCATGTCTGTGTGTGCGTGAGTATGTGTCTGTGTGCGTGTGTTTGTGCGTGAGTATGTGTCTGTGTGTGTGTGTGGGTGCGTGAATGTGTGTCTTAGTGTGTGTGTCTGTGTGTGTCTGCATGAGTATGTGTGTGTGTCTGTGTGTGTGTGTGTGTGTCTTTGTGTGTGTGTCTTTGTGTGTGTGTGTCTGCGTGAGTGTGTGTCTGTGTGCATGTGTGCGTGCGGAAGTGTATGTCTTAGTTTGTGTGTGAGTAGGTGTGTGTGTCTGTGTGTGTGTGTGTGTGTGTGCGTGAGTATGTGTCTGTGTGTGTGTGTGTGGGTGCGTGAGTGTGTGTCTTAGTGTGTGTGTATGTGGGTGTGTGAGTAAGTGTGTGTCTGTGTGTGCGTGCGTGAGTATGTGTCTGTGTGTGTGCGTGAGTGTGTGTCTTAGTCTGTGTGTGTGTGTGTGTGCGTGAGTGTGTGTGTGTCTCTGTGTGTGCGTGAGTGTGTGTCTTAGTGTGTGTGTGCGTGAGTAAGTGTGTGTCTGTGTGTGCGTGCGTGAGTGTGTGTCTGTGTGTGTGCGTGAGTGTGTGTCTTAGTCTGTGTGTGTGTGTGCGTGAGTGTGTGTGTGTCTCTGTGTGTGCGTGAGTGTGTGTCTTAGTGTGTGTGTGCGTGAGTAAGTGTGTGTCTGTGTGTGCGTGCGTGAGTGTGTGTCTTAGTCTGTGTGTGCGTGAGTAAGTGTGTGTCTGTGTGTGTGTGTGTGTGTGTGTGTGTGTGTGCGTGAGTGTGTGTGGGTCTCTGTGTGTGCGTGAGTGTGTGTCTTAGTGTGTGTGTTTGGGTGAGTGTGTGTGTGCCTCTGTGTGTGCGTGAGTGTGTGTCTTAGTGTGTGTGTGTGTTTGGGTGAGTGTGTGTGTGTGTGTGCCTCTGTGTGTGCGTGTATGCGTGGTTGGGAGGAATCAGGCAACTTGATATTTGGACCCATTGTTGCCTCCATTCTCACTACTGGGTCAAATTGACCCGAACATTATGTGTGTAATATAAACATGCGGGGGGGCTGTAAACATGTTAAAATAGTCATTTTCCATTTACACGTTCATTACACTAATTAAGCCCAGCAGAGGTTTCATGCTCCAAAAAGCCTTAAAAATATGTTCCCCTATTATTACCTTTGGAGACGAGTCAATCTGACCCACAACATACCAAGATGGTTAAAAAGATAAACACCAAAGAGACGCTGAATTTAAAAAAGTGAAAGAGATACTTGTAAAAGCGAGCCCTGAGCTTGACCCTCTAATAATGAATGGAATCGATCTCCTCGGTTTGGAAGCAGAATAACTGACAGAGTTTCTCCACGTTTTCTGTGTTTTATGGAAGGTGTTTGCAGAGGGTCAGTTTTTACAGGTCTACGTACATGAGTTGGAACACAATCAGACAGATATACTGTGAGGTTAGCAGGCAGTTTCAGGTCATAATGTAGCTGTCCAAAGAAGAACCCCATTTTAAACTATTTGGACTTGATGAATACAGCTGCTGCTTTCACTATGTGACTATTTTTCTTTTTTCTTTTTTTTTTTTTTACAAGGAAACAAAGGGACAAGGGACAAATCAGATGTAAAACAATGCCTAAACATGATGTTGGGTCACAAATATGACAAAAACAACACATATACAAACAAATAAAAGGACCAACTCAGATTGTAAGAATTTCCTATCCTATATTTTACTTTCCCACCCACTACCTGCCCTCCACCCCATTCCCCTTTCATGCTGCATACAACTTCCAGTCCATGGCTATCATTCCCTCACTACCCACTCTCCTTCTACCCACCCCGCCCCCCACCACATCAACCCTAATGGCACTCACCCAAAATCACCAGAACACTGGGATGAAAAATAAATAAATAAATAAATAAATAAATAAACAAATAAATAAATTAATAAAATAGTTGGGGGGGCGGGGTTGGGGGGTGGATCAGTTAGCTGGCATAGTATGTAGAGAAATAAGCGAAGGAAATAAAAAAAGGAAGAGGTTCCACTTAGAGTAAAACGCAGCCGTATTGCCTCTCAGAGTAAACCGTATCTTATCAAGTCTAAGAAAGTACAGGACATCGCGAAGCCCCCTTGAAATTGAAGGAGGTTTCGGAGATTTCCATAACAATAAAATGCAGCACCTCGCCCCACGGTGTGACTTTTTCACGATGAATGGATCAACAAAAATGGCCCAAAATCAGTTGGGAAAAAAAAAAAAATTGCTGATTCCATTAAAATTGATTACATTAAATATTAATTACACCAACAATACTCATCTTTACAATGTAGTAGCATGATTTTTGTTCTCTAAGAACACCGATACAATACTCATCTCGTATCTGTGCTGCCACACTAAGAACAACCCTAGCGGAAATGACTTGTCCTAAGAACGTTCTGAGGTTCCGAAGGGAGGAGGGAGGAGGCGAGGAGATCCCGAAGTATAAAGTCCAGAACCAGCCGCCTCCAAGATTCTTCCCCTGAGTCATCAAGCTACTGAACAGCCAGTAGTGGTGAGGCACGGGAATATGGACCTGGCTCAGCACACCCTCACCAAAACCATCTAAACGATGATCTCCATGGACAGTCATCACTCTGCACTTTACATTAGCATATTATACTGCACATATAGACTGACCTACAGTTATCTTCCATCCACACTGTATATCTGTAGTGTATGTATATACATATATAATATTCTATGCCC
Source organism: Prochilodus magdalenae (assembly GCA_024036415.1). NCBI lineage: Eukaryota > Metazoa > Chordata > Actinopteri > Characiformes > Prochilodontidae > Prochilodus > Prochilodus magdalenae. The sequence goes on from JAMWET010001172.1 coordinate 213,337, forward strand.
TGTATATACCCTGCATCTCTCATCTACCTCAGCTTTACCATAGTGCTATATGGTAATGTGTACATCTGCATATATCATAGTTTTTATTCATAACTTTTATTCATAACTGTAAATTAGTATATACAGAGATTTTAGGGCTTAGTATTATATATATTTATTGTCCAATGTATATGTTTGTATTGATGTACTGTAAGGGACTATGCACCTACGTTTTTCACTCACCTTCACACCTGTGAAAATGTGATGTGACAATAAAAGTGATTTGATTTGATTTGATTTGGTTATGCGATGCAATGTGCCATTGCTGTTTTCAGCAGGAGGTTTTGTTTTGGTGCCCAGAATGTTCGTTCTAATGGTATCTGAACAGTCTAACATTCTGTCTATCAATCTCAGGTCTCAGTAACATCCATTAAACATTTTCCGAATGTTGTCCTGAGAATGTTCCTTCTTTGCTATCATGTAACATCATCTGTGGCCCTGACATCATCCTCAAAACATCCTCTGAACACTGCAGTCAAAACGTCTTAGTTAGCATGTGACCTTATAGGAACATTATCTGAAGTTAGAAACGTCCTTACAACGTTCTCAGAACTAAACTTTATTAGAACTTGTAGGTAGCGTTAGCCAACGTTCTGGGAACAGTCCCAGCTGGCTGGTAAGTTATAGATGACAAGCCGTGACACAGTATTACACATAATCAACCTGCTTATTTTCCTATTTTCTAAGGGTTATATATGTAACACTGAAGGTCACAGAAAAGCGACTTGTAATTTGACCCTGCTGAAACGTCTCTGACCATCAGCTTGATCAACCCGAGATGCACATTGTGTGTAGGCGAGTGTTCCAGCGCTGAGGCACAGCACCTGTTTCAGTAATGAGCTCTACTCCTGCGGAGGCCTAATGAGTGGAGTCAGGTGTTTGCAGCAGCACATTGTGACCATCAGTAGATTCATCAGGGCGTAGTATCTTTATGTATACACAGTGGATATGATCTACATTAGGAGTGTCTAGCTTCAGACCTTGAATCTACTTTGTGTCCCTGGCAGTTCATTTAGAGTCTATTCCTCAGAGGCAGTGGTGGACGAAGCACATAAACCATGTACTTGATAAACAATAATAGTGCATCGCTTGGCTGTGCCATATACAACCCTGATCTACATGACTGGCGAGTACCGTAGCAAATGTTTGTGATTTGGCTAAAAAGTTTTAAATAAAAAATTTAATTTTCACCTTCTTCCAAATGCAGTTGATCAGCTATGGGATGAATGGTGTTTAAAATGTTGTCCCCAATCATTTTCATCGGGGGATAGCAACCTGACTCTTGCAGCACTGATCAAACAGGCCATTACCATTTTCCATTGTCGGTGCACAATGAGGCTGTGCTGACACAGTTCCATCTAACTAGCTGGCTGAAGCAAAGTTAGTATCGGTCGTGTCTGGGTTCCCTATTTGGTATGATCAAAAATGGGGAGTAAAAGAAATTTAAAAAAAAAGTACAACAAATAAAAACGTAATACAGTATGTCGCTCTTATTTGTTGGCTGATAGTCTATGAAGACTGATAGCATGTAATGAGCTTTGTTTAAGTTTACGAGAGCAGCCTACATGAGAAAATAATTTATTAAAAATGTATTTAAAACCCCTCGACTGATTGACAGGTTTATCATTCAGTCCTTTGCTGTAAACAGACATGCCCCTCATAAGGTGGGGTAATGTTAAAGAAGGAGGAGGGGAAGTTCCACATAGGGTTTAGTCACTTTGTTTCTTCTAATGTGTTTTGATGCCAGTTAGATGTTGGGACATTTTAATATTATTTATTATTTGTTCATAAGTTTTTGTAATAATAATAATAATAATAATAATAATAATAATAATAATAATAATAATAGTATTTATTTACACTTTATTTAATATTATTATTATTATTATTATTATTATTATTATTATTATTATTATTATTGGTGTATTTTATCTACTATTTCTCCTTGTAATAATCTCCTTGTAATAATAATAATAATAATAATAATAATAATAATAACATTTATTTACACTTTATTTATTTATTTATTATTATTATTATTATTATTATTATTATTACTGGTGTATTTTATTCACTTTTTCTCCTTGTAATTTCAGTGGCTCTGTTTCAAGTACCAATAGAGCAAATACACACTTTGTGATTGGCTGAGGCAGCTGACTGACCCTTGCTGATTCCATCATTTGAATTTCTTAGGTGGGTTATTGGGAACAACAGGTAGAGGTGGCTGGAAGTGTAGGGTTGTTTGGTTCACTGGTAGTTTGAATATGTTAAATAAACTCTTTCCCATATATATATTTTGCAGTGTGATTTTTACATAGCAGACTAAAACAATGCTATTCCTGGATATCCTGACGTATAGTATGAACAAGATCTGGATCATCTGGATCCAACTGATGATGGATTTGATGGAGTGGATTTGGCATTAAAGAGGAAGGCAGTAAATTCAACCCCATCACTTCATCACTCCTCCCCATATCCATCCAACTGATATGGTGACCTGGAAATCAAGACTATCCCCTCTGGATGCTTAGTGTAGCAAGGGTTAGCACCCCAAACAAAACAAGCCCACTCTTGTCGTGTCCACCCTGGACAGCCGTGAAATATAACCCCGGATGAGGGTTACCCTGTGTCATTGTTGACGAGGCACTCTTCCAGCAGCCTGACCACCGGACCTTTCCCTGCTGTCAGCGGAGGGCGGTCAGTCAGTCAGCCATTATCAGCATTTGACTGCATTGGAAGGACAAGTACATTTCCCGAAGTCCTTCCAGAACAGCGTCACCCACGCAGTGAGGAACCTGCACGTCCCTGACCTTATTCGAGCTGTGCTTTTAGCCCAGGTCCCACCTGTTCGGGCCTAAATGACCATTGTCACTGAACCCATGGAGGTATCAGATGTAGTGAGGGTAATCCTGTTTGATATCAAAGCCATGCAGAGCGGTGTTATTAGAGAAAGTGCTGAAAGGTGCTCAGGGCTTTGAGAGTGTACGGTAGACTTGGTAAACACGCTTGTTGACTGATGCACACACACAAGCATGCATGCATGCACTCATGGACATAAAACACAAAGGCGTGCCATGTGACAACGAGTCACCTGGACCAAAGTTGGGCCATTCATGACAGTTTTGCAGAGTGGTGCTTTCCAGAGAAAATATGCATCTCCATTTTTGTCAGAGTTTACTTGCATGCATAATTTGATCACATGAGCTGCCGTTTTTATACTGTCTGAAAAGTTTGAAGGGGACAAAATTGGTACGGAAAAAAAAAGGTCTGGTTCTTTGGCCACAGGTTTACAGGTTTTGGCCACTCCTGTAAAGTTGCCACTTTGTAGATGCTTGTTTTTCTTTGGACACTATGTGGATTTTTTGTATATGGAAGGTCATTTCAGGCAGCGTCTTAATATTTGGAGAAAACTGTTATCAAACTCTATGTACGCTAGGATCCTTGGGCTCAGAAAACCCCAAAAATCCTGTGAGTCGTGACCACAGGCTTCAATGGGTTACGCATACAGTTTCTACCCAAATGGCAAACATAAAAACTTTTCATTTAAATATATAAATATTTAAGCATTATTTAAATATGTCATGTCCTATGGTTATTTCGTAACAAACACTTCATTTTACATAAGAACTAAAGCAATAAAACAGCTAAAAAAATAAATATGCATATGAATAAATATATCACTCTTATAAAAGCGATCGTGTCAGGACAGACGTGTTGCGTGCTGTCCTCCCATAAGTGCCCCATTGTTGGCAGAGACATCTATTTAAATGCCATGCCCACATAATGCTAAATGCTACATGCACAATGTGAGAATGCACTAAATATAGCCAAACACATTCGGGCATATACAGGTCTATAACAAAATAACACAGACACCCAGTCAGATAATACAACCTTCAGTTTTTACTACTATTACTATTATTATTATTATCACTGTTATTAGTGGTTATTAGAGAAAAACAAGAAACAAATATTCTGTGTTAAAATGGAAACATTGTTTTAGGTTATCTAACTGTTTTGTTCTTCAGTAAAGCAATTCTGGTCTGTATTTCTGGTTCCCCCTATTTACGGACCAATCTGATTTGGGAATGCATGGAATTCACAGAGGATATTGACGTATCTATCCATCTATCTATCTATCTATCTATCTATCTATATACTGTATATATATATATATATATATATATATATATATATATATATATATATATATATATATATATATATATATATATATACACATACATATATATACATATACATTTTTCTAATAGGCTTACAAAAAAGCAGGAAGCTATATATATATTTTTCTATTAGAAAAATGTATATTAATATAAATACACTCATCAAAGAATAGCTGAACAATTCATATATATATATATATATACAATTCATCAAATGAATTGTTCAGCTATTTTTTGATGAGTGTATTTATATTATATACATTCTTCTACTATTCATTTGATGTGTATATATATATATGAATAGTTGCACCCAGAAGGAATGTTACCAGGAACAATAAATAATAATAATTTTTATTTAATAAATTAAGCTTGATGTGAGTAATATTTATTGAGCTACACATACAGAAGTAGTGTCTCTCAGTATGTATTTGGACCTACATATTTGCTAATCCATCATGCCAGATGTCATGACATGAGGTTGCAGAAGTTCCTAATGTGTCCTGTGATACTCCAGATTTTGTAGTAGGGGTGGAGGTGAAGTTACACCAGGCCTTCAAGAGGTGTGACACATGACAACAACAAACCGTTCTTGGTGCTGACCACCGTGCCTCCACACACGGATTCACTGGTAGTCTCCACCAAGACAAAAGTGGGACTCATCACTGAGAATGACCCACTGCCATTACTGAGGCCCTCAATGACAGTCTGGCACGACACCATTGAAGTCTTTGCCAGAGGTGACATGGTGTTAAGCGCAGCCGTCGTAACGCTCTGCGTGTATGTAGTCCTGCATTGTGCAGCCGTCTGCCAATGGTGTTGGCACCAGCAGGATGACTCGTGAAGGGCTACGTCACTACTCCCTGATGTCCGCAGTTGTGGCTGTTGGGTCAGTCAGGTACAGAGATAAGGCCCGTCCTTGTCTGCGTCACATGCGCGTCCGAAAGTAAAGTTGACTCATACGCATGTTCCACAATGTCAAACCTAGCCACCAAGTTTCATTGCGGTCGGTTGATTCCCTCTGGGTGTAACTGTTTATTCAGCTATACTTTGATGAGTGTATTTATATTAATAGACATTTTTCTAATAGGCTAACAAAAAAGCAGGAAGCTCGGACACGTGGAAGCAGAACAGAGTACTGCGCTGATAAAGACGCTTGCAACTATGATCACTGCCAACATCTGTCTTGATATAAGAGTCCATTTGGCCTTAATGCAGCCTCTGTTTCATGTTGTCCCAGCTCCGATACCCACAATTCATCTCAGGTGTTATAATTAGCTGTGTGATTAGCAATGGGATTCAACAGGATTCGCCTGTATTAAAGTAAAAGGGGTGTAGTGGGTGGGGGTGGGCTTCAAGGACGAGGTTGGGAAAATCACCTATGCAGTCATCACATGAGGCTATTTATAAAGCTACACCATGACATATTAATAAGTTCCAGACCTGGCCTCAGAGGGAAGATCGCAACTTCATTCTCTGGCCATGCCACAGCCATCCATCCATCAAGAGGAGTCCACGAGAGCATTGTGGCATCGGCATACAGCATGACACAAGTGAGGCCATGATTCTGTTATGAGAGGTGCTCATATGTTAAACACCAGGCACATACAGAGCTGGGGGGTGGGTTTGTTGGGGTAACCACTAGCCACAGGATTCACCCTTATGGTAACCGACCCCCAACACAAAACACCCACAAGCTCCCACACAGAATAACACAAACAACACATTCACACAGCATTGAGTTAACAAATAATGGCATTAATAACATGTAGGTCCCTTTTTTAGAGGGGTGTCCATGGATGCTCAAGCTGGGCGAAGGCAGCAACAGCCAGTACTGGGTCGCTGCAGTATAACTGATCTCGACCTCCCACTTCCTCATCAGTCACTGCCAGCCAACATGAGTGTCCAACGTAACAGAATTAGCTAAGTTGAATCATCCCAGTGATGGAGCATTAGCATCAGGTTGAAATGTGCTAGCACTTCACGTGCCTTGGAGGAAGCACGTGTGGGCCTCCCCCCACCAGCTTGGTAGCATCATGTCACTGGAAAGAATCAACCAAAAATAACATATTGTGATGACATACACAGTTCAGCCGACCTTAAATCCAGCAGGTTTGCAGTCTGGTGGGTTTAATATCACTAGTTTGCGTACTCAGCTAGCGAAATCTGAATACAAATATATATTCACTCCATTTAATAGATAAAGTTCTAGTAACATTTTACTTGAGTGCAAAACACTGGCATAACCCATGTAGGTGGCTGCACGCTGAGGGACTCAACCGACAGGAATGAAACCTGGTGGGTAGGTTTGACATTGTAAGACATGCACATGATTCAAGTTTCACACTCGGCAGCTGGTGTGATGTAGGCAAGACTGGCCCTTATGCGACTGACCCAACAGCCATGACTGCGAGCATTCAGCCCTAGCTAAATTTTTGTAGTTTATTAGAACTATTTTGTTCTTCAATAAAGCAATTCTGGTCTGTATATATATATATATATATAAAAAAAAAATAAAAAAAAATTATATGTATATATATATATATATATATATATATATATATATATATATATATATATATATATATATAATTTATTTATTTATTTATTTATTTTAAATACATCAAACGAATAGATGTACCCAGAAGGAATGTTACCAGGAACAATAAATAATAATACATTTTATTTAATAATTTAAGCTACATGTGAGTAATATTTATTGAGCTACACATACAGAAGTAGTGTCTCTCAGTATGTATTCGCTTCAGCTTGTGTGATGTAGGCAAGACTGGCCCTTATGCGACTGACCCAACAGCCATGACTGTGAGCATTCAGCCCGCTACAAAGACTGCCCATAACACTACGTCAGTGTCGTGTGCCAAAGACTGCGATGGTGTTTGCCAAACTGTCAGGGTGAATGGTTTGCTGTCACATGTCACATGTCCAGAAGACCAGGTGTCCACCTCCATCCCTACCGCAAAATCTGCAGGAACTGTGTGAGAATATTCAAGCTGCAGGGGACGGTGTTACGCAGGGACAGGACAGGGAGGCAGGATGCAAGCACAAGTATTTAATGTTCGAACAAACAAGATGAAAACTAAACCAAAAAACAATAACACTACTAAAACTAAACACTACTTTGGTACAGGGTAACAGAAACCACAAACTAGGAATCAACGGACACAGAGACAAGATCCAAGGACATGATGACAAAGAACCAGCATGGAACCAAACGACCAACATGGAGACAAAACACTAAGCAAGACCACAGGCGGCCACAGGGAGTATAAGAGAACAAAGACTAACAAGGAACACCTGGGAAGGGGCGGAGCTACAAACCAAGGACAGGTGAGGGGATGAAAAAGGAGGAGCCAAAAACCAAAACAAATAGAAGCACATGGAACAGGACAACAAAAAGCACTTGGACACGACAAGACAGAAACAGAAAGCCAGAGAAGACAGGCAAACATGAGCAGGACAAGGCAGGATGTGACAGACGGATTATCACAGGACACCATTAGGAACCTCAACTTTGTGCTGAGTGTTGGGCATGTTGTGTTAGTCTACATTTATCATAATTTATTGTTCCTGGTAACTTAATGGTAACTTAACCTTCCTTTCTTCTGGGTGCAACCATGAGCTAACCATACAATAGAAGACTTTAAAAAGACCTGTAACAGACTCAAATCTGACACGCCAGTACATCCAAAGACTATGTGTCATAGTGGTAGACTGATTTTGCGAGGTCTGGGCAACTTACATGGTGTAATGCTCAGTACAGGTGCACCGTTCAATTAAGAGGTGCTGACATGTAGCAATTGGGAGGAAGAGAAGGAAGCTGTCAGACCTGGCTCTGTATGTTCAAGTAGTTTATAAACTAACTAGTTGGAATACTGACCATGTGTGTTTGGGTCACTGGTTAGCATCTACTCTATGTACCTATTGACCATTGGATAAGCCATACTGAAATCTTACAATAATATTAAACACACTTTTGTAACGTCAGATGAAAAAACAGAGTGACAGGACAGGTATTCCGACCACCCTACACCAAACGCTACAGCAAAGGTGAGCATGTGACATAAGCTGACACGTGTGATGACAATTATTGATAATAGCAACTTGACACTTCTAAATGACTTGACATTATGTGACATGACGGCATATGACGTCTTCCATGACATGCTTATGACTTGCTTATGTAGCAGAGTTTAAGCAAAATACTAGCGGCTCTGGCTGTCTGCCAGACCTAGCTGGCCTGGACAGTGAGTCCATTGTCACTAAACTTGCTAATTTTAAAACTAGATAGTTTTTAAAACAATTAAAGTGATACTAACCTTTCTGGACCAACAGCTGCCTGTTAAACTGAATCCAAATGTCTGCTGGAATGAACCCTGACAGTGCTGTTAGAAATGTGGGGCAGTAGAGTGCGAGAGTATGATTGATGCCAGTCCCTCATTGTTAATCAGTCTGCTTCCATTTTGATCATTTAGTCTGCGAGCAACGAGGCGTGTGAAGCGAAGGAACAACAACTTCTCGCATGCGGCCGACTTCAATAGCTGCGGCCCGTCTCTTCGAGCTGAGGTCTGCCACGCCAATGAGCTGCTAAACAAAGTAAATCGGATGATGTAGGTTCGCCGCCGTTCGCGATCTATTCAAGCGCCTGCAATACAAACTTGAGGAGCATTTGCATATTTGTTTAGCTATTGCTCTCATCGTGGGTCTCTCTCTCTCTCTCTCTCTCTCTCTCTCTCTTTTTTGAAAAAGTGTATTATATAACCAGAGGATAACTGCAGGCAGGCCAAATTAGCTTTGGCAGCTACTGGTGCAACCAAACAACTGTTGCACTAAACACATCCTCATTTTATCTTTCAATCAAAAGCATGCCAAGCCGGCGCAGACAGAAAAAGCTCTTCCTATTGTTCCTAGCATTCCTGACCTTCACAGATCCTCTCACTGACGCAGCACACACGCCCATGCTGCTGGACTGCATGCTCCCAGCTGTCGAGGGCCTAGCCGCTGGTTTACACACTGCAGGCTGGAGAGAAAGAAACCGGGTAGCACTTTACTGCTCGTCACTGGGGCACCGTAACAACTCTTTAGGGCTTATTATTAGACTGCCTTACTGGTTACTGCCTTAGCAGCTACTGCACTGTGGTCAGATCCAATTAGCTTTGTGTTTCGGTACTCCGAGCCACAGGACGGCTGATGGTTTTAATATCCTCCCCTGCAGGTTATGGGTTTCACCATGTACCTTTGGAAAATTAGGCAGGAAATCAGTGCATGCGTGGTGTTTATGAGTGAAGTGTAATTGAAACTATATTATAATATTGGGACAACAGTTTCTACGTCCAATGTCACATGATCTTTGATTAAGCTATTCATCAGGTAAACTTCCTGTCCATTTTATCAGCTCCACTGACCATATAGGAGCACTTCATTGTAGTTCTACAATTACAGACTGTAGTTCCCCCATAGGACCACCACAGAGCAGGTATTATGGGTGGTGGATCATACATCAGCACTACAGTGACACTGGTGCGATGGTGGTGTGTTAGTGTGTGTGGTGCTGGTGTGAGTGGATCAGACACAGCAGTGCTGCTGGAGTGTTTAAACACTGTGTCCACTCACTGTCCACTCTATTAGACACTCCTACCTTGCTGGTCCACCTTGTAGATGTACAGTCAGAGACGTTAGCTCATCTGCTGCTACACAGTGCAGTGTTGGTCATCCTGTAGTCCTTCATCAGTGATCACAGTATGCTACCGTTCACAGGACGCCTCCCACAGAAGCCGTTGGCTGGTTAGTTTTGGTTGGTTGTATCTGAGGTGTCCAGCAGCACTGCTGTGTCTGATCCACTCCCACCAGCACAACACACACAACCACACCACCACCACAGTGAGTCACTGCAGTGCTGAGAATGATCCACCACCCACATAATACCTGTTCTGTGGTGGTCTTGTGGGGGTCCTGACCATTGAAGAACGGGGTAATAAAGTATAGTGAGAAACAGATGCGACTACAGTCTGTAACTGCTGACCAGTGAGTATATATATGTTCTATCCATATTATCAAAGATGAGTCCGGTGTCCCAGTTAAAGCACTGAGATTTCGGTAACACTGTGTCTGAACTCTGCTACAAAACACTGACAAAACTGTGCATTTAGCAGTAATGGAAACATGACACTATTATATTACTGAACAAAATTTATCATGGCATGTTTATGGCATGGTTATGAGAATGGTATGTTCCACAGTTCAAGTAAAGTGTTCCCGTAAAAGCATAATATATTACTGAAAGGAAACATTTATGAGGTTACATGATACCTACATAAGCCTTTCATGACATAAACAATGTTTTTCCATCAAGCGTCAGTCACGAAGGCTGCTTTTGTCAACTTCGATGTCATTTTTCTTTAGCAAGTGTATGACAGACAACTCCTGCCAGAGCGTTTATATACGTCTACATTGGTTTTTGTCGGTTGTCATGAACGACTAAGAGTTCTAAACAATGGCCTTCAATAGGGTGAAGTGTTATGAGTTAAACCAGCTTTTGGATGATTGAAGTTTATACATTGTCTTTTTGGTGGTCTAAAACAGGGGTGCCCCAACACATCTTCACTGTACTTAATTTTTTTCTTTTTATTTATTTACTTTTTACCACATTTCTTTACAAAAATCAGATGATTTTTTTGCAAGGGTACAATTTCATAATAACTAGACCAATACAAATTGGCTTGGTTTACCTACATTAAGCTTTCTCCTTTAAATGTTCTACTTGGAGTAACATGAAGAAACATGGTATACAGAGTTTTAAAAAAAAATGTTATATAAAATTTTGCTATATTTTGTTACCAAAATAAATATATTTTTTTAGATTTTTAGATTAAAACATTCCAAAATGCCAAAATGAACTAAATCTATCAACAGAATGTGGAGACTTCTATGTATCATTTGGCAGGATACCTCATGAAGTTAGCCCGCTAACCAGCTAGCTCTGGCCCAACCTGTCTTGTAATACCAGTGATACCTCTAGAAGCGATTGTAAGTCACTGTAGCATTGAGAGAAAAGAAGTGGTGCTGCTGCCCCGATGGCGTAGTCTAACCTCATGTCAATCATGTTGAAGGTTTAGCTCCAGGTTAGATCATTTAAGGGCAGGTAGACGATGAAGTGATCAATATACAAAAGTCTGGTGAAGCTCTTGGTGAGTGACCGGCGCTGCCCACCCGCTTTCTGCAAGACACCATGTTTGGCAGCAGACAAAAGCAGTGATATAAAAGGAAGCAAAACAAGAATTAAGATTCCACTGCTGGAGACGGTCTGGACGAGTAAAGTGGTAAACTCGTTACGTTACTTCTAGACTGGTAAACAGCTGTTAATGCTAACACTGAGAAGGACTCTGCATTTCCTTGTTTCTTAGAATAGGGATGGACACCACAACATCCTGGTGATCTATCACACCTGTTTGGAGTGGACTCTTTCAAAAGGAAAACACTGTCCTTTCACTGCTCAGTTATGCAAAATTAAAGACGTATATAACTGGTTACTTCAGTGCATTTACAATATGTAGCATTTTCATAACAACTGTAAGAGTGCTGTTGGCTTATTTAGTCAAATACAGTAAGAGTGCACATGCAACAAAATATAAACAGGCTAATGCTTACTCAGCAGACTATTACAGTTCCATACAAACACCACCACCTTCTATAGGTTTCCCAGTGGAAAGACAGCCAGCTGTAGGCTGCCTGCTAGGGGATATATTTAGCGATAGGACCTTCAAACCATTTCGTATGGGAACCTCAGACTAATTGTCATGACTCAGAACAGACAGAGTGGAACAGGTTGGTGCGAGGAATTCCTGTCGTCACCTATAGAATAGATGCTTCCATGTAAATGATGGGGTTACATTAGCTTGCTAATATGGGCCCTTTAAGTTGGGCGTAAGTACATGAGGCCGAATTACAAGGACTTCCATGTTTTAATTCCTTAGGGAAAATCCATACAACCGCTACACAGCTAATTTGTTAGCTTGACGTATTTTCGCGGCACATTGTGTGTCGTAGCGCATGACATTTCCATTGTGCAATCCTCCTTAGTCACTGTGGCACATTTGCCAGGCATAGTAGTGCCCACCGCACACAAACACATTCCGAGCACTACACTAGCCACATGTTGTTGCTGTGGGAATGTTGTTGTCATTGTTTTTGTTTGACCTTTTTTTAAATAACCTACACAAGGAACAAAAAAAAAAAAAAAGGGGGGAGAGAGACATACATGCACGCACTTAAACAGAGAGGATTCAATTTGGAACATGGGCCTCCAGTGCAGCACTAAGAAGTGGGCTGTGCCATGGGCTAAAAAAAGGCCCGGAGGTGGCCAGATCAAATTAACACAGCGATCTAGCGCCATGATGATGATGGCGTTGCTGCAGATGATGATGATGATGGCCTTTCTTTAATGGCTCCTCAACATGTTGGGTGGTGTGTGTTAGTGGAGGCTAGAAAGCGTAGCTCCAGACCGCTAGGCTAAAGCCCAAACCACAGGCTTGTCACAGGCTTGGGTGAGTCAGTCCCATTGCTGTCGAGGGCTCAGGCTGCGGCAACACAGAACAGCCATAATAATTTCCTTTTCCAGCACTAATTCTATCAATATTGGATCTAAATGAAGAAGAATGACGAAAATGCTCATATAATTTGCTGTGCTTTTTTATCTGGAATTTTCCATCCTTCATTTGGCCTCACTGCCCAGCCTGATATTTCGTCTGGACACCAGCCACAGATGGAATTACATTTACTTTTACCATGATTATGGTATTTCAGTAAGCTTAATGACATGAGTTGCACTGCAAGTGTTTAGCCAAGGTGTAGTACACTGAAACAAAAGGGACTGCCTGAGACAATGTTTATGAGATAAACGTTTTGGTACCCTGGTCAAAATTTCTGTTACTGTGAACAGCCAAGCAAGTAAAAGATGACCTGATTTCTTTTACAATATTACAAAAAAATAGGAAAGTTTGGCCACACTGCATGGTCGGTACTTACTAACCCCTCTCTTTGGCAAGTATTACAGCTTGTAAATGGTTTTTGTAGCCAACTGAGTCTTTCAGGTTCTGTTTCACTCATTGGTCCATACAAAAGCCTTCTAGATCTGAGAGATTTTTGGGTTGTTTCATGTTTTGAGGTGTGATTTTCAATCATGTTTAGGTCAACACCTTCAACATGGACCTCCTATAGTAATCAATTGTGGGTTTTGTGGTGTGTTTAGGATCATTGTCCTGAAGTAGAAGCCGTCTTATTTTTATCTTCAGCTCTTTTACAGACGTATACAATGTTTGCTTCCAGAATTAGCTGGTATTTAATTGAATCAGTTCTTCCCTCTGCCGGTGCAATGTTTCCCATGCCACTGGATGCAACACAAGCGCAAAGTATGATGGGTCCACCCCGTGGTTAAAAGGCAGAGAGTTGTTATAAGAATTACATTCTAAATTCACTTTCTCCTCCAAACATACCTTTGCTGATTGTGGCCAAAAGGTCTGGTTTAACTGCAGGGCATGCACCAGGCTTGTTAAGATGTAGTAAGGGTGCAGGAAAGATTTTCTTCTGGTGACTCTTGTGGAGGTGCAGCACCACTCCAGAGTCTGATAAATCTTCCTGAGGTTTTCAGATGGTGTGGATTTGATTGGCTTTTTCTATCAGTCCTACCAGCAGTTCTCTTGTTAAGTTGTTTTGGTCTTCCAGATCTCATCCTGACCTCTGCTATTCCTGTTAACTGTCAATCCTTAATGACATTATGAACTCAGGAAACAGCTACCTAAAAACACTCTGTGGTCTATATATATCTTTATTTTACTACTATATAGCCATCAGCTTTCTTGCTTGCTGGGGAGCTGCTTAGAGGAGCCTACGACTGCTGATTGTTGGGACGAGGCTTGAGGAGTTTGTAGGCCCTTCCCAGCAATGACTATAACCAAGCCGTAGCCCTAATGATCTAATTAAGGTCTGTAATCTTCATAAAAGGTCTCTGAGACCTCTGAAAGCTCTTGGGATATCCCATATATATATGTTTAGATACAAAGTCAATATTTTGCTACGTCGTCTCTAGAGCCATGCTTAACAGGCGGTTCCTTAACTGCCTGTGCCCGAGCACGAGGATCCATTGCATCCCCTTGCTTAAGCAGAAATGCTTTTAAGTTTAGCAACATCTCCTGTCTTTCCCTCTTTATCAGATCGCTCTCACATGCTGGATTAACACATCATCTCTAATATCACAGCTGCTTCATGTAAACTATATTCTCTCTATAGCACATGAGGCTATTTCAGACAGGAGTATTCCAGTGGGCCAGATGGATGGAAAAATACCTCTTTATCCTCTATTTACTGTCGCCACCTCGTTGACCTTAGGAAGAGATGACTCGACAGCTAATTAGGAAACAGCATCCCGCCATTTGCTTCTCAAGGTTTGGCACCTTATAGGTCAGACGTGTTTGCTTTTTACAGAGGCTATATATATATATACATATATATATATATATACCCTATAAACACGCTACATGTCCATGAGTTGTTTGTGTACTACGTCGCATCTAGTGTTTTTTCTGAAATCCAGGGTATTTATAAGAAGTTTGTTCCGCCTTTTCTGCAGTCGCATTGCCTCTGCTGTTCCAGGAAGGCTTTATGCTAGATGCTCGTAAACACACACACTTATATATATATATCGTCGCTTTCCAAAGAAAAACATGTATCTCCATTTTTGGTGAAATTTAATTTTATGTCTCATTTGATAACATAGGCTGCTGTTTACACTGTGTGGAAGTTTCATAAAGAATGGACCGACAGAAATGGCCCAAAGCTGCTTGGAAAAACGTCTGGTTCTATTGACTTCCATTCAAATTAAATAAGGTTTTTGGCCTCTCCTGTAAAGTTACCATTTTGGAGATACCTGTTTATTACCTGTTGTATATATGTATATCGTTGCTGTCCAAAGAAAAATATGTATCTCCATTTTTATTGTTCTTACTTTTATGCCTCATTTGATCACATGAGCTGCTACATAGACAGTGTGGAAATTTTATGAAAGTGGACCAACAGAAATGAACAAAAACTGCTTGGAAAGACGTCTGGTTCTATTGACTTCCATTCAATTCAAATTTTGGCCTCTCCTTTAAAGTTGCCATTTTGGAGATACCTGTTTGTCTTTGGACAGCGATGATATACACATATATTAAATTTTTTAATGATGTAATTGAGAACTTGATTTTGAGATCAGGTGATTCAGATATGAGAGTGTTTTATTTCACCACCTTCTACCTGAATTCTACAAGCCATTGTCATATGAGCGAGTGTCATATAAGGTTCATCTTGCTCTCTTCCATGTGTCAGTGCCGAGGCCAAGCCCTTCTTCTCAAAGCTGCCTATTATAAATATGAATGGCTGGGGGGGACATTTGTCAGGGTTTTAACCCCTGTGCAGGGCTCAGGTTGCCTGCCAGAGAAAGACCAGCTGCCCAAGGCCTCCGCTGCACTCCTGTACAGTCCTCTGCTTTCTGCCTGTCTGTCAGTGTGACCAGGTCAAGGTCATGTGCTAGACCCGGCCCCTGTCAGTCATGACTAATTTTGGCTATTTGGTTGTTTGTTTGGAAGAATATATAGACAAACAGGAGAAGCAAGACAGAATGCATGCAACCAGAAAGCTACAGTCATTGTACTGGGTAATTACCAGGACAAATTATACATACCATACTGTGGTGCTAATATTGCAATATACCGTGCAATACTCCTAAACACATTGGTGTCCCCCTGATGCAATGTGATTAAAATGGCACTGAATGAATTTCAGTGTCTGAAATACCCCCAGGTGTTGGGTGGGGTCCAATGCTGGCTGACTAGTCTGCTAACTCACTTACCACAACAGCATAGATGCTAGCTTTAAAGGCAATAGGATGTTTGGTTGAACATGCCTTATTTTGGAAATACTCTTTTCTTAGTTTGATAATGAGGTCATCCACACAGATCTTGCACATCACCTCTCTTGTATTAATTTTTTAAAAATGTATTAATTTAATCTTTGCATTGTTGGTGAATATGGGCTTCTCAGATTTACAATGCCATTTCTCTGAATTTGTAATGGAACCAAGAGGTTCATTTTCTACCTTGGTCCTAGTGGACCCAAATGATTTGCATTTGTTGGACTTTGTAGGACTGCTATTCATCTAAACCTAAACCATCACTGGTTGACCAGGTTGCTCACATCATGTAAGAAAACACCCAGTGATTGGTAGCAGATTAATTTTGAATATTATAATAATTCACAAACTGTATATTGTTCACTTATACCAGAAGTATGCCCATCATCTTGACTACTTATCAATTTTTGGTATATGTAAACACTATATGGGCAAAATCAGCTTCATACAAGCTTCCTGTAGATCCTATCCCAAAACCTTGGGCATTATGTAACAGCCTCTATTTTCTGTGAAGGCTTTTTTTTGGAGCATGTCTGTGCAAATGTGTGCCCATTCAGCATTTGCGAGGTCAGACACTCAGGCAGAAGAAGGCCCAGCTTAGCATCTTTACACCACTCCAATAAACTCTTGGCATTGTGCATAGTGATGCTCTGCTTGTGTGTAGCTGTTTGGCCATGGATACCCATTTCATGGAGATCCCCTCGCTTTCACTTACTGACAGTGTTTCTCTATATTAAGTGCATGTCATTGATTTTATACAGGTGGGTGTAGCTGGAACACCTGACCTCAATAATAATGAGGGGCGTCCTGATACTTTGGGCCATATAGTGCCTGCCTAGCCTGTCTCTTATAGAGCCAAAGACTTCCATGACCTCCATGCTTCTTTATGAGCTCGTAGCTCAGACTGTCAAGCGTAAAAATTGTCCAGGAACCGTCTGGCTTCATAAGTGATTTGCTGGTATATCATACTTTTATGCCAGAGCTAAATATTTAGGTTAGCCACTTTTAACAGGATGCAGTGAAACTGTGCAGATGGGACACGGCGCTAAAAAGATGTTGGATAGAGGATATTCTCTGCTTAGGAAGCTTTTAAAGCAAAAAAAAAAAAGGGAGGATCCTTGCTTTTGCTTGAAATGACGTTACAAGTAGCCACTTTTGATTTCTTATTTTCCCCCTGAAACCAGATCAGTCTTTATGGCTTGTTGGTTCTACCAAATGACTTTCCTAAATCCTCTACTGTGAATTTACAAACACTAAGAAATTGACTCCAATCCTCTTTATATATTTAAGTGAATTCTGAAAGTGCTGGATTTCAGACTGTTTAATGGTGTTTCATAAGCTCTAGCTCTTTCCTAAAGACAGTAAACAGGACACTCACAGTAGACTCCAATAAGATTTTCCATTTTAAAGGTGCTGTAAAACGCCTTTATTCAGGATTTTAATTTGTTCTCTGATGTAGAAAAGTATGTGTCTTTGGTTGGGGTGAAACCAGAGGCAGTTTTACACGCCCATTTACACCCTATAATTTGGTGCTAGACTGAAACAAGCTGTTTTCCCTTTTTTGCTGAGCTCATGAATAATTTGTTGAACTCTGCTCCAAATTTCTGGTTTACAGCGAGACGCTATATAAAAATAGACTAAAAAAATGAACCTCTGTGTAAATTAGCTGGCCGGTCTATCTAGTTAGCTGTGCTAGTAATCTGGAGCTAGCTAGTTGCTAACGTTACCTATACTAGCTACTCGTTTTCTATCTGGACATCAACACACAGTAGATTAAAGCTGTTCCTCACTATGAAACTCTCAGTTTAAGATGATCTGCTTTAACCAGCAAACACAGAGACAACCACACAGCATGGTTGCTACTTACAGGCTGCTGTTGGGGTGTGATGCTAACAAAGGTGGAACTGCTCCTCTCTTGTAAACTAACAACTCTGAATTAAGGTTGGCCAGGATCTTTTTAAAGATGTGGGGGGAGACTATGTGATTGAGAAGCTGGCTAATAGGAAGCTAATTTCAGTCATGCTTAAGAATGAACATCGGCCTTTGACAGTTCCTTGGAAAATGTGACATGTGAGCTAGAAGGTGAGCTGGTCTGTGTAAGACCATGTCTTCATATCACAATGGAATGGAATGGTGGAAATCACGGTTGTAAGTCGCTCTAGATAAGAGCGTCTGCTAAATGCCTTAAATGTAAATGTAAATAATGGGTTACATGATAGAAATGACTTGTCAGATGAGGAGGACAACACGCTACCTCACTAGCTTAGCTCACTAGCTATCTCACCTCACTTTGTCTCCTTCATTTGCTGCTGAATAAGGATAAAGCCACTGTTTCTTTAGAGTTGTCTACAAACTGCTAGCTGGATTGGTTTTCACCTATAGATCAGCGATTAGGCTAACCGCCAGGATTAGTTGGTAGCAGATGGATTTATAATGGTTGTATGATATATTTCCTTAATGCTTGTTAAGATGTATAGTAAAAGAACATTGATGAATACAAATATTAAAATTATATGAAATGGTGAATTCTATTGAACAGGCAGAGCTGCTACCAAAGCAAGCATACACCAACATGGCTGATCACCAGCAAAACCAACATACCGTTACTGTCCAAAGAAAAACACATATCTCCATTTTTGTCAATTTCATGCATCATTTGAACACAGCAGCTGCTGTTTACACTGTGTGAATGTTTCATGATGAACGGACCAAAAGAAATGGACCAAAACTTCTTGAAAAGACGTCTGGTTCCATTGACTTCCATTCAAATTAAATGAGGTTTTTGGCCTCTTGTAAAGTTTCCATGCTGTAGATGCCTGTTTTTCTTTGGACAACAATGGTATGTTGATTTTTAGAGACTGATAGGCTGGTCCACCAAACCAGCATCCTAAACCTGCCTTAAATAAAAGCTGTTTTTTTCAGCAGGAGAGAAAATATAGTATGCTGCACTACAGAGCACTACATAATAAAGCAAATAACATACAAACATAAATGTGGCCAAAATGCCATTTAGAATCATGCTACTATGTAGATTATGAATATTGTAGTTTTTTGCTACTCAATGCTGTAGTTCTCACTATTGGTTGCTGCTTCATCAATCCAGCAGATGCCAGAAATGTGGAATTATGATATTTTGGGTTTGTAGAGATGCAAGATATTTCACAGGCGCCTAAGCCTATTTTGGAAATCAGGTCCCCTTATGAATATTGTTGAATTTGACACAGTTGTTTAGCATTGCTGAGATACAGCTGCCAAACCGGAACTTGCTGTTATGCCACAGACTGCATAATTTATGTTACCGCCCGGTTCCAAGCTTTATGGGTGCCTAATGGACTTTTTTCTTCCTCCTGTTTTGAGGATTGGCATACATACAGTGTGCCTTATTACAGTGTACACATGCATGGTACAGAATGTTGTTTTGGGGCAATAACATAAGGTACATTAATAAATAAACATCAACCACCATTTCTAATGCGGGCCACATGATTGGTCAGAAAATTTTTAATTTACTGGAACGGCCACTTCTGTCAGGAAATGAATTTCTGATTAAATAGAGGTAATAGTTGCTGTTTTCCAGCATAACACCTTCTGGCCATTGTCAAATCATTTGGAACAAGGTTTAGTGCAATTACACAGGGGCCATCCAGAGTGGACCGCAGGACTGAGACTACTTCAGAGAAAATGTGTGCTACTTAGCGACAGACTGGTTCTCTTTTTTCTCTACACGGTGACAGTATCTGACCAGACATCAAAGGAAATTGTCAGGGGCTTGGCCGTGCTTCTGCTGCTCCCCTCCAACTTTGAAGTCCTCTTGACAGAACATGGAAATGGTCACCATCACCCTTCCCTACCTGTTTACTCTGTGTTAAGGCTCCTTCTGTTTCTCGGAAAGTCTTACAGGTGCCATGTAATGCATTTACTCAGTGTTTTAAATTGTTCTCTGATGTTCTACATAGCAGGTTTTCGACTTTGGCTGGGGTGACAAATTTGCAGATGCGGTTTTACACACCCATATTTTGGAATTTGGGTTTTTAATGAGCTCATGAATAACTTAATGAGCCCTGCTCTGATTGGCTGGTTTACATAAAGTAAATTAAAGTTGTTCCTCACTATGAAACTCTCAGTTTAGGAGAGCAAACACTGATACAATAACACAGCATGGCTGCTACTTACTGACTGCTGTTGGTGTTGTGGTGCTAGCAAAGTTGTACTGCTCCTCACTTCTCCTTTCCATCGTAAATATTATCCAAGCTTTGAAACACTGACCAAATTGTAAAGAATAAACTAACATGAAAATGTGGAATGAAAGTTCTCCAGGATCTTCTTAAAGATGTGGGAGCTGAAGTCTGACACCTGGAAGTGTCAGAGCTACATTCTACTGCCTGAACAAGCTGTAGCATTTACACTGGAACGGAGGATTCATTTAAGAAAATGCTGAATAGGAAGTCAACTTTGACCTCGCTTAAAGAAGAACATCAGTCATGCCCACTGACTGTTCCTTGGAAAGCATATGTAAAATGCATTCCTGCTGGGTCTGCTTTCACCTGTTAAAGCTGTAGCATTTAAGGTGGATTGGAACACTAGCTGAGCAAGCTGGCAAACAGGAAGCCAATTTCCTCCACCTTTAAAGATGAGCGTCGTCCATGCCTGATGACAATTCCTTGGGAAGGATATGAAAAGTGCCAACATCCCCTTCACGGCCTGGAAAGGTGCATGTCTACACATATAGTCTGCCCCTGCTGTTGATGTGCTGCTGTTGTTGTTTCCTGTTGGGCTGGAATGTGGGCTGGTATATTTATATTTTGGGGGCAACACTTTGAGTAGAGTGTAGACTGTTACATAACGGCCAAGGATTTTGTAACCTGCCCCCTTTTACAAACAACAGTGTTTGAGGTTGTTGGTTCCATGTACCCAACTCTCCAGATTCAACTATGACAATGTAAATACAGTTTTCATGCTTTGGCCCTGCTAAACATAACCTCTGCTGAAACAGACCTCTTTGTCCTGGAACATCCCTGAATCGCACAGTTTGTGTTCTGCCGGCTTTAATGCACCTTTTCAACATGAAGAGCTGGTTCATTACCTGCTGAATGGAGTTAAATGTGCTAGAACCAGATAAGTGGCTGACTGTGCACATGCAGAGATGCTCCAGGCTTTGGGCTTGCTGTGAGGTCCATCATCTCCTGAAAGTGTCACAAGTAAAATAAAGAGTTTTTCTTCCGCCTTGTCTTTTCCCTTCTTGCTTAATTCAACTTTCGTGGTTGAGCAAAAAGAAAAAGAGCTGAAACCTGAAGGATCTTTATTATAACAGCAGGAGGACTTGTGCTGGGGAACCATTCGCAGTGCCCCTTACACCATACAATGAACAGATGTAGAGGAAGGAAGTTGCAATTGGAGTCTCTCCTCCGGTTTCTAGACACATTTCTTGAGAGGAGAGTTTTGCACAATAGTCTTGGACTGCCGTGCGCTGTTGGTGATTTTCCATTCAAACTGGTCCAGGGCAAGACTTAGTCAGCATCTAGAAAATTGATCCCCTAAGCTCCACATTACAAAAAACCCCATATCTGAGTTATGGATACACGTAATATGCACACAGATAGTTCCTCATGTTCTTTGTGGCTAGCGTTGGTTATAGTTGGCTGCGGTTATTGTCTTTCACTCCAATGTCTCATATCCATCAACTGACATACATTTTACATGTCTGAGGATTGTGCATACTGCTTGAACTGGTGCAATTTGTAATCCAGAACTAATCCTCCTTTATAAGTATCCGTCCTGGCTAGTGCTCTTGCGGTTGAATACAATTAAACTCTCACAGCAATGTTCAAACATCTAGTGTAAAGCCTTTCCAGAACAGTAGAGCCTGTTACTGGGGACAAATGCCCTATTTATAGCCTTGGTTTCAGAGGAAATGCTGGATGAGCCGGTGTCTACAAACTTTTGGACACACAACTGTATGCAAAAGTTGAAGTTCATTGCGAACTTCCGGACATAATGCACCAAAACTGTATAATTCCAAATGCTGGTTAAAAAAGCAAACTCAGTGCACATTGTATACAGTATGCTCTACTATTTTCCAATATATTCAACTCAGCAAATAAATAGAAATAGCTATAATGAAGTTATTTGCCAAAAGCCTTTAGCTTTTGCTGTGTTTACTGATCCTTTCAATGGCTACCTGACCTTAAATGATCTAACCGGGAGCAGAACAAGAGGTTAGGGTATGCCATTGGGGTAGCAACACTACTTCTTCATCCTCTTGTGTTGGACTGATTCAACTCAATGCTACAGTGACTCACTATTGCCTCTTCAGGTATCACGTGGTGTTACAAGACAGGACAGGCTGGGGTTAGCTGGTTAGCACGCCAGCTAAAGTTGATATCCCCAGGCCATCTTATCTCGTAACACCATGTGGTACCTGAAGAGGCGATAGTGAGCAACTGTAGCGTTTAGCTAAACTTCAGGCATAGTGTTATCAATAATATCAGACCACTGGAGTCCTGTTACATTTCCCCTTTTTTCCCCATCCCCTCTTTTTAGGGGACAAAACTGTGTGCATGTTTTTTTTTTGCTAAACTATTCCTATAAAGGTTAGATTAGATTGTTTATTGTCCTCCGAAAGGAAATTTTGTTTTCAGAGTCGGAGCCATTCTCCTACATCAAGCTTCTCACAGGGTCCGTGTGATGGAAAGTTAAATCTCTATGCTGCAAAAAAGCCTGTTTTAAATTCATTGTTTCTGTGATTTATATGTCATTTACATATATCCTGCTATTCAGCCCACAGCACTTTTGCACCGTCCAATCAGAGCAGAGCTCTTATCTTATCTTAGATCAGTCTTAAAGGTACAGTAACAAACACAGCCTGTTTTGTGCCACGGGATAAAGAGAGGTTAGAAAATAGTCATGTAAGAACAAACTGGTACATGAAACTACACACATGTTATAAACAAACCTCAGTAAAAATAAATTAATGCATGAGGATTGTAGAATATTGGCCCTTTAATATTCATGATATAGGCCCTTTACAAGTGTAATGTGTGACCCTGAGCTGGGGTCCCTAGGCTAGTGCAGAGTGGGGCTTCTAGGAGCCGGCCCAGGGTGTTGAGGGGCCCAGCAGGGTCCGTGTGAATCAGGAAACCGCAAGACGCAGACAGACACAACAGTGTGAGGATCACAAGTTCCCAGACGTGCACTTCTTAGAAGGGTGTTCCGCTGATAGTTTGGAGGATGGATTGTTTTCTGCTTGTTTTGTTTTTGAAGCCCCCCTCAGACCTGCATTGTTTACCCTCGCTTCTGATCACAGCTGGCCAGAAAGGTTTAAAGGTGGAGGAGACATGGAGGGGGGTGGGGATGGGGAGGGTGTCATACGTTTTTATGCCATAAAACATTAAAAGGTCACAGAGGTCATATCAGTCACACCATTATTAGAACTTCAGCATGGAGAGCAGAATAAATAGCCTGCTAGCCTGCTATGGTGGGAGCATCCACACCACTCTCATAGACGAATCATGGTTCATGAAAGTGAGAGGTAAATGTGACTGTGAAGAACCTTTCAAAAGATTTAACAGTGTGAACGTTGTAGGGAGAACCCGTAAAATGGTACAGGCCTTCATGCACAACTTTTTTTCCAAATGTGATTCTGCAGGGAGCCAAGGGAGCTCCTTTTATGGAATCGCTCAAGTGCACCATACATTTACATTTACGGCATTTAGCTGACACTCTTATCCAGAGCGACTTACAAGGTTAATCATATTACAGGTGGGCCAGTGTGGTGTTAGGAGTCTTGCCCAAGGACTCTTATTGGTGTAGCAGAGCATAGTCACCCAGACTGGGATTTGAACCCCAGTCTCCCATATGTGGTGGCTCTCTGGGAGGCAGTGGTGTTATCCGCTGAGCTACACCAACCATACACCTTATATGCCACTGTTATTGGATTCCAATGGAAGCAAACAGGCTTGTTTTGGAAATCTGATTGATCCTTAGTCTCTTCTTTGGCACATTTAGCCCTGAAACCTACTACAGGTAAGGACGCGTACTACTCGGATGCAGCTTTGCAAGTGGTCGCATTCAGCAACGCAGTTTACAATGCAGTGCAAACGCAGGCTGCACGCTGAGAGTTACAGCTGTAATGAAAGCCAAGCCCGGCCAAACCGTCTCATGCCACCAGAGTGCTTTCTCAGCTGCCAGAGCAGATGAGGAATTGAGTCTCATGCAAAAATGGTTCACTTACATAAACATAAATGATACATTATCGACAATTCATTCCAAAAGAACAAGCAAGCAGAACTTTCCTCTACTGTTCATGTTTAGCTTTTGAGGCAGCTGGAATAATCAAGCTTTGTAGATCATGTAGATCATGCCGTGATTGGTGATCTATCATCCACCTTGAGTACTGCGTGTTTCAACCGCCACAGTAGTGTAAGCACGCACAGCGAGTTTGTACAGAAGAGAAACTCATCCATGCCTTCATTTCCAGCAAGATTGATCTCTGGTTTCCTAACTGGACTCTCAAAAACAACAACTGTGCAAAATTATCACTAGGAGAAAAAATAGGGAACCCCAATTCCTATATCCCTATACTGAATACCAGTATGTTACAGATAGGACTTTAGGCTGCTACTACCACTGGTCTATAAACTGCTGAATGATATAGGGCCATTTACATTTATGGCATTTAGCTGACGCTCTTATCCAGAGCAACCTACAAGGTTAATCATATTACAGGTAGGCCAATGCAGTGTTAGGAGTCTTGCCCAAGGACTCTTATTGGTGTAGCACAGCATAGTCACCCAGACCAGGTATTGAACCCTGCTCTCCCACATGTGGTGGTGGTTCCCTGGTGGGAAGTGGTGTTATCTGGGCCAGCTATTTGTATGTACCATGTTACAGCGATGTGAGTCGAGCAATAAGACCTGGTCAATTGGCCCTGCCTAAGGTAGAGACTAAACATGGGGAAGCGGTGTGCATCTCTTTAATGGAACCAGAGAACACCAGATACTTTTAATCCAGACTAAAAACTAAAGCTCAGTTAGCTCTAGTGTACATCTGTCCTGTAATGGCACTTTATTACCCTAATTAATTTTTTATTTAACTATTAAATTCAATGTTACACCTTTTTGCTTTTAAATCTATAGTTTCTTACATAATTTTTTCTTACATATTTGAATGATATTTCTATTTTCTCATTTGTAAAGCACTTCGAATGGCCGCTGTGTATGTAAAGTACTATATTAATTATATTAGTGCTATATTAATAATATTTGCCTTGCCTGGTCATGTGCATTTACATTTTTGTTCCATCATAGATCAAATAGTAAAGTCACCTTTACCCTAGATCCTATTAGAGTCAAAGTCCATCTGAACCTTCTGAACCGGCCAGTTTCCTGAGTGGTCAGTCTTTCCCATACGAGTGGAAAGAAGTGTAAAAATGGTAAGCAGTATCGCTGACTTCATTCCCGAGCTGCTCTACGCTCGCAGGTTTGCCTCTCATAAAACAGTGTTAAATCCATGGGTGGGGTAATTTTAGCACAGTAGCACATAAACTCACCTACTAATGTCCGCACGGCGCTTAACAATGTGAACTGCTCTTCCTTTCCGGCCAGGAAGTACAGCCTCAGCGTGCCTTTCCTGGTCACCACGTTAAATTAATAATTCAATAAATAAATGAAATATTAAATGGTGTGACCGGAAAAGGGTAACTCCTGCCTCCGTATTTTCCCACCAGCACAGCACACGCATTAAACTTATTGACTCACAATCCTGCTATTGCATGCCCACGTTTCCAGCCTTTCATTTCACCTGCTGCGCGTGCAGAAGAAATGCTGGGATATTAGGTGAAAGCTTTGTAAGAGTGAGGACTTTATAGGAGGAGGAGGAGGAGGAGGAGGAGGAGGAGGAAGAGAAAGAGGGAGAAAAGCACCTCAAACTTTAAATATAAGTTTCTGTAAAGAGCATTCCCTGACTTGTTTTTCTGATCCATTCATCTTTAAACTTTCATACAGTGTAAAGGACCTGCTAGCTCAGTGTAGAAAAATTAAATAATAATAAAAAATATATATATATATATTAATATTTTATTTTTGGACAATGATGATTTTTTTTCATAATGCCACTGTTTTGACTAAAAAGTCATCAAGACATAAACTCAAACTTAAATAAACACAGAAATGACATTTGCCAAATGCCAAAAAGGTTAACTCACTGAGAAACTCTACTGCTGTGATATTGGGAACCGGGAGTCTCCATATCGACAAACCGGAAATAGCCATTTTATTTACTATCCCAAACCACCAGTGAACCTACACATGCCTTCTGAGGTTTTGAATGTAATGATGATGATGATGATGATGATGATGATGATGATGATGATGATGATGGGAAAATTGTGGGAAAAAAAAAAAAACTAGACTAACAAACAGTTTAGCTATTTGCAAACAGGACAGATAACTCAATCACAAAGAACACATTCTGTAGACAGTATAAAGTCTCAGACTTCAGGTAACATAGTCATAACTATACCATGTAAGAACTTTCTGTGATAGAGCATTTTAGAGGTAGACGTCTGGTTCCTATCACAACCACTGTAAAATCATTTCTGACTCAGTTTATTGTGGAATTCTGTCCTTAAAAATCCATTATGACAAGCCTATTCATATCACCAACTGATCTTTCACCAACTGATCTAATAGCTTTCTAAACTATCAATCAACTACAAAGACAAAATTAACGTTAACATTGTACTCGAGGCAGAAGCCTTTTTGGCCAATGCCACCTACATTAACCAAAACTATTACTCACCCAGCTTCTAAGCTACCTGCCTTTCAGAATGAGTCTCATTAGACAGTTAAGAGCGGCTATAATCTGTAAAAGATCTCTAAAGGAATGGGAATTGTTCATGACTTAGGAATTTTCTTTGTAAGTCAGTCCTACATTATATCATCATTTAATCTAACCTGTATTATTACATAACTGGAGATCTGTTATGTGAAAATCAGTAAAATAACATTTAATAGTCAAAGAAAATGCAGACTTTATACCTTTCTATTCAGAATATTGTGTATGACTAGTCAAGTCAAGTCAACATTTATTTATATAGCGCTTTTTACAACAGACGTTGTCACAAAGCAGCTTTACAAAGAATCTGGTGTCCGAGCCCCCAATGAGCAAGCCGAGGGTGACAGAGGGGTAAATAAAAACTCCCTCAGTTAGGAAGGAAGAAACCTCGAGAGGAACCAAGACTCAAAAGGGGAACCCATCCTCCTCGGGTCAATACCAGATACAAGACAGCACAAGAAAGGAGAGTATATTGTTTGTAGAGTAGAATAATAAATGTCTGATTAGTCTGTTATAATCACCTAAATTAACACAGGTTCTGACTTTTTTGAAGTATTAGAACTAATATGAGTTTAATAAATAACTAATACTTTAAGACCTGCTCCACAATTAATAAACAAATCAATTAGTCCATTTATAATGTGCACCATATTTTAAAGTAAAGATAATTTCATACCTTTTAAACTGAATTTGTGCTACTTATCTTAACTTGCTTAGTACATTTGACTGAAACTCCACTTTTGACTTATTAGCAATTTATTAAACTCTTATTAGCTTTAATGCAATGCAAAAAACTCTGGAAATCGCCTGCTGCTCGACACAGCCTGAAAAATTATACACTAATAAGAATTACTTCATGCTCAATAATTAGCATTGAGCATGAAGTACTAATCCAGGCCCAGTGAATCAATCCTTTCGAATTTTCTAATTTGGGCCTTACTAAAAATACTACCATAATTAATCCCCATTATGCATTTATTAATATAAAGTATTACCAGTTCATTTTAATATATGAAGTTATCCAACAAACGCTTTACTAAGACAGTCTGGTAACTATGCACAGTTCCTATTCACGTAGATGCCCCTTTCCAACTAAAGGTCACAGCCTATGCAAAGAAGAAGAACCTTAAAATACCCTGTGTCTGTCCTTAAAGTGTTTCCAGTGTATAGTACACCTATAAAGGTGCTTATTGCTTGATAGGATAGTAAGAGCAATCCAGATACTGACATGATTAGGTTTCATAAGGGTTATTACATAGTAGTAACATGAGTTGTTGATAAAAGAGAATGTGTTTAATAAAAATAGCTGTTAATTAGTGGGTGGACTGATGCTCACCAATGACAAAAATAATTTAGGAGTGTTTCTCCACTGGGGCTTTTAAATGCTTAATCCCTTTTAAAGCTAATAAGCCCACAGAGACGTGTACGATTACTTACACTACCATTCTAAACTACTTACTTATTTAAAAGCCAGTCTTACTTAGGCTGCAGAGACGTAACATCCATATACACCAAATGAAATTCTCTTTGGATCAACAGTTTCTCGAAAAAAGGTCCATCCATCTAACCCAGTTCCATAGACACAACACAATTTTAGAATAAATGCATACATATCTTTATTTAACGGCAGCACATTTTTAGTCGGTATAGATTTGAACAGTTTTGAGGAATTTGTAAAACTTAAGAACCTTTAAATAAGTCTAGTTTGATAAATAAAAGTACTTCCTGGCCATGCCAGCCAGCACTTAGCAGTGGTGGCTTTCTATGCTGCTGGTTCAGTAAAAGAGCTTTAGCCTAAAGCGCCATGTTTCCCGCATCTTCCTAACTCATGTTGATGCCACACTGGTGTCAGAAGTGGGATCACCCCCTAGCAGTTTAGAGGTGAATGATGCTACCATGGGCTCAAAGATGGGCAATGGAGAAAAGCGAGCCCTATTACGGACTGTGAAGAAGGATCAGTGCAGGAAAGATGGCTGGTCAGGACTGAGAAGGAAACCCTGCAAGGCTCAGCAGCGGCTGGGGGACGACAGAAGAGGCACAGAAAGGATGCCTGGGTGACTTGGAGGGAGGACTCCTGGATGCGGAAGAGGATACAGCACTCAGTGCTTCAGCACACCGGATGAAAGGATATGACCCTAGGGAGCGGGACGTGCACACATGGTATTTGTGTTTGATGGGACAGTGGACGTTCCAACACCCCTGCTGTGCAGAGGCCTCCCTGGGAAACTCTGGCTGGACTGATTGGTCAACAGGACAGTTTGACCAATGGATGGGGTGCTGCTCCATCCAATACTAGGCGGTGGGGTTAGTTGGATGGGAAATGCATGGCTGTAGGTGACCTGCCTGCTTCCTGATCACGTCAGCCAGTGCTGGGTAGCGACTGGTAGATGACAGTAGAGGTAGTAGCATGGAAGCCCAGACGACTGCAGGCGAGGACTCCTGGATGCTGATGCTGCTCCTGCAGTTGCCTGTGGCGTGAGGAGTAACACCATGAGCCGTAAGGAAGGGAAAGAGGATGCAGCACTCAGGTCTCCCGCGCACCGGATAAGAGGATATGACCCCAAGGGAAAACTGGCCGCACCTGTGACCAAGAGCACACGCACATGGTATTTGTCTTTAATGGGACAGCGGACATTCGGAAACCCCTGCTGTGCAGAGGCCACTGGGGGAAATTCTGGCTGGACGCTGTGTGGTCAACGGGACAGTTTGACCATTGGATCGGGTGCCGCTACATTCTGTGCTAGGTGGTGGGATTAGCTGAATGGGAAATGCATGGCTTCAGGTGACCTGCCTGCCTCCTGACCGTGTCAGCCGGGACTGAGTGGTGGTTCTCTCTGTGTTTGGTTCAGTAGAAGGGCCGGTTCATCTAAGAGGGCAGTTTTATGTGTGTTCTTACATAGTGCTGATACCATATCATTAATACGAGACGTGATCCCAAACTTCGGATTGTATATTTGCTGCCATTTTTCCAGTATTTGATTGTAGACATGAAAATGCACATATATCTTGGGCATTGTCATTTAGAGCCAATGGAAAATGGAAGATGCCGCATAAAATACTTTCACTTACACAACACGCTTTTTAGCTAATGCAATCAAAGAGATTTAATATTGAATGAAAATGATTTTAATAGTTAAGAGTCTGAGAGAAACCATCTGCTTTTTTTCCCTTCCCTCCTTTTTTTCACTTTCTCCATCCATCCCTTCTACTTTTCCTGTCCATCTTTCTTATTAATGGATCTTGTAATGACCATTAGCAAATCTCTCTCTCTCTCTTTCTCTCTCTCTCTCTCTCTCTCTCTCTCTCTCTCTCCCTCTCTCTCTCCTTCTTCCTCTGCGCACATACACACAGTTTGTTCCCCTTTTCCACAGTTTCAGAAGTCCAGACTCCTAAAGTTGACATTAGTGTCAATCTCGCTGTCCCGCAGATGGGGATTTTTTCCATCCAGCTAGACCTGAGCGCAGCGTCTCCATCACTTTTCTGAAACATAAATCACAGCCTGTCCGCGTAAAAGCCAAAGGCCAGAGCCACTGTCAACTCGTATTATTCAAAACGAAGCCCGTTTCCTCTCATCAACGACCTGGGACTTCTCACCTTGTCATAATGAGGATGGATTAAGCTCAGAAGCGCAACATCACGGCCTTTTACATTCAGTCAGAGCCACTTTGGAATGAATAGATGCGTCTGTGATTAGATAATAATTATACAACAGCGCGTGGACGTTATGAACACGGCCTGACCGGCACTGCGGAGCATGACACGGCACTTTTCCTTTGGCCTGGATTCCCATGTGACTTCTGCGTCTGTAATCTTTTTAACGAAAGGATGACGAGCAAGAGAAGGAGAGGGACGGATGGAGGGGGGGCGGTCTGACGAAGGAGCGCTAAACCTTTCTAAGAAGCTCTTGGTCCTGCTTAATGTCCATGAAGATGGCCACTGCTTTATGAATGTTTTATGGAAGGCCTGTTTAAACCAGAGCTAACCTGCTACGCCCTATAAAACGTGTCCATGAGAGGGACGCTGATATTTTCCAAGATGGATATGACGAAGCAGAGTTACAGTAGTTTTGTCTCTCTTTCAGATACATGTTTTCCGTTTTGTGAAGACGTCGATGCTTTGGAGTGATGTCTGCCTCTAGTACAACTTTGTTGATTTGAACACAAACACTTATACAGTGTTTTAAACTCCACAGACCAAAAATGAGTCACCTCTGTAATGTTCTGGGAGCCTAATTATGTGGAAATGTTTTTTTAAATGAAGCAACAGTAAGTTTAAACCATAGTGTCTACCTCATCTTCTTACAGAGGTACATAACATTCCTAACCCCGTATACCAAGATGACAGTCATCATGTTCACATGTGATTGATTGGCATAATGAACGTTCAGGAGCATTTACACATCTGGACTGGCCTGCAAAATCCCCAGATTTGAATCCTCTTGGAAATCTGTGGGAACTACATGGAACAAACAGTTTAACTGCCAGAGAAGGCATCCACCAAATCTGGACCAACTGACCAATTCGTTGATGCAAGAGTATCTGAACATTGATGTGGCCTACATCCAGAAACTCCAGTCCATGCCCAATCCAATCACTGCTGTTATTCCTACTTACATGCTATTAGGTATCTCTCTCTCTCTCTCTCTCTCTCTCTCTCTCTCTCGATCTCTCGTATAAATATATACATTGTCCCTGTCCAAAGAAAAAACAAGTATCTCCAAAATGGCAACTTTACAGGAGAGGTCAAAAACCTAATTAAATTTTAATGCAAGTCAATGGAACCAGACGTCTTTCCAAACACGATTGGGCCATTTCTGTTGGTCCATTCATCATGTAATCCTCACACAGTGTAAACAGCAGCAGATATGTTCAAATGATGCATAAAAGTCAAAATGGACAAAATTGGAGATACATGTTTTTCATTCGACAGTGATGATATATACATATATATATATGCTTTGGAGTTTTTCTGGAGACAAGACTTGCCATCAGTTTTCAACAAAACCTGGGGGGATAGTTTTCCACCCTTCAGGAAGTTCAGCGTACATTCCGCTTTGCTTTTTGATTCCTCATTAAGTGATGTTAACTGAAATGTATTTATTCTCTTCCTTATGTAATATAATATTCTCCTATGGAATAAACAAATAAGTTCTACGTACTGGCTGTTTTGACTGGAAATGAATTAAATGTGTCATTTCTGTCCCCTATATTGCGCATCAAACACAACACCCGTTGATCATTCATTCATATTTTATTGAAAAAAGGAAATAAAATAGCATGTACAATAATAATTACAATAATAATAACTTCAATAATATTAATCATAATATAAAAATCTGTACATTCCATTGTTTTTTTGTCATTGTTTTAGTTGTTTTTTTTGCAGTACAAGGAAGACTGATACAAAAAGACTGCAAAAAGTACTGGGATATTTACAAACCGAGGAGAAACGCTGCATGCGTTAAAAAAAGAGAGGGGGGAGGGTCTTTCTGTTTGTGATAGAACCAGCTATAGGTCAGTACTCATCAGGCCTACTGATCGTGGCTGCTAACCTAATGTTTCAGTAATGAAATGATGGCTAAAACAACGACGACGACAACAACAACAAAAATAAACCGATTCACGTTGATTCATATGCTTCACGCGGCCAATATGCCGTGTGCAATGTTTGTTTCTAAACACAACCGAGATACAAAGGAACAAAAACCAAAGGTTGGTCTGATTTTATTATCTCCTTGTTTAGAGAGCGTTGGAGAGAGTATGCTCTGGTAGACACTTCACAACAGGGGTTAGTAAAGTACAGACACTGGTGCAGAGTGGTTTGATGGCACGATATCATCTGATATCATGAAATCAGCCGGCTATGTGATAGCTTGGGCACACGTCTGAAGTGCGGTCCTGAGCGCAATGCTGGTGACGTGGTGGTGCTATTGGATCACGGCATGTGATCTCGGTCTAATTACTCGTGCCTACACGGCTTCCAATGCCCTGGTACTCGTCCTGAATGGGCCATTAGGGTAGTATTGCAGTTTGTCAGGCTAAGATAGAGGTTAGCGTTGATTGAAAAGTGGCGTAACATTAGACGGGCTAAACTCCGTAAAGGTAAAGTGTAGGATAGTGTCATTTTCTATCCGATGCTACAAAAGATTAGCTACCTTCGATCTCCAGGCCTTAATACAGTGCACTTTACACATTGCACATCTATGTGTCTCTTGTAAAAGAATATATGTTCAATTCATACAGGTTGCTGGAAATCTACAGGCTTCTAGCAACGGTTTCATAACCTCAAAAACACTACGGATATTAGTAACACTGACGGGGGGCTGGGGGGCGGGGTCTACTTAGAAAAACAAACAAACGGAAAGAAAAAGAACACGAAAGGCTAACCTGTAGCCGTCTCATTTCTAACGGGTTTCCTCATACATTATTTCATCTTTGTCTTACAAACATTTGGCTTTGAATATGAAAATAGCTGATAAAATAAATGTATTGAAAAACAAGCAAACAAACAAAAGAAAAATCTCTCCATTTGTAAAATATTCTTCGTTTTTTTTTTTCTCCCCCTCTCTCTCTCTTTCTCTCTCTCTCCCCGATATACCTACTTCTTAGCATCTGTATAAGAATCTGATGCATTCTTTATCACAGATTGTTGTAGAATACTCTTTGGTTTCTCCAAAACCCTATTATAATATGCAACATAGCAGCATGTATAGAAACAAACCAAAAAAAAAAAAAAAAAACAACATTCATTAGCACATTCTCACCCTCTCTGTCCCAGTGGACGGGATGACTGCTGTGTCTGGCTGTGACACCGTTCTGACCCTGTGGGAGTTAGCGCTGTAAACAGGCATGTTCCTTGCATTTCCCCCAAGCTCCTACACCGCCACGAAGCCTGCAGTTGGGCTCGACTCTTCTTATCTTTAACTGTAAGTGAATTGTTGTGTATTGTGGCCACAGGTCACATGCAACTGAGTCATAAGTCCCTAAAAGGACTAATTCCAGGGCACCTCCGTTCCAACTAGGGCCCCTAGACTCATATTGAGAAAAGGAAAACATGTAGTGGTACATATGATAATAATAACAATAACAGCTGATACATATACTGAATAATAGAATAGCTGACGTGTTTGTGTCTTCGAAAAATGGGGCTACAGCAATTGTGACGTAGCTACTAAAGCTAGTACGGTATAACTTTACTGTTAGGCAGCTGCCTTGTTTGGCTAGTGGGGTTTTGGTTTCCTAACTAGACTTGTACTTTGGAGACATTGAAGGACAGCACTCCTTGATTTGGTTTTGGATGAGCTCATATATACCTAGGTATTCTTTTCAGTAAGTCCCAAGCTTCGTCTAGATTGCATACCCAGCCACCACAACAGATCCGAAAGGTCTATCTGTTGCAACTGTGGCCAAGGGATACACTTTGCCATTGGTGGACAAATGCACAGGAGGACATGCCTGGTGTTTTCAAGTTTTGCATAGCAGTTACATCCTCTCCACTTAGTGACATACAGAATCATCAGTCTGAAAGGTAGTGTTGCATAATTGAATAACCCCCTCCCTCCCCTTTACGTGCACTCCTCTTACAGTGCAATGCCGCTAGTCTGTGATAGTTTTTTTTTGTCTTATTTTTCTAGTTTTAAACCATGCATATTCGTAAGAACACTCTTGTTCAGTTCGTCTATTAACCCCTCTTCACAGCTGTACCGTCAGCTTAAGTCTGCAACCCCTACAGGCCTCAGTTCAGCTCTACATGCCGTTTCGACCGAGAGGCATCTGCTAGACCTTTCCGTGAGGTCTGTGCAGTCATATTTCCGATTCTCGCCTCAGCGGCCGTGGCTCTAGGGGGACGCTGGCCTGATTGTGGTCAGAGTCCGAGCCAGTGTCGGTGTGTGTGTTCACGGGCCCCAGTCCACCCCCGTCCCCCTCCTCCTTCTCCTCTTTGTTCGGAAGCACCACCTCGTTCTCGTAACAGAAGGAGTTGGGATTGGAAAGGATGTATTTTTTCTCTGCAAGTTCCCTGGCGCTGCACAGGGGGGTGCTGGGCACTTCGTAGGTCTTGTGAAAGCGAGAATAGTCAACTTTGTAGTAGTTCTTCTCCTCGAACAGGACAGGCTCGAAGCGGTGGCCCCAGAGGATCTCGCTGGCTAGGTATGAGCTACGGCACTGGGTGGTCATGGCCGTGGCCTCCACCATGCCCTCCAGGATCACCACTATCTCGAACTCCGAGCTGTCCAGCTCCTGCTTGCTCATGTCATAGAAAGGACTGTCCTCATCGATCTCGTGGACAATGGTGATAGGGGAAACCAGGAAAATTCGGTCGATGCCACTGTCGAAGCCCACGTCAATGTCCATTTGGTCGAGAGGGATGTATTCTCCCTCTGCAGTGGTACGAGATCTCAGAAGCTGTGCCCGAACGTGAGCCTCCACCAGGTGGCTCTTGCGCAGGTTCCCCACCCTCCACATCAGGCACAGCTTATTGTCCCTCATTGCTATGGTAGCATTGTGGCTGAAGACCAGTGTCTCGTTGCGCTTCTTGGGCTTAGCCATCTTAGCCATGACTGCACCTATGATGAAAGCGTCAATGATGCAGCCCACGATGCTCTGGAACACCACCATGAAGACGGCGATGGGACACTCATCCGTCACATAGCGGTAGCCATAGCCAATGGTGGTTTGTGTCTCAATGGAGAAGAGAAAAGCAGCGGTAAAGGTGCTCACATTGGAAACGCATTTGGGACTCTTGTTTTCAAGATCTCCGTGGAAGATGGCCACCAGCCAGAAGATACATCCGAAGAACAGCCACGAGAGCAGGAAAGCCAAGCAGAAGATGACAAACATCCAGCGCCAGCGAATGTCCACGCAGGTGGTAAATATGTCGGCCAAGTACCGCTGACCCTTCTCGCTGACGTTGATGAACTGCACGTTGCAGTGTCCGTCCTTCTTGACGAACCTGCTCTGGGGCTGGTGCCGAGTGTGCACCTTACTCTTCCCGTTCCCATAGCCGTTCGGCACCGCCATAGTGGCCAACTTCATTCCGTCCTCCTCTGATGACACAATGCTGTAGCGGTTGGCCCGCACACTTCCCATCACCTCAGTCTGGGAGGCCTGTGCTGCTTCTGCTTTGGAAAACAGTCTGAGTTTCTGGAAAAAGCGTTGGAGAAACAGTTTTGAAACGCTACGGGGACCAACACAAGCAGGAAATGGTGGGACTATGGAGAGCCGGACGCAGCGGGCGTCGCTCTGCTCCAGCTGGACCTTTTGATTGATGGAAAGGTCGCAGGGCCAAGAGTGCGCTGATCACGCCGCTCTCATCTGCTCCCTCGTACTCATCAATGAGGTGTCCTACCCGAAACAAGAGACAGGGAGACGGTTAGTCTTAATTGGCAGAAACCTGAGAAATACAACATCTTTGTGGTTCAGAGTTTAAAGACCTGCTTCTCAGTTTCAGGCCACAATGACCGTACTGATCGTTGAGGCCGAAATGCACATCAGACCTCAGACTGCATTTGTCCTCATGTTCTGGGTTCACGAAGCTGACGTTTTGCGAATTAAGCTCCCGATACCTGAACCTAACGCTGTGTTTAGTGTCTACTGGGACTAATACCAAAGTTAGCCTAATAGATGCTGACACATGATGTGCATGAGAGCCAGCGGCTCCCACTATAAAGCCAAAAATAATTCATTTCAATAGAAAAAAAACTCTACTTTTTTAAAAATTCCACTCTTGAAGAGACTAAGTGGTCGAGGTTCCCATCGTTTTTGTTGGCAGCCATGTAATGAGATGTGAACTCCAATGTTGGACTCCGGGTCACAACATCTCCATCAGATCCCATGGAAAACTTATGCTTATGTCATGTTAACACTACACGTCAGGCTTTGCCAACAGTGCTTGTCCGATCTGTTTTTGTACAGTTCCACCTGTGGAACAAACAATAAATGTGCTGCTGCAATTAGGGCTCGGCAGCAGAACGGACAGGAATTTCTAATTGCCTCGAGCGCTATTCTGCTCTCCAGCAGTCGCTAGCAGCACTAGTTAATGCCACACCAGCATATTTGTCACACTGCTAGCTCTGTGCTCCACCAGCCTTATTGCTCACCGGTGCATTATTAATGCCTATTTTCACATACTTTGCTAATCGCGGTCAGGGAGGATGGAAAATGTTTTGCATGACTTTGTCCTTTACCAGTGCACTGGTACACAAAGGCTAACCAGCAGCCTGGAAACTTTTCCAACCACTCTCAGAAAAACGTGGATTATTTCGAGTGCTTTGCACTACGAGCCCGAGCCCTGGCCTATTCATAGATACTTCACGTCTACAGTAACAGTGGCAAATGTGAAACTGAAAACGCTGATAGCCAGTCTGTAAATGTTCATACCACTGTGGAACATGACCTTTCTTTTTCAATCTTTTCACTCGCCTGAATGCTGAAATGGAGTGGTATTTTTTGTTATAGCTGTTTTACACTGGAAAAGATCTTGAGCTGGCAGGAAACCACTCACCCTACTGAGCTGCATTCTGATGACTAACGTATTAGAGATAATGGAACATATACCGACACAAAACGGGAACACAAACAGTTGCTTAAGTGCCAGGAGAAGGGTGGGGGGGAACAAGCTGAGGCCTTCTTTCTGCAGGGTGCACTGCAGAGAGGCAGAGGGGACTTGAGAGCTCGTCCGCTGGGACCTCGGCTCCTCTCAGCTGGATAATGGGAGGCCTGTGAGATCTGCCTGGCAGAGCTAAAGCATCCCTCATTAAGGCCCTTAGTCTGTTCCGTACATGTTTTGGAGCCTCTGTCTTAGCAACCTGTGCTCGGGAAGGGCTGAGCTTAATAGGAGGAACGTTAAAGGACTTCAAAGAGGTTATAAAGTGATTTTGTGAAGGAATGAAAGGGTCTCGGTTGTGAGATGTGCTAATGCAATAAAACTGTGCAGTCTTTGGTCACTGCGTGCAACCGTTTAGGGTGGCGGATTAGGCCGGGGGGACTCGCCTTTTAATAGAGGATGTAACCGAATGTGATTCAGAACGATCTGGGAGGGAGATATAAGGCACGTTGCCTGGGAATTCGCCTGGCAAAGCCTGGCCGGTCTTCTTCTAACGATCAGGCACCTGGCAGGCGATGGTTTAGCATGCGAGATGATTTTCTATTTAAGCAAACACAATATGACAATGCTCATGTCTTAGGAGGAGTGTTTATTTTAAGAGTGTGGAACAGGAAAGCCTGGTGGAAAATGTTACATAAACAAACCCAGCTTTCTCTTTCTTAATCTAATGCAATCTGATGCTTGTTCAACATATTTCTGTGGCTGGATATTTTGGGCAAATTCCTTCCTCTGAGCAATTACTACTCCTCTGATAGAGTTGGTTCTCCGAGAGAGGCCAACATCTTATCAATCAGTCAACTAAGAGCCTGCGCTGAACAGAGCTCACCATGTGTCCCCATTCTCGAGACTTCTGCTCCAAATTAAGCCTATGGCTATGGCTAGAATCTGGTGACCAGCCCAAGAAATGGCCAACTGACCACAAAGTAGAAGGCAGTGGCCTCATGCAGCGGCTGCAACGTACTGCCTTTTTTTGCTGACTGTAATCCGACGGGAATGCATCTCCAGAAAGGCACGAACAAGCTACAACAGGTGCAGGACAGGCAGCCCCTATGCGGAGGCCAGTTCTAACTCATTTGACCAGTTGCTTCAAAGCTGTTTAGCACAAACCCTTTGGATACTGTATGTTGCATACTTTCTAGGCACAATTATGCTATCCCGAGAATCACTGTTAGGCACAGTTCCCCCTCCACACTTCTCTGCAAAGGCTTGTATAATAGTGGGACATATTACCTTTAACCTTTTAAGGACATGCTGAATGAAAAGCCTAACAGTCTTCTGTCTCACCCATAATGCCAATGCCATGGAGCCTCATATCTGTGCTAATGTTCACCAGTGCATTTACCAGTAGTGCCCCACACAGCCTCACCCAGTCTGAACCCTCATGTCGTATACAGTATGTAGCTATACGTGTATATACTACGTCTAAGACATCAATGACACTTTCCGCACGAGCTCGCGAACCGGGACGCGCCCCGAAGCGTCTCTATGTCGCTCAGTCCTACCTGTTGCTCATCGGTCTCTTGAGTAAAACATTGAGCTGCTTGATCCGGTACATCCACCGAGAACCTTTACACCATCCACACACAAGACTTGACTTTGCTTCTCCACGCTCCGTCCTGCGCTCCCACGTGCCGAGCCCAAAAGAGATCTGAATTTTCCCTCACGCGCGCGTCCAAAGCCATTTAAATAGAACGCGCCGGCTGGCTCCGCCCCCGGCCCAGCAGCCGGCCAATGAGGGAGGGAGATCGGAACCCGAATAAAGGGGGAGAAGTTAGCGGGGACGAGGACAAGTAGATAGTAGCCGAGAAGGCTGGAGGACAGTGATATCAATCTCAGATATAGCTGTTTGAATGAGAGTGAGTCGAGAAGAAGCGAAAGCAGCCACATCAACACGGTTGGAGGAGGTGGAGAAAAAAGTTGGTGCTCCAGACGTGAGCCCCGTGAAGCTACACCTCACTGGAACCTCTTAGTGGCCCACATTCAGCATTTAGCACAAGATACAGTTTACCAGGTGCTGCTAGTATCTTCCTTACACTGGGGGATTATTAGCGTGCTAAATCTCAAGAGGGAGAACTGTGACCCAGCTGGACAGAGTGAACCATACAACCGTCTGCTGCTGACTAAACCGGAGCTATAAAAGTGAAAAGTAGTTATTGCCCCTCAGCAATAAAACAGAGGTACATCAACAGTCTTGAGTGCACACGAGTAGGTGAAGCTGCTAGTGCTCGTTTGTATGTACTATCAATATGAGAGACCTGAGAGGTGATGCAATATCAGCTCCCTATTTCAGACACACGTGGAAACCTTTTCCCCCCAACACAAACCAATGAATGGGCAATCAGTGAGGACACCAAGGACATATGTGCATGGTCTTCAAGGTTTAATGATGGTGAGGAGGGTGGAGAAGAGTAAACAGGGTACCTGTCCTTTTTAGACATATCATAATGGCTGAACACTTACAGCCATAATAAACTAATACCAACTAGTGCATATACATGTATGTATGAAGGCCATAGAGCTACACATCATATATGTTTTGTCATTTGTTGTGATATGCTAATTAGGGACACATTGGTATGCGCTTATTCTTTCATTTCAAATTTTATATTTTCACCTGTTGATTTAATTTGCGTCATCCCTAGCTTGGAAAAAAAAACTTTAGCGTTTGTTAGGATATGAATGATGATATATTTCAGTATTTCGTGGGTGGAAAAAAACTCCCAAAAAATTTACACCCACACAGCAACACATAGCTAGGACGCTACATCAGCAAAGCTCAGCAAGCAGGAGATTTTGGCACAGCCTTTTTAACGACGTAAAGAAAGAAAGAAAAAAAAAAACACTATGACTTCAGATATTTCCTCTCCAAATAAGAGATCCATCAATCACTCCAGTCCGGTACCGGCTCGCCTTCTCTTGCCCCCTCTTTCCCGGCTGCTGCGTGCTTCCACAGGACTCCATGTCACACACCGGCTCACTGATCACTACCAATGAGCCGTGCTCAGGACTTTGTTTGTGAAGCTGTTTTCGAAGCGCTCGTTTTAGTTCCTTTCTTGTCCGGTCTATAAATAATTCGGACTATTTATAGCCACGACACGGCCGTCTGAGCGTGGCTACTGTTTACCTTTCGGCTCCGTTTGAGGCGCTACGCTCGGACACAGCTGTTTCTGACCACAAGGTGGAGGACTGGAGGCGTTGTTATGCTTTTAGTTTCCCGCCCCGTTTTCCTTGCAAACCCCGCCCCGGAGCACTGGATTGGCTAGTGGAACATCGCGTCATGCGCTGCGATTGGCTAACAGTTCACCTCGTCATCCGTCCCGGCGAATCTAATGGTTCCAAAGGCGGCGACGTTACTACAGCAACCGTAGAAAACGTTTGAGACCTCGGAGGTGTTTATGCTCTTCTTGCCGGTATTCTAATAAGCCCCGCCCTCCTGCGCTGGGATTGGCCGGCCGAAAGTCCACTTCTGCGCTCGGATTGGCTAGCATGGTGAATTCTGCGTTCTGCTGTGGGATTGGCTAGCAGAACATTCATTCCTTCGTTGCGATTGGCTGGCAGGGTATTCACGTGCAGGCCGCCGAATCGGGCCATGGCAACCACAGAAAACCATGGACGTTATATTTCCCGCCCGTTTTCGTACAAATCCCATCTTCTGCGTTATGATTGGCTAGCATTCACCAAGGTCCCTTGTTGTGATTGGTTTGCCCTTCATATCCATCAGAGTCACGGCCCGCTGGCGCTTCGTGGGGCGGGCCTTGTCTGAAAACGGGCAGAAAATAAAATGCTGGAGGAGGCATCAGCGATTCCCGCCCTCTCCGTTCAAACGCTGAACTGAGGCTGCGTGAGGTAGAAATCCTACCCTATGTAAGTCACAGGAGCATTAGTAGCTTTGTTGACCTTCTTATTAGTTCATCATAACGCAAAACTCTCCAGATTTGGGGTATTAATAAGTAGGTCATCCAGAGGGGCCTGCACTGTTTCAGATGATAGAAAAAACGGAACCGTGGGCGCAAATCCGCTCAGGTTAATATCACTGTCATCTAACCCATATACTCTCCAGAATTTCAAGGGAATTTAAGACTGTTATGACTGGTATGCCTTAAAACACTGTACATGTCCTATACTATTAAAATATGGCATATAGTCAGAATAGGAAAGCTTTGTTTATTATAAAAACATGACTAATAGCCATAAAGTCTTATAGGCTGCCCATGTCGCAGTGTGATGATGTCATATAGTTGAGTCGTAGGCGTAGATCCGCTCAGGTTACTATCACTGTCACCAGAACTGACTCATGGATAAGACTGTCGTGACTGTTTGCCTTAAAGCGTAAACGTACAATGCTGTTAAAACATGACACACACCAAATGAGAAATCAAATTATTATGAAAACATGACTAATAGGCAAAATGTTTCTACTAGAAGGCCACTATTGTTGCAGTGTGATGATGTCATATGGATGGAGTTAAGTCATTCCCAAAGAAAATAAGAAAATCACTGTTTTATTTTTTTCTTGATTAATGTCACCAGATAATTTTGCAAAGGCTAAATGGCTAAACAAAGTCTGCTAATCATATCTGCTGCCAGACTACTGTCTAAACCAAATACTGTACTCATGACAGTTGATATGTGAGCTACGTCAGTGACTGATATGTTCATACACCCAATTGCCTCTCAATAGGTATACCACCTGTATATGCCCTTTGTCCATTCTATCAGCTCCACTTGTGCATATAGTAGTTCTACAATTATGTACTGTAGTACATTTGATTCGCTGCATACTTTGCTAGCCCTATTCACCCTGTTCTCCAATTAAAAATTTGGTTGCTGTTCAGAGAGCAACCATCTCGTTATCCTCAGTGACAAGTTCCACTTTTGTCTTGATGGAGACGACCGATGAATCCGTATGTGGAGGCACCGCTGTCAGTTTGTTGTCACGTGTCCAGAAGGCCTGATGTCACTCCACCTCCACCGCTACCGCAAAATCTTTTAGGAACTGTGTGAGAATATTCAAGCTGCATGGAATGGATTATCACAGGACACCATTAGGAACCTCTACAACTCCATGCTGAGATGTCTGGCATGCTGCGTTAGCACTTGCAACTACTACCACATATTACAACATAGTTAAATGGAAATTAACATATGCGCCAAATCAATATAATTCTTTCAAGCA
This sequence comes from Prochilodus magdalenae, assembly GCA_024036415.1. Classification (NCBI taxonomy): domain Eukaryota; kingdom Metazoa; phylum Chordata; class Actinopteri; order Characiformes; family Prochilodontidae; genus Prochilodus; species Prochilodus magdalenae. Next base: position 256,130 of record JAMWET010001172.1, read on the forward strand.
TCTCTATAAGAGTACCTTGGCAACATGTCAAAGTAGCGTACATATTTAATTTCTCTCTGTTTTGTAAAGGAAAGATAGCAGTGTGCGATATATAAAATTTTTAAGGTAGACAAACAGCATGGAATATACCCTATATATAATTTGAATGAATATAATATATTTTATATATGTAAGAAAATTAGACTCTCAGGTTCTAGATAAACGGTATAAACATGATATTAGTACCACACTTCTTGTTAAAAGATTTTCATAATAGTAATGATAATTATAACCAGACAGCACACCATATAGAGCACACCAACCTAGAGAACACTGGGCACATCTTTAATAGAGCAAGTGTCCTGAGTTTACCCTGGCGCATAACTTACAAATAAGGCTGAAATCACAAGGCCAACATTTATTTCAATTATAAATAATCAACAGAAAATGCAATTAGCTCTACGGTGGATAAAACAGGCGTATTTGTTGGATGTTTATTATATTATATTGTTGTTTCCAGTTCTTCAGGGTCAGTAGTCCTAGACACACTGTTGATCTTCATTTTCAAGACATGTTTTTCTTGGTTTTGGTCATTTATTAAAGCTGGTGTGTTTACAAGTCTTCGTTGCAGGTACTACCCAGAAACACTTCATACATTTACTGTTCACATGTACACTTAAATAACTTTACACATTTATTGCCATATATGTATTATAATATTTGTGAGCTCATCTGCCTACATATGCCAAACTTCCTCTTACATTCATACATGTTTTACTAATGCTTATAAGAACAAAGGCCTCATACTTTGAATGATTCCAGTGTAATGCATTAACATTGCATATGCTGGAGCACAATATCCTGTCCAATGTGTTTTACATGTAGTGCATGTAGCTACAGGTCTGTTGAAAGTGACCCAGGACTTCCTTGGCCATTCCTTCTTGTGCACACCTTTGAGAGTGACTGCCACTCTATACAAGAGTGCCCTCTATCGCCATTCTTTCATATATCCTAGGTGCTATGGTATTCTAGACATACATTAGGCTGCTATAATATACTAGTGTAAATAACACTACTGGTCAACGTTTCTCTCAGTCAGAATTCCTCAGACAATACAGAACGACTGGCGTTTTGTGGCTCACGTTTAAGACAAGCGGAATGCTTAGTTAGTTCATGTTCCTCTGCGCTGATTTCTGGCAGTGGGACTTTAACGGTCTGGTGAAACAAAGCATAGTCCACTCTATAGTGTTTTCGGGTAACTCTCAGCATCTCCTGAAACTGCTGGCCCCACAGAATTTCGTTGGGCGTGTAGGAGGTGCGTGTTTGGTGGAGAATCCCAGAGCAGTCATCTGTGTAGGTGAACGACACAACTAGCTCAAAGCTGTCCCTCCGCAGATCTTGCAAGCTTGTCTTATATATAGGGCTGCTGGGACCAATTTCATGGACAATGGTTGCTGGCGTTGCCAAAATGACATGATTATTTTGGATTTCCAGATCATGGTAGGATATGTCAACTTTGCCAGTTATGTGTGCTGTCTCTCGAACCAGCTGGGCATGTGCAGTCCCCTCTACGATGTGATTCCGACGGAAGTCGCCCACCCGCCATGACAGGCATAGATGTCCATTGCGCAGGTTAATCACCGCACTGTTGCTGAATCCCACCGCCTGTGCTCTCTTCCGGGCTGACGCCATCTTGGCTATGACAATCCCGATTATGAAAGTGTCGATGAAGACGCTTATGATGTCTTGGATGGTCACAATGATTATGGCCAGCATGCAGTTCTCAGACATGCCCCTTGCACCATAACCAATGGTGGTCTGTGTCTCAAGAGAGAAGAGGAATGCTGCCGTGAAGCTTCGCACCTCATAGACGCATGGCTCATTCGTCAGATCCTTTATGTCACCGTGGGCTAGTGCAATGATCCAAAATAGGATCCCAAAAAACAGCCAGGACAGAATGTAGGAAAGGGCAAAGGTGAGAAACATAACTCTCCAGCGGATCTCTACTAGAGTGGTGAAGATGTCTGTCACATACAGGAACCATTCTCCAGGCACATGCCGGAAGATCATGTTGCAGCTGCCATCTTTGCGTACATAGCGTTTCTTCTTGGAGCAGTAGCCATCATCAGTGCAAATGATGATGTTATTGTTACAGGGCTGGATGTTGGAGTACTGTGCTGTACTCGAGTTCATGCTGCTGTCCCGAGATCTGAAAACAAAAACAAAAAAAAAAAACATACTCATTAGTATTTATACTCATATGCCTTAGTATCAATCGAGTAAGAGGATAACATCCGGCTAGGTTTCAGTCTTAAGTCTCGAATGATGGAAACCTGTCGTCCTGTAGGCCTGAGCTCACTAATATACCTGGCTTTAATATTCAAGTGATCTTAAAGACTTTATTTGTCTGATTTTTCCAGATTGGATACTACCAGTATAAAACATTCTCAAGTAACATTGGGTGCATTTATACAAACTTGATCATCTGATAACTGCAGAAATTGTGATTTTGGTTTTTTACAAATTGAGTTTTACAATCACTTGGGTAATTTATAATATGAAGACTTTGGGTCTACATGATTCAGGCTGTAATCTGATTTCTAGTTTGCAACCAAATGCTAAAGACATAAATAATTACATAAATAAAATCTCAACATCATCTATAGAATGTAGAGTATTTAAATCTTTCATTTTTCAAACATCCAGTTTCAGCATCACGCCAAAAGTGTTTTGTTGCCAGCCTGTGGTGGCTTTGTTAAACGCTCCTTGCTTATTTATGGTGCTGCAGTCAGTTTTCACACATGTGCAGACTGAGAAATCCTGAAAGAAATCAGAGTAAGGGTATACATGCACTGGAAAACAGACTGCTAAGCTAAAATCCAGCTCTCTTCGTTGGACTTCTAGGCCTACAGATCTATGGAAGCAGAGTATACTGTTTACATAATCACTTAAATTAACAGATAACAGAAATGCTTTGATCATAAAAATGGTTTGATCTTCCAAAGACTTTGTGTGCTGGTAAATTAAGACTCTCATTAGATTGTTGAGTAAAATTTACATATAAACACATCAGTCATAGTCTAGAAACGGAATGAATTCATTTGGATTGGTAAAAGTCTTTGCATGTAAACAAAGCTACTGGGTGGTACCTGAATTAGTCTGTCTGAGTCTAGTGAAGCCATGTAGTACTTCTCAAAGAGCAGTAAATCTGCAGAGAGGATGTTGGTTTATAACTGTGATTGACGATAGATCTATTGACTGTAACCGGGTAATGAGAAAACTCATAAGCAGCACAATAGACCTGGTGTTGCTGTAAGTCAAACATTTGATTGCAATAAAAAGATGTGTGATGGTTTCAGTGTTCAGAAAGAACATTATACTCCGTCATGACTTCCTAGTACATGTTTTGCATCAGTACTCCACAAATTTACGCTTACTTCATTAGTGATTGTGGTTATTATGAGTTAATAACATCCGTCACCCACCGCAAAGTTATTTTGATGGTTTCTGTTTACACAAGAAAGGGAAATCCTGTTTGAAAGGAAAATCCATGTTATTCTGACGTGTGGTGAAAGGGTTGCAAATTTCAAAAAGCACAGCAACGTTGTTCTGATGGGACGAAGGAGGAGTACAATCAGCAACAATCAGTTAACTTTGGGTTTTAAAGAAATAACTAGTTTGTTCATTTCATGGTGTAAAAGACTAATACAGTACAGAATATATATTTATCTTAACGTGTCATTTCATAACATCATAACATCTCTAAGTTTTCAAAGTGTGCATAAAAACTGGTATTCTGGTACTTTAATGAACTTACACTGCCTGAATGTGGCACCAGTAACAGCTAAGCTTTTTAGTAAACAGAGGCATAGTTTGTGTGTTGGTCATCGGTGTTGTGGAAAGTGATGGTGGCGTGGACAGAGCTGCATGGGTGGAGGTGGGAGAAGGGTTGTGGTTAGGGAGGCTGGTCATTCCAGGGTGGTGATTTAACACCAGGGCAAGTGGAAAAAGACTTTCAGCAGGCCACCAATTAAAGTGGGTAGGATGAGCAATGGCTCAGGGATTTCTCCCCCAGAATCATCCAAAAAGGACACTGTGACCCTCATTCCGAATGGAAATGGTCACTTCAGACCAATACTTCTCTTACTATTTGTACCTGTACATCAATATAAACTTAAAAATAAACAAAATACATGTTCTGTATATACTATGTAATACAACTCCTGGAAAAACTAAAATATACATTTTGCCACAACTTTTGCACAGGACAAATTTTAAGTTATTTTTTGCCCAATTTATTTAATTTATTTAAAAAAGTGTTTTTTTGTTCTTCTAATCCTATCAGGTACAATGTACTTCAGCAAATATGACCCAAAGAATAATCGGTGTAGGAGTGCCTATGATTTAGGCTATTGTTATTTTGTTTTCAGATGGTGGTCACTGGCCGGATGACGTTGTAGCTGTGTTTTCCACTACTAGTGCTGGAGTAGCGATGAACTGCCCAGATTCCTTTCTCAGACATAGCCACACTCTGATTTAGCTCCTAAAGAGCTTGGTAATTACCGCAAGAAGTAAATCAGTGCTCCTCAAAAACAGTTAGAGTGTGTTCTAGACCATGGAAAATCCTAAACTTTGTAGGGGTACTCCAAGACCAGCACTGCGAATGCTAAAACTCTGAGACTGGAGTTTGTGATGAAAGATAACTGTACCTGTCTATTTAACTAACATAAATCAAAGCTAATTACTTTCTTGTATATGATGGAATTTTAACTGGGGTCCGTAGTTTCTTAAAGCGCTGGACCAGACACAATTAAACTAGCTCCCTACCGGTGCTATTCTGTGATGCTAGTCTTTTCTTATTCAATGAATTCAACAATTTGATCGGATTGGTTTGTGTTGAAATAACATTCATGTTCACCAAAAAAAAAAAAAAAAAGATTTTTGACTATTGCTACATATTTCTCATATTTCAGATAAATATATTAATTTCTTGCCAAATATATATTACTGATTTTTTTTTTTGGGCTGGTGGATCGTTGATCTCTTCCTAACTATGCTGGGAGCATCCTAACAGTAGGTAATAAAGTCTTTCAGGCTGATCAAAGAGCATATTGCAATGGCACTATAAGTGTAGATCAGTGTATTTGTGATACCATCAACATTTCATTTGATCATATAACATGTGCCCCATTTTTTTAAGGCTCATCAATAAAAATGCAACCCAAGATCAGTTTTATTGTATTGCAAGGTCAGATGCACACGTTTTACCAGAAAGGACATGCCTGAACCATTTATTACAGATGCCCCCTGGTAGACTAACCAATGCCTACTACAGAAACAGTGGAAAGAGGATAAAGGAGAAAGAAGCAGTCACTCAAAAGTTGACGTTGGCTTCTGTGTTTGTAAATTCAGAGCATGTTCATTTTGGCAGTTCCCATCCAGAGCTTCAGCAATGTTGACACCAATTCGCTGATTACTCTGTACTGTAAACGAACATGTTTTGTGTTCTGAAGTCACGGCGTATGACATAATTGACATTTACATCTATTATCGTGCAGTTGCAGCATCACTAGCAGCGCAATCACTTTGCAATGTGGACTTTCCCCCCCGGAACAGAGGGCTGTGTTGTTTATTCTTCATTTCATGCATGGACACACACACCTACCCAACTACACACACACACACAGATATGCGCATACACACCCACACACACACATCACACCCATTCACATGCACAAGTGAGAACCGCAGAGTCACGTTTTTAAAGGTTATGACAAAGCATTGTAGGGTTTACTCAGAGTTTACACAAGTAATAACTCAAATTCTTGCACATGTCCATAGCCACAAACAGAAACAGATGCTAATCTTCTTCTTGGCTAGGTCTGGGTGAAGTCACCACCTCCTGGTATGTGGGACCTGCAGTTTGAAAGGATGAGATAGAATACGCTAGGTGCAGGTACATATGTGGATATTCGTGAAGACATAGTGGTCCTAAGCAGGAATAGAGCTTGAATCAGGCCAACCCAACCCACATTCTCAAAGTCCAAAACTGACCAGGCCGTGCAAAACCCGACTCAACCCACATCATCACATTCACAGTCCCAAACTGACATAAGCTGGAGAAACCTTTGCCCAGTCCTGTCCGGACCCACATCAGACACTTCAAGCTCCACATACTTATACTGTACATGTACATCACTCGCTTCTATGCTGTAGTCTGAAATATGGGCAACTGTTATTGCGAGCCCATTTACAGCTGGCCCCGACGCAAGACTCATCACGGCGTTCAATGAATGAAACCAAGCCACAGCCCCCAAAAACACTACGCCCACACAGATAAAGTTTTATTTCCATTTCCTCTCCCAAAGCAGTGCCTGTAAGTGACAGATAAATGAGCGGCCCTAGCTCGCTGCTGGCCAGCGCTGTAACTCTGCGGCTGTGTTGAGATGCAGGCATGCTCCCTCTGAGTGTGTTGTTGTCAGTGGAACACATGGCCTTTCACTCACCCGGGCCTGGCTTGCCCATTTTCCGCCTGCTTTTCCTACTCTTACCGTTAAAGGAAATAATTAAGCGAAATCAAAAAGCGGACTGGCCGATCAGTGGAATTCTCCAGTCTGTGTTTTCTGCCTCTTCCCTCTCTCTCTCTCTCTCTCTCTATCTATCTCTCGCTCTTGCTCTCTCTATCCATGCCAACTTCCTTTGTAAATGGACAAGCATTGTGTCTTTTCTTCTCTTTTGGTTGACCATGATAAGCTTGGATACTTTGAAAAGTAGACAAATGGGGCAGAGAGAAAGAGTGTGTATCTTTGTAAACGCATGTGTGTCTATTGGGTTGCGTGCGTGTGTGTTGGTGGTTTGGTGGAGGGTGTAGGGGGGTGATGGAGAGAATTCATTCCATAGTTTTTCCACAGTGGGCTTTGTCTTAATTTTATTCACGTGTTGTTTCATATCCCTGTCTGTCATTTACTTAACTGGTATTCTTTGCTCACTTCCTATGTCTATTTTAAGATGTCAGTCTGGTAATGTTTACCATTTGTGATTCTCTTTTTTTTCCATATTTCTCCTCTTTATTCAGTGTCAGTACAGTCAATCACCATAGATTAGTTGCCTGGAGATTTCCTCACAACAAGCTGGATCTTGCCACCGTACTGCATTCTTGGCATTTGCATGGCATTGGGTGGTGGTCCTGCTCAGAGGAATGTGATCTTCTGTTTCTTTTAGCTAATTTTTCCACACGGTTGAGAATTTTTAGGTTGCCTGTATTCTTCTGGGCTGTGGAAATGAGAATATTCATGACCTCGCATTTCTCTGCTGTATCTCTTCCATGTGCATTCATATTTGATTATCTGTATGGCTTCATAAACATGTATTTGGTAAACTGTTCTCCAACAAATGGGAAACAGATAGGTCAATATTGGGTTTAATGTTTAGATGATAGCACCAGACATCAGAATTTTACTACCCTGTGTTCCTACCAACCCAACGTGGTCAGAATTCATTTAATGAGATGTGGGAGGAGTCAACAATGCAACAGAGTTAAACAAAGTTTGACTCTATGCAAATTAGAAGTTTACAAAGCTGATGCTGGTGTGAACACAGAGTTACTCAACAGTAGTGGAGGGAAATCAGTAAGCTTCGTATCCAGGTATCCAGAAATCAGTAACCTTTGTATCCAGCATCATACATGCTTGCAATGCTGAGGTCATACGTCCTTTTACAATGTTCTAGATATATAAGTACTATTTAGTATTGCTGCTGGTGAAACAAAACCTCATAACTCTATTTTTGTTGTTTTAAGGTTGTGACATAATTCAAAATATACCTGTGTTACATTCCAGTGTATGTAAATTTCATGATGAATGGGCCGAAAGAAATGTCCTGGTTCCTTTGACTTAAAATTATATTGAAGATTTTGTTCCAACAGGCATAAACACGTGCATCACTCATTCATCTTCTAAGTCACTTATCTTTCTGGGTCATTGGTGGATGCTGGTTGGAGCCTATCCAAGCACTTACTGGGCAGAAGGCAGGAAAAAGCCTGGACAGGCAAATTAAGGGGCACCCCTAGGGGGCAATTAAAAAAAAAGACTATAAATGACCCTGGTATCCCTGGTCCGAAATCGAACCCAGGCCCCCATTGTTACATCATTATGCATATCATGTATGCATGTTATGAAAGCCTCACCTAAATGCCTTTTGATTTCTAATGTAAAACATGCGCTATAGTATAAAACAGTCGCTCCTCTCAGGCAGATGTACGCATGCTTGGCTGTTGTGACCTCCTGCCACCCATTTTTCTTTGCTTCTGTGTTCATACAGCGCTCTGACGACTTAATGCTCCAGGATAAGGCTTCAATGGTCTTCGACTGGCCGCGCACAGTGACCGTTGCCTGGGTGGAGTGCAGAACTCTGTCTCATAGCCAGCGGAGGAAGCACTGGTGCACTCCAGACACCCGGGGTGAGAGAAGGGGCGAGAAAAGAAAAGATGGAAACTGGAAGCATCTCAACGTGCAATCCACAGGCAAGAGACAGATCAGTCACAGCCAAACCGCTACTAGCGTCCTCAGTGCTAAACGCTAACCCCACCCTGCTGGGCTACAGGCTCCACTTGCTGAAGGGCTGAACTGCGTGAACTGAGCATGTGGTCAGATTAAGAGTGCTGATTTAGGAGCAGTTCTTGCCTTTTAATATCCTCACGATTATGAAGAAGACGTGGAGAAGGCATGGCCCGGCCTGCTTTAGGACTTGATAAATGCAAACCCTGATTTTTTTGTTTCTTGGACACCGGCGTGGCTTTGGTTGCCAGATGAAGTGAAGTCTCATGAGACAGGCAGAATGTCATCCTGTTATCCTTTCCACCATGCACTGCTGAAAGTAATGGGCCTTGGGTGACAGATTTCCAAAATTTTGAGGTTGAGGTTGTAAAATTGAATCTATCATGGTATTGCTTTCTTAGCACGAACTCCATAACATAGCTCTCTGAATTCATGTGTCATTCTATAGTTGGTGTTGGTGTCTATTCGTTGGCTCACATTAGGACCGCTGAACTCTGATTTCTTTAGGAAATAAATTAAACAGTGTTTGTGAAAAACGCAAACCAAAACCAAGTCACTTATTGGTCTACGTGAGGTGTTTTAGCGAGGTTGCCATTCGTGGAGCAGTGTCAGCTGGTCAACCGCTTAAAGGCATTATAGTTGCACACAGAAGGAGGTGTGGGATTGCAGTGCTGTTGGGAAGGAAGATAAAGGTCACCAGGAACAATAACTGATGATAGATTTAGACTGATATGGGGAATATTTATTGAGCTACACATACAGAAGCAATATCTCTCAGCATAGCATTGGGCCAACATCTTTGCTTACTTAACATGCCAGACATCTCGGCATGGAGGTGTAGACGTTCCTAATGGTGTTCTGTGATAATCCATGGAGGTAGAGTGACACCAGGCATTCTAGAGGTGCGACACATGGCAACAATCCTTGCCAGTTCTTGGCGCTGAACATGGTGCCTCCACACACGGATTTGTTGTTCGTCTCCACCAAGACAAAAGTGGGACTCATCACTGAAGATATCCGGCCAGTCTGGCATGAGACCATTGCAGTGATTGGTGGTCGTAAGGACAGTGGTCGCTACATGCATGTCAAACCTACCCACCAGGTTTCATTCCTGGCGGTTGGTTCATTCTGGGTGCAACTATTTGTGGAAGTGTTCATTTGATCATCCTCTCCATGTAAACTGGGACGTTCTTGCCCTGGGTAACATTTCTCTAGAGCTCATGTCTCTTGCTCCGCCCACACGAACGGTTTCAGAATCATATAAACCCAGCGAGCTAAAGCTAACCAGCATAACTATCCATCTGCATATTGTTTCCTTTACCCCTTACTTTGACTGTCTGTCTGTTTGTCTGTCCGTCCATATGCATGTCTGTCTTTCCTTTCATTCATGTGTTCCATCCATTCATCCATTCATCCATCTCCATGAATGAAAATTTCCCCATGTGGGATAATAAAAGGTTATCTTATCGTACCTTATCCAGTTAGCGATGATAATGATCATGTCAGTTCTATATTACTGGGGGCAGTGCAGGCTTGGAGCGTAGGACAGAGAGCTGTCAATCAAGCTGCTCATTAGCCACACCCACACTATTCACACATATCAAATCTCTGTTTTTAGGAAGTGTTTTATCATATATATATTTCCCTGAATTTGAATTAGCTGCATGTTTAAAACAACACTCAAGTTTAGTACCACATAAACATGTCTAGGAATCGTGTTTTAATGATTTGATGACCTCATAATTCAGAGAATCTGGTGACGTTTGGAGGGGGGAATGTCTGCATGGCAAAGTGTATCAGCTTTGGAATGTTTTTGATTATCACAAGACACTACAGCAGGAGTTTCTGAAAACGATGTTCATTACTCCTATAGAGATAACCGGCTTTGACTTAGAGATCCCAATATGGGCTGGATGCCAAATGCAGAATGACAACATGCCTTCAGGGGTCTGTTCTAGTGCAAGTGCAAGATTTCTGCAGTGGGCGAATCTGGATTAATGAAAGGATCAAACGAAAGCAACTTAACATTGCTTTTTTATGACGCATGCTGATCCGTAACACATGGTCTTCCTACAAGGAAAGTCCAATATGTGTTAACTGATATCATATTGCTACCACTTTTCAGTCCATCGTCTTTCATTTCTTTCTGCAGATAAACACACAAGACTGAACTCACAGAAAAGTTCATCGTGAGTTCGCTGTAAATCTTATTTTAGGACTCTGGATCAATTTTCTTTCTTTCTTTATTTTGCTGTCTGACCAGCACCCACAGCAGAGGAGATTTATGATTTGAAATTATGGATTTGTAAAACAGATTTAGGGAATTGTGCATATTCCTACTAAATTGAGCCATAAAACCGACAAACCAGTTTAATTTCATTGCGCTGCCTGATTTAAAGGAGACTAAATGCAGATGTATGGTTACAAAGCTTCTACTCCTGCTGCCCTGTAGTAGCCCCCCATATCCCGAATGCCCTGGAGCCGTTCGCCGTGTTACGTTGTTCACAAAAATACCATGAGCACTTTAAATATCTCCCTCCTGCCATCTAGTAGAAGCAAATGAAGATGCACGTCTCTTTATCTCTATGCACAAAGCCTTTTCTGTTACTAACAAGGGAAATTTTATGAGGACATTTACAACAGGCCCTTTACACGGCTTAATCAGAGCCGACCCTCTGGTAATTCCTCACCCTTAAAGCACATTAAGCCCTAACATGGTTAAATATGTGGGTCCCATGAGCTCATCTTAATCTCGTCGGCCCCAAATTTCCCTTCCAGGTTCACACGCATGGACCATCAGGATATGACGAGGCTTAAATTAAACTGTTTATTATTTTTATATACTGCAAAACCATCTTAGACAAAACTAGAAGACTGTAATGTGCAAGCAATTTGCCATCCAGTCTGAGAGATGAACAATGTTAGCACTTACAGTGAGTCACAAAGGGTACTCACAACCCTTCCCAGCTTTGATACCAAATAGCTGCATGAGTAAGAGACGCTGTGAATCAAACCTGAAGAAATGCAGGAAGCCCAAAGGGTCAGCTGTAAGAGTCACTCACAAACACACACAATCGCACCGAGTCCTACTGACGATGTCTGCAAATTTTGAATACACACCACACAATTTCTGCTTACTCAAGTCGCTGTAAAGACTCGGGCCTCAGGAAGAGAAAGTGGAGACCTGCTTCCTCATAGTCCACACTTCACGTAACACAAGAGGGCACAGTTTATACCTAACAACCTCTCCAACTGTGCATGTTTGGTATGCCCAGGCATACACCGTAAATAACACCCAAGTAACTCCAGCACATATACATATATGCAGAAATATAAGGCTCGGATCAGATATTAATGGTGTCTTCATATTTGCAAGCTGCTGAAGACACCAACCTTTCGGAACTCTCCGAATGGGGGGGGGTAGATTTGCTAACAGAAGGGCTAATCAAGGACCCTTTATGCTGACGGGGATAGCCAAGATCACCCATGCAAACAAAAGCAGGCACAACTTTGGAATTAGCACATGACCAGCACAAAATAGCCTCCTGACTTACTGGCCTGAAACAATTAGTCATTTCCTAAAGATTTTAATTCAGGAAGTTGAAAGCAAAGCATCATTTTGGCATAAAAACGAGTATTAGTTTTGACTTTCTGAACACTTTTGGCTGAAGGGATGTGCTGAGCATTCATGCAGTATCGTAAAAGCCCTACAAACTGCCTGAACGCTGGTCCTTCATTTGGGAGCTGTATGATTTTGAACTTGTGGTGAGCTTTGTGCAGTCCATCCAAGGCTGTGACATTCCTGCCATAGTGCACAAGAAGTAACGAGGGGCTTCAGTAATCCAGGGATTGTATAATCCAAGGAGGTTTTTAGTGTGTGCTTGTAACAACCTTTTAGAAAAAGAGACCTGCTGTATAAAACATCATTCTCCTAAAACAATTTGGGTTTTAGGTTTCAAATTAGGAATAATATGAGAGGGCAGGCCTTCAGAAAATGTTTGAAATAGTTCTAAATAATACAGTCTAAATAGTTTCAATAAAAAAGTGGTTGAAAAATGAGAGCTCTCCCCAGGCATTAAACAGCGCACAGTTAGTATTTAATATCAGTCTTGGTGCGTCATTATAGTCATATCCTACCCTCACTATTTTCTTCTGCTCTATAAAACCATATAAACTGAGGCCAATGTGGAAAAGAGCTGTGACCGCCCTATTGACCTCCGCCGCTGAGGGGCCACTATTGAGTAATCCAGTCACATTTTAATGGCATAGTAGTGTTTCCAATAGCACAATGGAAATCTCAGGGAATGTCAGGAAATCGTCCCTATAGTGCAGTAGGATGAAGTCCAAGCATAAAGTGTTTTCAACATCACCAAATGCTCCTCAACCATACATTGTGATGCACAATGAGAGACATTTTACCAGAAAATTCCAGCTTCATAACGTCGCTGATGGAAAACATGATTGAAATTTACTTTTATGTGTCATTTTAACACAGCAGCTGCTGTTTACACTGTGAAATATCAATGGACCAACAGAAAGGGCACGAAACTGCTGAGCAAAGACATCTGGTTCCATTGACTTCCATTCAAACAATATTAGGTTTTTGCCCTGTCCTGTAAAGTTGCCATTTTGGAGATACAGTACTTGTTTCTCTTTGGACAATGACAATGTATGTATATATATGTATATACTTTCCATGTATCCTACATTTCCATGTATCATTGGATTTCCAAATGAAGTGGGTATTGAATAAGGGCACATACTCCAACTCTGAGTATCCGTAAGAGTATCCGGCAATAAACGGATTTCTGGTTAACTAGAGGAAAAGCAAACAATAAACCTCAGCTGTATGACGGTAGGTCTACTTTTCAAATTGGCACATATATTTTATTACTGAAACTAACAGAGGTAACAAAATCAATAGGTTTTCATGTTGGATGCATAACAAAAGCTCCTTCTTCAGAGGAGCTAATGAGCTAACGCTAATCAGAAACAGGTTTATTGGCCAAGTATGTTGACATGCACAAGGAATTTGGTTCACACACAAGGAATTACCACACAAGGCATTAAGCACTTTGACATTCCCTACTGATGAGCATGCTACATTGTCCGTGTCTTCATCTATGCCGATGTTGCACTAGAACCCACTGAGGCAGAGGCAGGGAAGTGCTACCACAAACTTAAGAACAGCTTGGTGGAGAGGACCGAGCCTGGCAAGAGACTGCAAGTAAGGAAGAAGATGGGCCAAGCTGGAAAGTGAGGACTGGAGGTGAGGCAATATAATGAACATGGCTGGAGAACAGTTAAAACTATGGCCAGCAAGGAGGCCTGGATGACATCTACCCATGAGGATCTACCAGTGGAGAAGCATGGCAGGTACCCTGGCAGTGTTGACTTGCTGGTGGTGGCCTGCGGAGGAAGCTAAGAATGGGCAAAGGAGCACCAGTGTTGTTGTTGCCGCCTTTAGTGACGCAAGAGTTGATGCTGTGAGTGGCCACCATGCCCTGAGAAGGTGGACGCAGTGCTCGGTCTCTCTGCTCTATCATGCTGCCAGAACGACTGGCAGTGTGTCTTCTCCTCCTGTCATGTTCAATAAAAGAGCATTTGCAGAACTCACGGTTATCCAGGTCTTCTTCTTTGCTCCAGTGTTTCTAGATCTATCTAACATCAAACAGTAGAGTAGACAGACTCATTACTGAAAACCAGAGCCGCCACACATCTCTGTCGTCTCAGTCACGTCCTGAACAACGCGTCCTTGTGCTTCAGTGCTTGAGTACTGGAGTGTCTGTGTGCCCCTCTGTCATACAATAAATGTTCTCTGTAAGCTGAAGGTCTTCAAAACATTTCCAGCACCTACCTGACAGTGGATACGTATTATTTGAAGTATCCTGGACCAAAACAGCAACTGTGTAATGGTGTGTATCAGAAGGGTGTGTTTTATCAACCTGGAACGCACTGTGTACAAAACAGCATGTTACATTGGGTAGCGGCACACAGTGAGCGTCACATGTAGACAGGGTCAAAGACGTAACCATACACACTCTCTTTCCTTTTCTCTTCTCCTTTTTCTCCCGAAGCCTTTCCGGCACAATTTTATATACCATATGGGGATAATGTTTCAGGAAGATACCGGCTTGGCCATAGCCCCCATGATCCACCCACTCCTTGCTTGTTGATGGCTCTACGCCCTGCTGCTAATGGGGACCTGGACGGAGACATGGCCTTTAGCTCCTGGTCATCCAGGTCATACAGCAGCATTCTGTGCTCCATTGCCAATGTTATGTTTCCTGTACCGCTCCAGGCCCTTACAATCCATTACATGCCCACTTTAAGCAACTAACATTCTTTCAGCCATTCAGGGTTCACTGGGACGAAACCATCCCGTGTGGAGATCAGGTCATTATTTTTTTTTGTTTGTTTCGCCCCAGGTCCTGATTCACTCATTCTGACCTTCACTGTTTCTGAGCACTAGAAGTCAAGTGTATATCATTTAGCTAAAGTTTTACCAACTCCATTAAAGGATCCTATGGACTGGAACGCTGGAGCTAAGTTTAGCGAAGTTAAAGATTGTGTAACCATGGCTTGGAGGACACTGTTAGGGACTAATTTGTGCATAAGGCAAAGACCTCTTGGTCATTGCCGCTGCCTCTGTCAGAGGCTAAAATGCTGATGCCCATTAAGGGTCCCTCTACAAAGCTACCAACATACTGGATGTTGGCAGGGAAAGAAGGAAGACTGGGAATAAAGCAGATCGTGTTTGACACCTGCTCTCATAGAGTGTTTGTTGGAAATATGAAAATCTCATGAATGGTATCAGAAGGAATGCTTGAAATGCAAATAATATTAAATGGCAGCCTTTCCTCGGCTCTTGCATAACAATTCAGAACTTATTGTTTTCGCAGGCCGCTTTGTGGCATCCTTAGGAATTTGAAATCGTGAGAAATCATGATTCATGTTTTATGAAACAATGGGCTCCCCATGTCTGTCATAAATTTTCGAGGGACTCTTAGGACAAAAAAGATGTGTTTACCAAGAGATATTTTTACCCCCTTAAACTGCAGACATTCAGTTCTGTATTTGTGAATGAGGGACCATCTGGTGTACGTTAAATTTGCAGTTACGCAGCTCTCTTTGTCATTTCTTCAGTCTCGTGTGTTAATAGTAACAGTAATCCAGCCTTGGGTGTTCAGAATTTCCTCTTCATCTTAAGTTTATCAGACTCTGCGGTCCTCGCCCACAAAACCCTCACTTTTTAAGAATCTAATCTTGATCTGGTACCCATGACAGCCGTCTGTTGTCTGCTGAGTTCACTTGTTGAGCTGTATGATTCGGTTCCTGTGATCACATGCCTCGGATTACAGCCTATTCCGGTGTCATTCATGTTCAAGGGGCTCTTGCATAAAGCATCTCCTCCCTCGCTGGCTCAAGTGTCCCCCTTGCCCGGTTCCAACCCTTCCTTCTGTTCGCCCTCTGAACCACCCAGCGGGCGCTTTATCTACCCACACCCACCACACCACATCTGATCCCTGCCTGACTCCAACAGGAAAAGTGGAACCGCAAGCACACAGAAAGGAGTGTCGGAAGCCAAGGCCTGAATGTCCTAACCACACCTCACATTTTCTGCCCTAATGCCACACACCCACAATCCACAGCTTAATATGGACATGGGTCTGTTCTGTTCGGCCAAATTTGATGCTGCTCGGGACAGTTTCATTGCTTGACCGACTCGCATAAATGGTTCTGTTTCCCATAAGACTGAAAAGCACAAACTGTCTCTAGACACCAACAGAGACATACCTGAGATCCTAATCAGCTGAGAGGAGTAGAAGTGCCTTACCTGCGCTGTCCCTCTTCCCTGCTGAGATTGTGCCGAGTAAGGACGTGAAAGCAGGACACTCGAGCTTAACTGGCAGCAGAGGCCGGATTGGGTAAGAGTGTGCGAGAGTACCAACCCACCTGTACCTTTACTGAGAAACACAGTCCCAGAGGGTGAGAGTTATGCGTGTGCATGTGGGTGGGTGTGAACTTCGTGTGCTACTCTTTCATTGGGATAAATGGTGCTGTGCCTGCATATGATCACTATGATCGAACGCTGGAATACTAACATTCTGATGTAAAGAAAAAGGCAGGATGTGCTTTCAGCGTAGCTTTTGGCCCAAGGTGAGGTTTGGTGTAGCTTGTTCAGTGACACTAATAAACAAGTCCCCATAAAGATAGTAATACAAATGTGTAGGTATTAGCAGTAGTTCAGCTGAGTTAGAGTTCAAAGCCCCGTGCCTAGAAACCAGCACGATACACAACATATTCATGTGACCACATGCACCTGCACATTCATTTCTAGGATTACACTTCACCCTCTTTGAGACAAAGGTTTGTCCTAGATGATGACCAAGGCTACACAAAGGTTTCAGCTAGAAAACAAGTAGGCCAAAACACAGTATGTCAGCTGATTGCCGGCTAGTAAAGTACAATAACCATTTCACGCCCTCTGTGTTTACGTCCTACACGAACCACACAAACATAACTCGGTCGGGTGAATAAGTTCCTCCCCTGAGAAAACTACCTTCCCATTTGCGCTTGAAAGCAGCATTATCTAAATCAGTTTGGCAGCGTTCCTCAAAGGCTTTGGAAATGGAAAACAAAATAAGAAAAGCTGGCAAGACGTCCAGGAAGCGTAGTTGAATTTACAGTTCTCCAAAACAAGGCTACGTTAACCGCAGTAGCAAAGAATTTGATGGTGAAGATTTGGTTTGAGTTGACAATAAAGTGTGGGTATAAATCTCTATTCTTTATGTCCCGTGTTTAGCGCTACCTGAGAGCCTCTCTCATCCGGACCGACTTGTCCATTCTTTGTCTAATACAGGCTCTAGCTCAGATTTCAGATAATAGAGCGTGTTGTCTCCTTATCTGCCAGGAAGCAAGGTTAGCTTTACTCATAAACAGCAGGGCGATGGACTGTTTCTGCTTTTCTGCTTGAAGGAAAAAGGAGATACTTGGCTACTGGATCTGCCACGTCCTGATAAAAGTCAAAATCACCCTTGAATCTCAGTGCATTTTCTAGCAAAGGTATGTGTAACACGCTCAGGCCATTGAGGCCTGGTAGCATCTGTCCATTACTGATTACTGATAGCAAATACAGATTACTGAAGGCCTGAAACGTACACATCCATCTGTATATTGTAGTAGTACATAGAGGGTGATGTCCTAGAACCGGAATTCTTCTACTTGTAAACAACCAACTAGGTAAAGGGGACATTTCTAAAGGTGGTTGGTGGTTGTGGTTGGTGTAGATAACACCACTACCCTCCAGGAAGCCACCACTACATGTAGGAGACTGGGGTTATAATCCCAGTCTGACTGTGCTGTGCTACACCAATAAGAGTCCTTGTGCAAGACTCCTAACACTACACTGGCTCACCTGTAATATGATTAACATTATAAGTTGCTCTGGATGAGAGCGTCAGCTAAATGCCGTAAAGGTGACGTATTATGCTTTTCCAGTTTACTCTTTCATTTTGTGCATGTAAACAGTCTGCAAAGTCACAAAACCCAAAGTATGCACCAAAGGAAGACACTCCTCTTACAGAATCCACTTTTCCCAGCCACCTGAAGCAGCTCCATTTCCTCTGTTACAAGGTGATGTCATTTCGTTACATCATCCTTATTGCTCACCTACCGACAAGCCTGGCATGCCCCCACAAAACACACAGGGAGCTAAACAGTTAATATTGACGACTATGCAACGGCCTTATGCTCCAGTCTAGCTTGTGATGGTGGATCTACCAGCCTATTCTACCGGACTGTCAGGATCGGACTCTGATACAGCAGAACCCACGTTATTGTAAAAGCAGCTACAGTGATGTGGGCAGTGGAACTTGTAGCAGGATGCCGCTCTGGTGGTTGACCAGTCAGAACAGAGTAGATGGTCTCAGATAGAGGGTGAATACAGATGTACAGTATGAGATTAATATATTGTGTTGTGGGAAAGCTGATGAGTGTCAAATCTATTCTAGTAGACCCCAAAAATAAAAACATTGAAAATGATCACATGTCGTCTTTACATAGAAACACTCCAGAGAAAGATACACCGTCATCAGACCTCAGACCTCGTCATCCTTGACAATGGAGATCATGACAACTGGGACCTTGATAGCTGCCGAATTCATCCCTTGCTTGTAAATCAAGATTGGTTGGGGTCTCAACATGAATAGCTTAGTGGTTGCTGGTTGCTGTGATGTAAGGTGTGTCAGCCTTGGAAGGACAAACTGAACAACCTTTATTAGACATGTCTTATTACTGACAGCAGTGCCAGCACTACCAGTGATATGTCTGACTAACGTTAAACAGGCAATAACATAACACGAAACACTTGCTTTAACTAGCAAGTAATGGTGCTGTGTCACCTTATTTCATTATATGCTTTCAAAGCTAGAAATAAAATTAAAGATGCACATGCTTTCAATAAAGCCAGGCCAATGTGCATTTGTTAAGTAATGTGGCGTCGGTGCAGAAGAAGACTCTGCTCTTTATTGAAACAGCAGACCAAGAGCTAAGGGGGAACAGAGGGGGGGAGGTCACCAACAGCCAAACACAGCACAAAGACGGTGAACACTTCAACCACACTAATTTAACTACAAAGGAAATGAAAAAAAGCACAGCCAAGTTGTAGCACATATTACCACTAATAAACAACAACACTGAACCATTAAATTGGAGGCTGCGGAAAGGTGCACGGCGTTCCGAGAGTTCTCCTCTTGCTCTCCCAGTTGGCACTAAGTCTGGTGGGAGCACTACAGTACTGTTTCCTGAGCTTTGTTTTGTCTTGGCACTCCTAAGCCCACTGTCCTTCTGTTGGCGCGGGAGCATCTCTCAGGATCACAGAGCACCGCGTCCTGCGCTGTAATCCAATCAGGGCCTTTAATGTGGTTGGGTAATTAGAGAATGTGCTTTTCTGTGGCCTGTGTGCCAAAGCTCTCACCCTTTTAAGTGCACTTCAATTAAACTCATTTGGGCCCATTACCTGCGCCCATGTGTCCACCTCACTTCCAGGTCTCTGATCTCTCGGCACGATGATCTCCGATGATCTTTTGTGCGGCTTCAAGCGTAAATGCGCAGTGCACTCTCTGCACATGCGGAATTTGTTGCATTACGGTTGGTCCGCGATCTCTGCTCGCTCGGTGTATGTGCGTGCGTGAGTGTGCGTGTTAACAGGTTCCGGGTATTTAGTGTCTAATTGTTCCAGAAGAGTCCCTCCTTTAAGTTTATCTCTCCAAGCAAACACATAAACAAACAAACGAATCAACAAGGACACAGGATTATTTCTGCAGGGACCTCCGCGGCCACCCTGCCTACGGTATATACACTGACTGCATGAGCTCTGCTTAAGGTGGGTCATTAGCTGTTCTCACATGTAAACCATTAAGAGAAGAAAAGACTCGAGCCAGGTTTATTTACGCTGTAGACTCCCAAAGAGCACCAAAGAGTTCCTAATAACAGTTCAAGTAGGCTAATGATTTTGATCGGGCTTTAAATAGCTTTGTGCGCGTGCACTGCAAGTACTGAAAGCCTCTTAGCGGAAGTAAAGGTCCCAACACCAGGCAAAGCAGAGACCACATCAATAACATGACCTTTTAAAACTAGAATGGACAGAAATAAAGTAGAACACCCCTGACCCTCTACAAGTAGATGGTATAGTGTAGTAGGTAGCACCTCCACCTCCCACGCTGTAGACTGGAGTTTGTATATTACCTGGGCAAGCACCCTACACCCCTATACTACTATGAGCCCTTAGGCAAGACTCCCGGGTAAGAGCATCTGCCAAATGCCATAAATGTAAATGTACACAGAATAAACCTGAATATGGTATAATGGCTACATTTTCTACGGGTTTGTGTGTAATTTAAACTTTTCTGTTGAGTTTAGCCTACAGCAATAAAATATAATAATGTGCCATAACTTTTCCATATGTAAAATTCAGCAAGTAAGCATTAATGCATGTGCAGAAGTGTGCTGTCGGTGGAGGATCTGCTATCCAATCCAATCAAAGTCTATTTGTCACATACGTAGTCATACACTGTACATCTATCCATCCATCCATCCATCCATCCATCTATCTATCTATCTATCTATCTATCTATCTATCTATCTATCTATCTATCTATCTATCTATCTATCTATATATATATATATATATATATATTCAGGGGTTGGACAATGAAACTGAAACACCTGTCATTTTAGTGTGGGAGGTCTCATGGCTAAACTGGACCAGCCTGCTGGCCAATCTTCATTAATTGCACATTGCACCAGTAAGAGCAGAGTGTGAAGGTTCAGTTAGCAGGTAAGAGCACAGTTCTGCTCAAAATACTGCAATGCACACAGCATTATGGGACATACCAGAGTTCAAAAGAGGACAGACTGTTGGTGCACGTCTTGCTGGCGCATCTGTGACCAAGACAGCAAGTCTTTGTGATGTATCAAGAGCCACGGTATCCAGGGTAATGTCAGCATACCACCAAGAAGGACGAACCTCCACCAGCATCACGTAGTGACCTGGCCACTATCCTGCAAGAAGAATGGCTTAAACTCCCTCTGACCACTGTGCAGGACGCAGTATATGTCATTCCCAAGACCAACTGATGCTGTATTGGCCGCAAAAGGAGGCCCTACACCATACTAATAAATGATTGTGGTCTAAAACCAGGTGTTTCAGTTTCATTGTCCAACCCCTGTATATATATATAAATCATCATGTATAAATATAGTTTTATTATCTTAAAGACTCTACAGTCTTAATTACACTGAACATTACATCAGCTGATATTCAATATATACTCTTGTATTATTATTATTATATTATTATTATATATTTCTGCTATATCTACCACCTGTAATTTATATTTTAGCACAGTTTAAAAGCTTCAGTTCCTCTTTCAGTTGAATATTCATGATGGAAAGACCAATAGAACTGGTCCAAAACACTTTATAAAATAAACCTTGTTATGTCGGCCTCCACTGCAGGTGGAGAAAACCTGTATAGCTCCATTCTGGAGGTTTTTAAGGTGAACTGTATAATTCCAGGAGTGCTATTTTATAGTTTGATGTTAATTTTTTATTCTAAAGTAAAGCATTAAGCTAGATATAAGGAAGCCTTTTATGAGTAGCTGTGTCTAAAACGCATATAGACAATAACATACATCAATCTAAAATATATAGAGGTAGTAATATATAACTAAAAACTAAAGAGTAGAGCGTCATTACAGTATATACACTAAATATTACTAAACATCCGCATGCAACTGTATATACCCCATTTGTTTTAAAATTCCACATATATAAAAAACCCATTTGGCAAACTTTGTTGTGTTAAGTGAAGGATATGCCTTTTTCATTTTGGGAAGAGGGGGGTCTTTCAGAAATTCCACAGAGGATTTCTGAAGGAGAAAGCCCCTCTAGGTGTTAATCATTACCATTGATCTGGCGGAGCCACAGATATAGTATTTTACTTTACGGGTTAAAAGTGTTCAGGACGGTTGGAGGCGCAGGATAACATTAACATTAACATTAGCCAACATTACTGGAATTTGGTGCCTTTACGTTACTGATAAATGGAACTTCAGAGGAAGAAAAGGGTTGTGAAACGGGAAAGGTTGTGATGAAGTCGTTTCATTTACACTTTTGGATTTCCTACAGTGATCTAATTATGATAAACGTCTCCAATGAAGATAGTAGATATGTACATGCTGACCCATAGCAAAATATTTGTTACTTTAACAAATGAATTAAAATACCCAGAGTACACTACAGGGTTTGTCCTGTATTGCTCACATACTGAATATACTGCAATGAACTGAATAATAATAATTTAAAAATGATTGTAATATTTTACTGTAGGGTGCTGTTTATAAGGATACAAGATACATACGCTTGTCCTATGAATTAATATATCCCTACATCACTGTTTATAAATGCTGTCCACTGTCATCAAGGTACTGGTGGTTGGTGTGGCACAATGGATAACACCACCTGTCACTGAGCTACCACACCATGTGGGAGACCGGGGTTTGATTCCTGATATGGGTGACTATGCTGTGTCACACCAATAAGAGTCCTTAGGCCAGACTCCTAATGCTCCATCAGCTAACCAGTAATAAGATTAACCTTGTAAGTGGCTCTGGATAAGAGGGTCAGCTAAATGCAATAATTGTACTTTAGCTAATTTTAATGGGATCTGGTAAAATGGCATATGCACAGTGTTATGTCAGTTAGCGCAATGGGTTTTGTGGGCGTCATGTGGTTTTATGAACACTACTCAGTAAAGTGTTAGCTGTGTATATATATATATACTGAGTACTGTTCAAACAACAGCTATAGGTGCTTTAAGAAGGGGGTATACATGGCTCCTTACATTGTTGTGCCTCCTAAGCTTCTTAAAGGCGGCAAAGGCCTGTATCAGGTTTCTGCAGTAATTTTTAAATATGGTGCTTATTCTTTTATATAATATATATATAAAAGAATAAGCACCATATTTAGGAATTACTATGTAAGGGGCCATGTATACCCACTTCTTAAAGCACCTATAGCTGTTGTTTATGCCTCTGTCTGCCTAAAGATATGAGTGTGTTTTATTCTGTGGTAGAGATGTGGGTGTTTTTTGTGTTAGCGGTTGCTCACTGTGAGTTAGAACCCTGAATGAACATTACGTATATCTGGTTATTGAGTGAATTAACATCAATCAACATCAATTAACATCCAGTTAAATTCTTGGCATTCCTGTAGATGAAGACATCTCTTATGAGGACAGGCTTAACTGGCAGTAAAGTAGTACAAAGGAACTCATTTTTGAGGTTGTGTTTGCCTGTAGTTTGTGGAGCAAACCTTAAAGGTTGCTGTGAGTTCGAACCCTGGGACTCATGTGAGGGACCCAGAGTCAAGCGCTCTGTATATTTGATTAAAGAGCACCTCACGCAGCAGAACCAGGGCCTACCTATGTCATACTCTAATGCAGACACCACAACCCTATAAAAAACTGTCCATAGAATGACTTTTTCTACATTACACATCCTGTACTGCACTAAATCCAATTAAACAGGACTAATTATGTGATCTTCAAATACTGACGATGCCCACGACATGCTCAGAGAAACATATAGTGGCATAGCTTAAATTACAATAACAATAAATATAGTCCGATTGGACGTCCTGACGCCACCCACTGCCAATTTTACATTCTGTTATATTTCAGAAAATGTAGAATACTTGTGGGAAAGAGTGTTCAAAGTGATTCTCCCTTGCCCATCACGAAAATATTTGTGCTTTGGTGGTTTCGGGAAACCAGGCAATGATTAGCAGTGAGCTGATGAATAGTAGTTTACATAGTTTTTCCTCACTTGGGATTTTTATATGACGTCTTTTCTCACTTTTATGCAGGCTGAGCTTACATTTCGCCGAATCTGATTAATCTGATGAATCATTCAGAAATAAATATGTTTTGAATCCAAAGCAAAGTATTTTAGAATGTGGACTAAAACAGATATTCATAGTCAGAATGAGTAGTTAATGGCAAAATTGATGGTTTGTTCGGCAAATCTGGTGGTATATCTGGTTATTGAGTGAATGAACATTACGTATATCTGGTTATTGAGCATGTTAACATTACATATATCTGGTTATTGAGTGAATGATTATTACATATATCTGGTTATTGAGTGAATGAACATTACGTATATCTGGTTATTGAGTGAATGAACATTACATATATCTGGTTATTGAGTGAATGAACATTACATATATCTGGTTATTGAACATACTGACATTACGTATATCTGGTTATTGAGTGAATGAACATTACATATATCTGGTTATTGAGTGAATGAACATTACATATATCTGGTTATTGAGTGAATGATTATTACATATATCTGGTTATTGAACATTCTAACATTACATATATCTGGTTATTGATCAAATGAACATTACATATATCTGGTTATTGAGTGAATGATTATTACATATATCTGGTTACTGAGTGAATGATTATTACAAATATCTGGTTATTGAGTGAATGAGTATTACATATATCTGGTTATTGAATGAATGAACATTCTGATTATTGGACAACTTAAAATCAATTCTGTCCAGTTAAATTCTTGGCATTCCTGTAGACGAAGACATCTCTTATGAGGACAGGCTTAACTGGCAGTAAAGTAGAACAAAGGAACTCATTTCTGAGGTTGTGTTTTTTCCCAAGCCCGTAGTTTGTGGAGCAAACCTTTAAGGTCACCATGGTCGGGGCATGTAAAGTAATTGAGTGTTTGTATTCATAACAGTGTAATGTGATATGCTCTGGAGTTCATAAGGTTCACCATAAAGCATTCAGACTTTTAGATTTCCCTGTTGTGCCTCTGTGTAATAGTAAGGGTGTGGTCTAACCTTTAGTTCTGAGGCTAGGTGTGGTAATTTAGCATCTCTAGAGAGAAACGGTTATCCAGAATGGCCACACACTGAAGAAGCCTAGACACTTAAATGTGCACTCAGAGCATTTTTACACTTATGCTTATTAACACACCAACCCTAATTGCATGTCTTGTACCCTGAGCCCTGATGTGCTGTATGCTGATGAGTACGTGTGCATTTGTGTGAAAACTCATCTATCTGGGCCCTCCGGTACCGTTCAGAAGCTCTGGCACGTTTGTGTCTCGGTTTCATAAGCGTTCTCATGTCAGCGCTGATGAGGCGGTGTGTTGACGCTAATCTGATGGAACAGCGTAAGGGGAAGCAGCCACTTTCCCCCGGCCCTGCAGCAGCCTAGCCCAAACGAACCTTGGACTGACCCAAGCGCCTGGCTTCCCCCGCCACTTTCCATCTCAAACCCGCTTTTTCCATGTTGCATTCTGCATCCAGACCCTTTTTTCCCCCCTCAATTGGGTCTATCTTACACTGTCCTTACTCTGTCTTTCCTCCACTCAAATTCGCATTGATTATGTTTCCGCTCTTGGACAACACTGGCATTGGCTCCTTAGATGTTTGCTTGCTTTAGCTAAGTGCAATTCAAGGTCAGTGCTGCAGACCCCATGCAATGCACAACCCTTGTTGCGTGCCTTAACACTCGATTTGGCTGACGAATAAGATGTAAAATCATACGAACTGAGTCAGGTGTGCTAGAAAAGGGAAGACTCGAACATGACTGATTAAATAAAACCACAAAGTTTTCTTTTTGGTTTGTTGATTTTTTAAACAATCACCCTCTCAAGTCCCAATGCCGCAGGGACGCTGTACACAGAAAGATCTCGGGAAAGCTGCACGCCGGAGACTTACTTTCAGTTTTTCCTGGAAGGGTAGCGTGGTGCCATTTTAATGAGGGCTCTTTCAGAAGCTTTGTAATCAAGCTGTAAATGGTCTTTGTGGAGACTGTAAAATAAACCTACCATGTTAAATCCAACACTTTGTGTATGTGTTGAGAGAAGATATCAGTGTTGTTGTTAGCAAGGCTGTAAAATAAACCTCCAACGTCCAGTGATGCTATTGATCGTGTTTGTCAACCAATCAGAGGCTGTATCCTGACTCGTCATTCAAGCAGAAGCTGTGTTTCTGACTTGTCAGTCATTCAGAAGCTGTGTTCCTGACTTGTCGATCAATCAAAGGCCGTGTTTCTGACTTGTCAAGTAAACAGAGGCTGTGTTCCTGACTCGTCAACCAATTAGAGTCTGTGTTCCTGACATGTCAACAAATCAAAAGCTGTGTTTCAGACTTGTCAACCAATCAGAGGTCATGTTCCTGGCTTATCAACCAATCAGAAGTCATGCTCGTAATCTGTCAACCAATCAGAGGCTGTATTCCTGACTCGTCATTCAAGCAGAGGCTGTGTTTCCGACTTGTCAGTCATTCAGAGGCTGTGTTCCTGACTCGTCAATCAATTAGAGTATGTGTTCCTGACATGTTAACAAATTAAAAGCTGTGTTCCTGACTTATCAACCAATAAGAGGCCATGTTCCTGACTTATCAACCAATCAGAAGTCATGTTCTTGACCTGTCGACCAATCGAAGGCTGTGTTCCTGATTTGTCAATCATTCAGAGGCTGTATTCCTGACATGTCAACAAATTAAAAGCTGTGTTCCTGACCTATCAACCAATCAGAAGTCATGCCCTTTACCTGTCAACCAATCAGAGGCTGTTTTCCTGACTTGTCATTCAAGCAGAGGCTGTGTTCCTGACTTATCAACCAATCAGAGGCCATGTTCCTGACTTGTCGATGAATCAAAGATCATGTTCCTGACTTGTCAAGTAAACAGAGGCTGTGTTCCGGACTTATCAACCAATTAGAGTTTGTGTTCCTGACATGTCAACAAATCAAAAGCTGTGTTCCTAACTTATCAACCAATCAGAAGTCATGTTCTTAACCTGTTGAGCAATCAAAGGCTGTGTTCCTGACTTGTCAATCATCCAGAGGCTGTGTTCCTGACCTGTCAACCAGTCAGAGGCTTTTTTCCTGACTCATCCATGGCCCGTATGTGTTCTAGTGGAAAGGGCAGCAGGTCCGGGGACTGAACACTGTTCTGCGGGAAGAGTGGCGAGATGCTGGCATGCCGGGGGAAATCACCTTAGGTTTAAAAAGAGCATCCGTTGCCAGCCAGGTAATGAATCTTTTTGTATGCAGTTAAACGTGTGCCATAGCCCCAATGCGTTCCTGTATGTCCGACATCTGGAGCCAGAATCTGTGTCCCTGGCTTTTTGACGAACACTGTCCTATGAAGATGTCTGCTGCGTACTTGGCGAACTGTATTGCCATAGGACTAAACTGACCCATGCTAGTTTCTGTGTTAAAGGCTCATTTTGACGAACACTGTCCTATGCAATTCACATGATCACTTTTTTTGGCCATTTTGGATTAAATATGCACATTTGAGGCTTATCAAAGATGTCCCACGTTCTGTGTGAAGCTTGTAGCAGATATTAGCATATATTTGACCATATATGGCACAGTTTTACAGCGAGGAGCCCAAGATCTGCTTCTCTAATAAGTACAGATATGTATTTTCTCCTGAAGTTGGTTTCAATCAGGGTCATATTTGTTCTATTTGGCCAAGATAGTAGTTGAGTTTGACTCATAAATCATGTTGTTGACTTTAATCACTAAGCATTATTGTTTTTTTTTTGTTTTTTTTTCATTGTTTGTTTGAATAAATCGATCCAGCACCCTTGGGCCGAGTGGTTTAACAAGTTTTCTCTTTTGGAAATAATCGAATGTAAATGATCTGTCTCCAGCTGCACTAAAAATACCATTTGTTTTTAGTGTCTGAGTAGCAGAAAGTTTACTAGCTTTGGACAGAACTCCTCTGGATGCCTGAATCCTGAGCTCCGGGCCCCGTGTAGTTTGAAAGAATTTTGTCGGAATGTGTTATATTAGAATTTTGCATGACTGTTTTGACAGGAAGTTTTTCTTTTCTCTCGTTCTTTTCTCCTTCTCTTCCCTCTCCTGTTTCGAGTTGGAAAATGATTTCCATGAAAAATGTCTGACAGGCTTGTTTTCATTTGCGCTGCGGAGGGGCTGAGTACACTGATTAACATGAGTGCGAGCAGCCGGCAGTGCTAAGCGTCGCCGTGTTTGGTCTATCTGATGAGCCGTGAAGCTCACACCAGCCCTCTACCCAAACAATGACTATAGAACAGAGAGAAAGGAGCAAACCAACGCAAAACACGCTGAGTGAAGTTTTGGCTGCGCCGTGCTGTTTGCACTATTGTGCCAGTGTCAGAGTTTCTCTGACCTCCTTTTCTGTAATATGAAGTTGCTGCAGTGGTAAGAACGAGGTTGCTGCCTTACAGGGACTTTTGCGGGCCTCACTGTTTAAAAAAAAAGGAAGGACGAAAAGAAAAAAAAGGACAGAGCTGATACTCTTTGGAAAAGAGGAATAAAGTGCGCTGTCACGGAGTATAAGCTGGTAGATTGTTCTGTCAACACTTTACAGTAATGGATGTGATTGATTGGCTAGGAGTCTGACTGATGGATGAATTGGTTGACTGACAGACTAAAACTTGACCTCGGCTTTAACCCTACCAGAATTGTGTTGCCTTAGGCCTGATTTTTACAACTGGCTTGCTCTGAACCAGCCTTCACTTATCACTCAGAGTTTCAGGGTGGTGCCATTGGCTGCCTTAACCCCTTAAATGGCCAGTTTATATATTAGCGTTTAATCTAAATCCTTATTATTAAAGAACTAAGCTCACCTGTAGTTGAAATGTGCCTACTAGCACACAGTACCTTCTGTAGTTCGATTTGGGACAGACTGGACAAGTTTCTGGACGTAGGCCACATCAGTGTTCGGACGCTCTTGCTACAAAGAATTCCACAGTTGGGGCAGATTTGGTGGATGCCTTCCCTGCCATGAGGAGTATTCCCTGTAGACTGGGATTTTAGCCACTGCTGGTAGACACATATGACGGTACGCTTCCATACACCTGCAGATTCAGCTACTTGCTTCACACTATGGTCTTTGGCCACGCCCAAATGCTCAGTCACTCCTTTTAGCCAATCATTAACATCTGCTTTGGAGCCATTTACCATACATGGAACGGGACACTCACTGCACTGTAGCACCTCCTCTCAATCTATAAATCACTTCACTCGCACCCCGCAGGTATTTATAGCCCCATCATCCTCATGTATCGTCATCTGTAGGATCCTGAAGTTACTACCACCTTAAACACACAAGGTGGCTAATTTTTTTGTCCAGGGAGCTTATTACATATTCAGACATTTAGTCAAAACGCCCCTTAAGTACAAGCTTAATGTAGCTGCCTCATGAATTCATTTCTCATGTGCATCTAAGATATTTAAATAAAATCAAATCACTTTTTTTTTCACAAATTATTGTCACATCACATTTTCACAGGTGTGAAGGGGCGTAGTCCCTTACAGTATTTAGTAAACATAAAATAATCTTTTTGTGTAAAAAAAACAGAAAGTCAAAGAAAATACAAGAACAGTGCAAGGCTCTAATGCTACTTTATTCAATCATCCACTACTCTGACCACTTCCTGCCATCTTTAAACTGAATTAATTTACCTGTTCGGCTGCTTTCAGCTGCTGAAGTTGCAACCATCCTTTCTGGTTGTTCAGGGAGTAGGATCTGCCCTTGTTGTCTGTAACAGGCAGGATATGCAAGAGTCTTGACCCTCCATGGCCTGTTCCTACGACGGGGCTTAAGATAAAGACTCTTTAATTCTTAGGAACTGTTATCCTTCAGATTGTTAAATCTTAACAAGGGCTTCCATCATGTCTGAGTCGCAAGTCTTTCTGAAATTAAAAAATTATTATTAATTATAGAGAAATGGGACTGGCCTGGTAGACCAGTCTGACACCTTTCGATAAACAGCGCTTACAGCTTTTATTGCTGAGAAAATCAAACTTAAAGCAAGATCTTTGAACATCTGCAGGTGATTCTGTCAATTTGTACTCAGGCTGGGCATTATAGATGTGCTTCTGTGGACTAATGAGTGAAAGATTTTTGGGGGAATTACTCAGATTGTGAGAAGCAGAAAATGCAAAGAGTGAAAGACTCCGAAATTCTGATCTGTAAAGGTGTAGAACATCGTCTCGGCAGATTTCCATGAAAAACTGATAGCAGGTCTCTCGAACAGAGTAAAGGCTGTAATTCAGATAAAGGGTGCACACGGTCAGTACTGACGTATCGGATATTAGGATGTTGAGGGTTCAGTGCAACTTTCTATTGAACACACGTTTCTGCTTCCTTGTGTGATACTTAGAAATCTATAACCTGTACACTTAGGTCATTTCATTTTTATGGAGATCCAGAGTGAGCATAGGCATCTTGAGATCATAACTTAATACTTGTCTCAGGATCTCGAAATGACAGATGTTGGTATTTTGAGATTCCAACATATTTTTTTGTGACTTTTTTTTTTCTAGGGCCCACGTTGTTTTGTGATCTTAAAATAATAAGATATGTTTTCTGGAAATCACCACTTATTTTTCTTGTGACCTCAAGATGGCAAAAGTAGTTTGCCAAGATAACAACTTATTTTTCCTGTGATCTCCAGGTAACAAAAAATCCAAATAATATTAAGACAATAAAAAATGAATCGTGATCTCATGATAATGTCACCTTTGTCTCTCTGGAGTTTAATTTTGACTGGAAATTTAAATGAAGGTCACTGAGTTTTGTTCAGCAATGCAGATGAGCTTACTGTATGAGCCATCTAGCGATCAAAGTCCTTGAGAACGTAGCTCTCCGCATGTTTCTTTGCATTTCATTGGCGAATACCTTAGTAGTACAACGGGTCAAAGGCTGGGATGGGAGTTTAATTATTGGCGGGTGCTGCACGCAGGTCTGCAACCTGCAACTAGCAGTCGTGTTCATGATAATGATGATGATGATGAAGATGGTGATGATGAAGATGATGATCATGATAATGTCGTCTTCTTAACCCCTTTTAACTATCTCAGATTTGGTCACATGATTATCTACATGTGTTAACAAACTCAGGATGGGTTAGGGTTAGATTTAGGGTTTAGGTTTAGGTACTGGGTTGACATTAATATTATGTTTAGATTTAGGTCTAAAGATTTAAAAGAAGAATTTCACCATTTTTATTTTCATTTCTAAAAAATTCAGTCTTTAAGAGGGTTGCTGTGGTTCATTTAGAGATTTTGGTACAGTGGTGGTGAATGGAGCCAAGGACCACCATATCTACAACACGAGTACAGCCATTTTATTAACTATCCAATACTAGCAGTGAACCTGCACATGTCTTCTGAGTTTAGATATGTACTGCTGATGATATATCTGTGGAAATAAGTTTTATCATCTCTATCTCTCTCTGTCAACAATGAATTCAAATTTTAGCCAAAGCTTTATCACAAAACTTTAATTAAAACGAAGCGTCAGACATCAGGCACATATCAAACCATCTATTTAATAACTTGCTTAATAACTTGGGATAATTCCTTGTCTCCAGAATGAGGTTTCACATCAAACCTCTCTGATTGACTTGGTTTACATCTCAACTATTTACTGTAAGTATGCAGATTTTTTTTTTCATGCAGTCACATCTTAATTGAAGACTAGCTATGTATCTAGAACATCCACACTGGACTCTCAACACAACATGCTACTGATGTACTATATAATATTTAATTCTAAAGCCTAATTATTCAAGGAATTATACACAGAGACCTTAACAGCTCAATATAATATTAATTGTTAAATAAATCTGTAGCCACACCTCCAAAGTTCAGTCTTAGAAGCTGGTTTCGCATGATGTTGAAACTCTGGTGTGGTCGGTCCATTGCTCTGGAGAGCACCAGCAGTCAGCTTCTTCGCTTGATGTGTCTATTTACTTTTCTCAGTGAGGAGCTTCTTGAACGGCTACACGTCCTTTCAGACCTCCATAGCAATGGCTTGTCTTCTCACAGTGGAAGGATGGACAGAAACACCTGCAGATGTTCTTAGATCTGAAGCAAGAGTGGAGCTTGGTGTTCTCCTCTCTCTCAGAGAAGAAGGCCTTAAGTGCTGTTTATCTGATGGGGACAGTCTTGATGGTTTACTTGGCTTTAGAGTTCCATTTTCTCTCTATATGTTTATAGTATTTTGTGAACCACAGCTTTGGAAACTCTAACTTTTCAACGTTTTTGTTTTTTCTACTTGTTTTCTTTTGACTTTCCCGTCCTTAGGCAAGAAATATCTACTGGAAAGCCAATAACTTGTACTCAGTGGCTGTTTTGACTGGATATTAGATAAATGGACAGTGTTCTCTGGCTTTTTCACAGTACTGTATTCAGCCATGGGACTGAGGACTTGAAGTCCGTCTGACGTCCTCCTTAAATTTCACCGAGTTTAAAAGTGCATCTCTTTCTTGCTGTTTAACTTGCTAAAACTCTCTCGTTTTGACACTCACACCGTCTTTCTGCCAGTCTCGTAAGACCTTCTCGCCTGGAGCAAAATCAGATTGGATCAGCTCACATGGCACGTGTCCAAAACCGTCCTAAATACAATGCATAGCAAATTACAGCGGCAGGGTGCAGACTTGGCAGGGGTATTCATGGTGGCAGCCTGAGCGTGCATCAGAAGTACTGAGTCAGCAATGGCCATTTGCCTATATTTTGAAGGGAATAATCCGGTACATAGTCCCATTAATTCCTCTTTGTTATAATAGCGTCCTGAAATAATGAATCTTTCATGTATCGATGAACTCACTGAGCAGCTGGGCAGTGCCGGACAGCAATCTCTAATGTGAACGTGTTTTAGGTCTTGTGCCTGTTGACCTCTATGACCCTCATACCTGCACCTAAGGAAAGAAAGAGAGGGTGCTAAAGTTAATAGATGAGCACGTACTATTGTTAGGTAACTCCAGCGTGAGTGTACATATAAAGATGTCCTCTATGCTTTTTGAGATGCAGTTTTGCTATGCACGACCAAACAGAGCCCAACGAACATCAACGTTTTTGTAGATGAACTGTATGAACGAGGGGGGCGGCGCGGCGGCACAGTGGGTAGAGCTGTCTCGCTAATCTTTTGTCTGGAACTGTAGAGAATGGAGGTATTAACTACCAGCAGGACCTGGTGGATCACCAAAGCTGTCCCTATCAGATAAGCAGCACTTACAGCTTTCATCTTTGAGAGGAGAACATCTACTGGTGCTTCTGTTCATACCTCCACTGTGAGAACACGGTTTAACACTATGGGACTGAATGGATTTGTAGCTGTCGAGAAGCCCACAGAAAAGGAAATAGACATATCAATACTGCTGGTATAAGCAGGACAATAGACTGAACACCCCAGACTTCAACATCAGAAGAATGAACACTAAGTCCCAAACACTACCAAAGGCATCCATTTAGTTCAAATCAAATCAAATCACTTTTATTGTCACATCACATTTTCACAGGTGTGAAGGTGAGTGAAAAACGTAGGTGCATAGTCCCTTACAGTACTTCAATACAAACATATACATTAGACAATAAATATATATAATACTAAACACTTAAAATCTCTGTATATACTAATTTACAGTTATAAATAAAAGTTATGAATAAAAATTATGATATATACAGATGTACACATTACCATATAGCACTATGGTAAGGCTGAGGTAGATGAGAGATGCAGGGTATATACAGGGCATAGAATATATTATAAGTATATACATACACTACAGATATACAGTGTGGATCGAAGATAACAGTAGGTCAGTCTATATGTGCAGTATAATATGCTAAATGTAAAGTGCAGAGTGATGATTGTCCATGGAGATCATCGTTTAGATGGTTTTGGTGAGGTGTGCTGAACCAGGTCCAGGTACCGGTGCATCAGCACCACTGGCTGTTCAGTAGCCTGATGACTCGGGGGAAGAAATCTCGGAGGCGACTGGTTCTGGACTTTATACTTCGGAACCTCCTCCCACTCGGCAGCTGTGAGAACAGACAGTGGCTTGGGTGGGTGGAGTCCTTTTAGAATCCTCCTGGTTTTCCTCAGGCAGCGGCTGGTGTATAAATCCAGGAGGTTTGGAAGCTGAACCCCGGTGATGTACTGAGCTGTCCGCACCACCCTCTGCAAAGATTTCCGCTCGATAGCAGTGCAGCTTCCATACCAGGTGGTGATGGAGCCAGTTTAAATGCTCTCCACAGTACATGTGTAGAATGTTCTGAGGATGCGGGGGTCCATGCCAAACCTCCTCAGCCGCCTGAGAAAGAAGAGGCGCTGTTGTGCCTTCTTCTTAGTTGAGTGTGTCCAAACCTTTGACTGGTACTGTATATCATGGTATAGTGTTGTGATGATGTCAAGGCGCAAGACACGTCACTAGTTACATCCGACGACTCACAGACTTGTGTAATGTTTAGTTAATATTATTTATTAGGCTAGCTTTGTGTTGAGTCTTTGTGTTGAGTCTTTGTGTAGAGTCTTTGTGTAGAGTCTTTGTGTAGAGTCTTTGTAAGGTATATGATGATTACCATATGAGCTCAGGAGCTGGTATGCTGTCCCATGTTCTTTCAGGTAACCCCCATTGATGGTATGCTCCATGTGGTGGGAGGGGCTTATGGGGTATGAGAGGGGCATGAGGAAAGATGGGGGACAGTCGGGCTAATGTGCAGCTAGGTGCACACCCTGGCTGAGGTATCATTATAGGTCGACAGGGACCTAGTATCCATTTAGTTTCATGTTTTTGTCCTTTTCTTTATGAAACCTGTTGTATTAAACACGCATCAACATCAAATCAATTCTGGAGTTTTACTGGACCGTCTCCGAATTCCTTGTGGCTGCCTCATAACACCGACCACTCGCGACCTCACCACCACAAGTGTATTTATATTTTCTTCATTTTTCTATCCAAACCATTTTGGATGCATTTTGAGTAAACCTATGATGCTACATTATGTTTAAATTAGGTATATTTAAAATAGTTTTATTGGTATGAAGTAATAAAGATAGATATCAATATCCTAACGATAAAGACACATGTGCCTTAAAGCACAAAGTGGCCTCTGTGAGCTGAATCAATGCTGAATATTGTTTTATATCCAAAAGTCATTTGCGTCATACACACATCGCTCACACTTTCATGAGCATCAGACTCAAATCTGGAATTTGGTAAATACTGATAGTCATTTACGTAGTCATTTACTAGTATGTACTAGCATTAGCCGAGAAGCTGCTGACCCTTAGGCTTGAAATGATGACCAGGAGACTGTGGCTGTGTTTAAAAAGCACTACAAGAAAGAAGTGAGTAGCTGGCTTACATGGAAAGCCGCCAAGCCTCCATGCAAGGCTGAAGGCTAACGGCTAACCCCAAGGGACAGCTAATTCTCTCCACTCTCCTTTCACTCTTTAACACATTACCTAATTATGTTCAGTCAGCTGCTTCATAAACAAACAGGACTAACTTAACTCAGACTACAACTCTCTACACTGGAGGTCAGGGAGTTAGCATATTTAGCTCTGTATGTACGATTTGTAGAATCAGCATATTTTGATTTTCAAACAGAGCACACTTTAGGCAGGAATCAAATCACTGCTATTGTCACGTCACCTTTACACAGGTGTAGAGGTGAGTGAACGTCTAGTCCCTTGCATCACTTAAATACAAAATATATAAAAAAATAAAAATAAATATACTCGATACTAAACACCAGAATAGCTCTCTTAATCCAAACATGCAGGTTTATATAAATCAAATCAAACCAAATTTATTTATATAGCCCTGTTTACAATGGACATTGTCTCAAAGCAGCCTTACAGAAATTCAGTAATAATAGTTCATTAAGGAGAGAAAAGAAAGAAGCCCCTGGTGAGCAAGCCGAAGGCGACGTGGCAAGGAACAATTAAAAATTAGTCTGCAGCGGGAAAGCCTGGTTAGTCCTTCATCAGAGTTAGGCTGGATAAGCAGCTGGTCAGGGGCAGGTAGCAGGGAAACCTGGTCAATCTCATTTCAGTGTCTGGCTGGGTAGGTAGGCAGTTAGTCGGAGGCGGGTAGCAGGAAAGCCTCAGTATCGAGCCGGACCAGAAGGCAGCCATTAGCTTGGTAAGAGTGAAGAGAGACAGTTAGCTCTGTTTGGGACTAATATATATGTTTGTAAATATATATATATATTTACAAACACATATACAGTGTGTGTATAGTGTGTGTATATATATATATATATATATATATATATATATATATATATATATATATATATATATATATATATATATATATATATATATATATAAAAGTAATATTAAGTTATATAAAGAAGATATTATATATAATATAATAGATATTATATATACAATTATACACATGGCCATATATGCAGTTACATAAGTCAGAGGAAGATAAAAGAGATGCAGCATATATATCGTCACTGTCCTGAGACCACCAGCAGCCTCTTTGTTTGATATGTCTCCTTTTCTCTGTGAGAGCTTCTGGAACAGCCACACATCCTTTCAGATGGATAGTGTTAAACTGTGTTCTCACAGATAAGTATCAACAGAGGCACCTGATGAGGTCTAGCAGGTCTCCAAAAAGGCAACTTTACAGGAGAGGCCAAAAACCTGATTTAACTTTAATGCAAGTCAATGGAACCAGATGTCTTTCCAAACAGTTTTGGACCATTTCTGTTGGTACATTCATCATGAGAGTCTCACTCAGTGTAAACAGAAGCTGACGTGTTCAAAAAATTCATAAAAGTAAAAATGGACAAAAGTGGAGGTACATGTTTTTCATTGGACAGCGACGATATGCTATAAGGGACATAATGTGAAAAATATGTAAGTCTATATGTGCAGTATAGATATGCTAAATTTAAAGTGCAGAGTAATGGTAAGAAGGAGGCATATGGGAGACTCTATTAAGCCAACGTCAACATCAAACCTAAAGCCACCTTGTTAAGGTTCCAATAAGAGGACCTGGTCACCCTAACCTCTGCATTTACTTGTAGCACTTGTTTATAGTGATAAAGGCAAAACTAATACCTAAAGATGAATTATAGATGACATGAGTACGTAGGCCACTACTGGTATCATGGTTGCTGTGCATTATATTTGCTCTGGTTTGCTCAGACATGTCTTTTTAGCTGACCACTAATGTTTCCCTTTCCAATCCATTTAATCCCAAATTCCTCACAGCTAGCCAGGTGGAGAACCCCATGACACAAACTCTACGCCTTGATTAGTTAACCATTTCAAAAATTCTGAATTAAAAGTCCAGCCACTTTTAATTCCTATTGCTACGGTAATCAAACTTCCATTTAAGGCTACATGATCCATCACTTGTGCCATTTCTTTAAGATTCTGGTCTATTGCATGGACTATAGGGATGAGCACTGGGCTGGGGTTGCCAGATAGTGCTCTTTTTGCTTTATATATCTGTGTATTAATCTCTAGGTACCAGTACTGGCCCCCTGTTCGGGCAGTGTCTCAGCTTGTGGTGAGTTTTAGGCTCTAACCTTCCTACTAGCTGGAATATTATCCAATGGAACATTAAGCACGGTTGTAAGTCGCTGTGGATTAGAGCGTCTGCTAAATGCCTTAAATGTAAATGCATGATGCAATTCCTGCAGAATGCACTCTAGATGGACTTTCATGCTACGTATCCCAAAGATCTTCTACTGGACTTGGATCTGTTTTTGGGAAGGCCACAGAAGCACGCTGAACTCGTTGTTATGTAATGGAATCTGGTTTGTGATGCATTTTGCTGTGCGACCTTATCGCCCTGGAGGTGTCCATTTGACGTTAGAACATTGTGACCAAGAAGGGATGCACATGGTCAGCCACTGTCCTCGAATATGCTGAGGCATTCAAGTGATGATTAATCAGTATTAACGGGGCGAAAGTGCGCCAAGAAAACATTCCCCACAGCCTCTGTTGGACTGTTGACACAAGGCAGGTTAGGTCCATGGATTCTGTCTGCTGCGTCAAATTCTGACCCTACCGTTTGAGTGCCTCAGCAGAAATCGGGATTCATCAGAGCAGGCTGGATACAGCAGAATATGCAGAATGCAGCTGTTTTCTAAAGTTTCACTGACTTCCTTCCCTCATCTCTCACAGGTGCATACGTGACGTAGATGACTGTGGTCATGTGACCAATTAGACAGCCCGTGTATGAATCAATACAGCCAGTAAACTAGAGCTTGCAGTTCAGAGGAAAAGACATTAGAAGCTCTCCGAGAGCTGTACAAACTCTTGGGTACGTTTGTGACTACATGGGTTAAGCACTGAAAGCTTTATTTCATGGACGACAACTATATTTTGTCAAGCGCTTTCTCTCTCTCTCTTCCCTCTCCCTCTCGCACTTCAGCATAGCTTTGGAAAATCTGCAGGAGTTTATTTGTAGATAGAAGTGGAGGAGGAGAATTGCCATGTGAATGTTTCCAGCCATTGGCTTTTTCCATGTGTTGAACGCTCGCGTTGCGATGGACTCAGTACCTTTTTGATGCTATCTCCTAAAACCCTCGGCCTGGAGATCCACCGCAATTTGGTGTCCCTTTTCTTCCCTTTCCCGAAGAAATGCAGCTTATCGGCACTTGGCTGTCTCTGGAGCGTGCACACTCGTGCGCTCGTGGTCCCTGCACATGTCACCATGGGGTATTTCTGTCTCTTGGCTTTGGAAGCTGCCTGGTGTTTGGGTGCATGAGAATGTGTCCTAGGATGAACTGTGAGAGCCAGTGAGAAGAAGTCAGCTCGCATACCCACACAGTCAGCCCTGAGGCTTACGTTGAGAAGGAAATCAGCTGTTTAGGAGGAACAGAAACTCGGCCAAAACTCACCACACTGTCTGGCTGACTCTCTTACTTTCTCTCTCTCTCTCGCTCTCATTCCCAATTACTCTCCATTCTCTCTTGTTGTCATTCTCAGTCTGCCACCCAGGTCAGTCACATCTATCTCACTCTGCTCTTTATTCCCTCACCCAGCTAAACGTAGGGAACGTGGCTGGACGGTTTCCGGTGAGCCAAAATATAACTGAAGGCACTGTTGTTATTTCATGCAGCAACCAAGGGGGCCAAAATGATTGTGCAGTTGTCCAGTACTGTGCAAAAGTCAGAGACCACCTTTGTTTATTTCAAGGAAGTAAAGTAAGTAAAACAAAAACAAGAATATCCAATAGCCAGTTTATATATATGTATATATATATATATATATATATATATATATATATATATATATATATATATATATATATATATATATATATATGTGTGTGTATATGTACAGGGGTTGGACAATGAAACTGAAACACCTGTCATTTTAGTGTGGGAGGTCTCATGGCTAAATTGGACCAGCCTGGTGGCCAATCTTCATTAATTGCACATTGCACCAGTAAGAGCAGAGTGTGAAGGTTCAGTTAGCAGGTAAGAGCACAGTTCTGCTCAATATCTTGCAATGCACACAACATTATGGGAGACATACCAGAGTTCAAAAGAGGACAGACTGTTGGTGCACGTCTTGCTGGCACATCTGTGACCAAGACAGCGAGTCTTTGTGATGTATCAAGAGCCACGGTATCCAGGGTAATGTCAGCATACCACCAAGAAGGACGAACCTCCACCAGCATCACGTAGTGACCTGGCCACTATCCTGCAAGAAGAATGGCTTAAACTCCCTCTGACCACTGTGCAGGACGCAGTATATGTCATTCCCAAGACCAACTGACGCTGTATTGGCTGCAAAAGGAGGCCCTACACCATACTAATAAAGGATTGTGGTCTAAAAGCAGGTGTTTCAGTTTCATTGTCCAACCCCTGTATATATACACAGTGCTAGTCTAAAATTTTGAAATGAATATTCATAGGTCTCCTTATGCTTATCTTAACGCTTTGCTGTAGAATAAAACTGAAGAAATCAAACTATAAAACAGCGCTCATGGAATTACACAGTCCACCTTAATAACCTCCTGAATGGAGCTTGATGGGAGGATAAAACAGCTTTCTTAACCTGCAATGGAGGCTGATGTATTTATTAATATATTTATATATAAAGTTTATTTGTAAGATGTTCTATTGGTCTGTCCATCATAAATATGCCAACTAGAGCTTGTAAACTGTGCAGAAAAAAGATATATGTTTTTGTACAACTAAATATATATTAGATGTGTCGATTTGGCAAACATATAATACCATCAAAAGTATATCTGGTATATCAGGACATTAATCTCATCAGTTGGAGCTGCTCATCAGATCACCAACAGCATCCATTTAGATGGGTGTGTCAAAGCCTTTGACTGGTACTATAGAAAAATGGAGATCCTAAACACCAGCAAGACCTGCTAGACCTCCACAGGTGCCTTTGTTGATACTTATCTGTGAGAACACAGTTTAACACTATCCATCTGAAAGGATGTGTGGCGGTTCCAGAAGCCCTCACAGAGAAATGGAGACAGACGTATCAAACAAAGAGGCTGCTGGTGGTCTCAGGACAATGTACTGATGACCCCAGGTCTCAACATTGTTAAATGTGTTTGGGATTACTGGCATTGCTCCTGCAAAATGAACGTACGCTACAATAAAGGCAAATACAGAGTCACCAACATCAGATATGACATCTCTTAATGTATACGCATATACGAGTCCAGCTATAAGGAATGAACATGTGTTTGGTTGAGGCATCGCAGCCCTGATGGTGTTTTCTGCTGCAACTACAGTAGCAAAGCGCTAACGTCAGATGCTATTGGCTGGATTCCTCCGAGGATTCAACGGAATCTCTCAATCTGATAAGACACAAGTAATGCGACTGAGGAGAGAGAGAGAGAGAGGGAGGGAGAGTGAGAGAACGAAAGAGCGAGTTATCTGACTTTGCTTTTGAACTAATACTCGCTCCTGCTAACTTAGGGTCAGATGTCGTAACTGCAAAGCACAATATGAGAAAGAGCCTTGGGCAGCTCGTGCACATACACACACACGGTCCGGCAGACGGTCCCTCTGCTCTCTACAGCTGTGTTTCCAGCACCGAGATGCACACACTGGCCCACCTGCGACAATAAACACACTTATTACCTCCTAGAGCCTACTGACGCCATCTAATACAGCCAAGGGGATCATCCCGGGGACACAACAGCCTTTCCCACTCGCTTATTCTCCTTCTTTCTCTCCCTGCATCCCCCAACATGAGCAGTAGGTCCTCCGACATTTTCCATTATTGAGGTCAAAAGCTGTGGTATGTGACCGTATGACACAATCATATGGTCATATTGCTGGAAAGTGATTGTTTTGCTGCCTAACACCATATGTCTGGCTGTTATATGACCTGAGGGTGGGTGACTAGCCCTAACCTAGACTAGGGCATTAGTCAACACAATGGCTGCAACTTGGGCTTAAAGGGGAATTCTATCAAAGTCTCAAAATCTCTGGATGACTAAATGGTTAAGATGTGAACAAAGTTATTCGGAGTGGTGTGATGTGAAATGCTCTGGCCCAAAGAAACGTACCCGGCTAGAACTGCTTATAGTAGTGGTAGAAGGAACCAGATGTCTAAAGTGTTTAATGCCTCCCAACGCTCCGTCACAGAAAGCTAGAACACAACAGAGTTATGAGTATGCTGGCTATTGCCTGGGAAAGGTTTATACCCGTGCATTCATGGCGGAAAGATTTCGTTTGCAGCAAAAGTTTGGGCACCCCTGGTCAAATGACATGTTTTTGCTCTTGGGGTCCCCCTATGGTTGCAGAGTGTAATTTACCCTTCATGAATACAAGTCATGCTTCAAGACCTCCTCATGGACAGCTGTACAGCTGAATTTGATGATGAGCTGAGGGATACAGAATGTGACTCCCCTCATGTGCCTTGTGATTTCAGTTGCTCACCGGACAAAAAAGGAGTCGCCTTGTGAATTTAAGGTAGCAGTAACTTCAGGCTCCTGCAGATGGTGCTGCACGAGGATGAGCAGGCTATACATATCTAGGGTTGCCACCTGTCCCGTAAAATACTGAATCGTCCTTTATTTGGCAAGTAAATGTTGCATCCTGTATTAAACCAATACGGGACGCAATTTGTTCCGTATTGCTGTAAATATCCGTAAATTTGTTCCGTATTTCCGTAAATGTCCGATATACACGTCTGTCACACACATGAATGATCACAATCCACCCCCACAATCCACATGTCACTCACACAAGACTACGCCCATTTTCATTTCTGAAAGGTGGCAACCCTATACATATCTGAGTTGTCTGAATGATGGGATTCATAGATCGAGAAGAGGTGGTACAGTGCAGTGAATGTCTTGTTGAATTTGTGAAAAATGTGTCAAAAGCAGATGTTAATGATTGACTAAATGGCGTGACTGCATTTGGGCATGCCAAAACCTAAATCTGCACGTCTATGGAAGCATCCAGTCATACGGGTCTACCAGCAGTGGCTGAAATTCCAGTCTACAGGAAACTCTCCTCAGAATTGTGCCGAGAAAGGTATCCACCAAATCTGGCCCAACTGCACAGTTCTTTGATGCTAGAGTGGCTGAACATTGATGTGGCCTACATTCAGAAACTTGTCCAATACAGCCCCAAATGAATTGCAGTTGTTATTTGTGCACATGAAGGCATTACATGCTATTAGGTACATTTACATTACAACCACAGGTAGCTCATTTTATGTCAGGTGAACTAATGGGTAAATACCCAAAATCACAAACGCTATCTATAGCTTTTATATGCCTGTATAACACGCAAAGGGTTGTTGGATTCTGCCAGGGAGCCACAAAACCAGAATGAGAATGGAAAGAGCCATATTTGCTTACAAGGTAGACCAATATTACTGGAATTCAATACAGAAGTTTTTCAGGTGAAGGGAATTTATTTATTTGTGTGCTAGCCTGAAGTGGCATTGGGGGTTAGATGACTTTTAGCATCTGGGAAAACTACAAAGCTCTATGAGACACAGAAGCTACAGATAAGGTTACAGCTACATCTCAGTCTTTGATTTGATTATTGCTGGCAGGGATTCCCACTCTGCTGTAGGACATTCATTGTTCTCGCCTCAGATGTGTGACGGTCTCACATCCTTTTATATCCCCCTTATTCTCATCAATAAGCAAAAGTAAGCCCAAGGTTTACTCTTGTCCGGTCTCTGGTGACACTCGGACAACATTATCTTCATTCTCTTTACAGCCACTGCCATGATGTACATGCTGGGAATACAAAGCTAGCTTAAGACCCATAGCTGTTGGTCTATGATGTGGTGTCGTAAAGGGCTATGCAGCTCATGTTGGGTCCTACAAAGTTACATATCGCTCTAGCATTTCAGACTTGTAGTAGGAATGACAGAGACACCATTGTCTCTATTATAAGTCTTGAAGCTTGAAGTCATGTAATAATGTAAAAGGGTTTAAACTCTTGTACATGCTGGGTGTTGTATGGCAATATCTATCCTATTATTACATTGTCGCAGTCCAAAGAAAAATATTGATCTCCATTTTTGTTGATTTTAGCTATTACGAGTCATATTAACTCAGCATCTGCAATGTGTAAACATTTCATGATGAATGGGCCAACAGAAATGGCCCACAATTGCTTCGAAAATGTCGGTTTCCATTGCCTTTTTTTCGATTTTTGACTTTTAATTGAATCTAGGTTTTTACTGTCTTCTGCAAATTGCCATTTTGGAGAGACTTGTTTTTCTTTGGACAGCAAAAATCTTATATATTTATTTATTACTATTTACCATCATCATGTGTAGGT
Source organism: Prochilodus magdalenae (assembly GCA_024036415.1). Classification (NCBI taxonomy): domain Eukaryota; kingdom Metazoa; phylum Chordata; class Actinopteri; order Characiformes; family Prochilodontidae; genus Prochilodus; species Prochilodus magdalenae. The sequence continues at coordinate 299,826 of JAMWET010001172.1, forward strand.
CCACTGCTTGTCTGGGATAGTAAATTAATTGGCTAGAAATATACATTGTGTCACGGCCCTCTAGTTCCCATCAGCAAAGCTGTGACAAGTTTCTTTACATAGCACTTTTGAAAATATACCCTAACATTGTAATGACATTGCTCTGGTTCCACCCAATAAATCAAAATCTAGAAAC
>JAMWET010001172.1:305000-387500 GCA_024036415.1 Prochilodus magdalenae
ACACCTGCAGATTCAGCTACTTCCTTCACACTATGGTCTTTGGCCACGCCCAAATACAGTCACTCCTTTTAGCCAATCATTAACATCTGCTCTGGAGCCATTTTCCACAGATGGAACGAGACAGTCACTGCAATGTACCACCTCTTCTCAATCTATGAATCCAGTCACACACCGGCCACAGCTTCCTAATGCAGCGCCCTCTGCAGGAGCCTGAAGTTACTACCAGCAAATGATTACATTTCTCAGTTTCAGCATTTGATTTGTTTTCTTTGAGTTGTTTAATATGAAATATGTGTAAATAGGGTTTAAATGATTTACAAATCAATGCATTCTGTTTTTACTGACATGGAAACTGGGTTGTAAATGTGTTGGTTTGCCATATATGGACTGGAGACTCAACAGTAGGTCCTGAAACTTGAGTAGTGTTTATGTATGACTTCATTTCTTTTTTTTTTCAGGAAAATACAGTTTTCCGTGATATGGGCTTTTTAAAAGTCAATATGGTTTGTCCATTACTTGTTAGTTACATTAGCCTCGTAGTTCCAGCGGAAAGCTAATGATTGCGATCCCCGTCTGTTCAGTATAATAAGCAATACATCAGCTGAGTGAAGACGACAGTCACGGCAGTAAGAAATGGATCAGTATCTTGTGATGCTGCGGGTGAACAATGTCATCATCCTCACTCTTCCCCTCTCGGAGCCCCTCCGGCCTTTTCATTCGAGCTCGCCCCGTGCTTTGCACTTGCTCTCTTTCCTTTTGGTTCTCTCTCATTCACTCGCTCTCCTAAGATGTGTGTGAATCAGACGAATGCTTCATTCCTCAGTTCGTCAGTTCGAGTTAAGTCATAATGTGCCTTCTTGCCCATATCACAACCGCGGCCAAACCAACTCATTAGGCAAGTGTTTCTGAGAGAGAGAGGGGAGTGCGTGTGTGGCATGTGAGGAGGTGGGATCAGAAGAAATCTAATGTTTTTCTGGAAGTTCTGTCATCATGAAGACAGAAAGCGTTATATTATTACAGTATCTCATGGAATCCAACTACCTGTAATATTTTCCATCCTGCTAATATTTTCCATGATATTTTCCCACAATTGCTCACATTCTCCTACATATTATATCATTTAATTGTCCGGCAGTCCTCGCTTGCACAATAATTATTTCTAAGTACTGCATTGATAGGATAAATCAGTCTTTTAAAGCCCAATTCCAGTTTAATGTGCTTTTTTTACCAAACCCTATTCAAAACAATGATGGAGATCACACATCGCTCTCTCACAGCAACAGCCCACCCCAGGATGATTAATTTAAGAGAACACTCTGTAACTCATGTATGAAACGTCTATTGGCACGCACTTTGCGACGTTTTTCATTAGTCTTTGAGCCAGTTTTATAAACAACAGCTCGGTGATGCGTGCAAGTAGCATTTTTCCAGTTCTTCATCAAGGCACACAATGACGTGAGGCGCGCTGACAGTTCATTAACAGAAGGGCAAACAGCTGGAGTGAGAATATGAAAGCACCAGTGAGATGTTTGTAGCCCGTTTTAAGCTGTTTTAATTGACACTTGTTTTCTTTTCTTTTTTTGGGGGGTTACTGTTGCCTGTGGATTTCAAGGGAGGTGCAGCGCTGCCTGTCAAAAGTTTGGGGACACCCACGCAATTTAAAGAATTAGCATATCGTCAACGGACGCCGGTTTCGTTCCTGCAGAACCAAATGAAGCAAACGATAGCGGTAATATAGGCGAGGCCTGATCATTCTGTCCCCTTGCTTTAGGGTGACCTCTTAAATGGGCTCAAGAGTTTCAGGCCAATAAAGTTTCCATATTTGCTTTGAATGATAGTTTGGAATGTGGAAATTGTCAAATCAATATTTAAAAAAATGAACCCCGCTCTTTATACCTTGACAGACACTTGGATTAACGTATTGCATAATATATTACATAATATAATGTCTTTTGGCATTGCCCAGCATAAAAGTTATGTATTTATAAGCATAAGCAAATAATTAAGACCTTACATATAGTCTATATACACATATCATCGTCCAAAGAAAAACTAAAAAAACTAATTTTAATGGAAGTCAATGGAACCAGACATTTGTCCAAGCAATTTTTGGCCATTTCTGTTGGTCCACATGGTGTAAACATCAGCTGCTGTGTTCAAATAAGATGCAATAAGCTGAAAATCAACAGAAATTGAAATATTTGTTTTCACGGGACAACTATGATATAAAAATGAATCCAGTACTCCATAGTAGTGCTGACAAAACCTTCCTGGTGATGTACAAAATATATTGCTATTGGTTAGAAATATTAACAAGTAGCAATCATGGTCACAGTGAAGGAATGCCTTTACGTCATCAGAAACAATGTTATTATAGAAAACTGGAAAAAGCTAAAGAGCCATAGCTCTGTACGTTATTCATCCCTACGAGTGCATTTGGTTGATAATATGCAATTAGAAAGTTCATAATCCCATAACTCATAACACTTGTACAGGTGCACAATGGTAAGACCTCTTAAAATAATGATATGGAAGGTAGGAGAGAGGCTAGCCACCAGAAAGCAGTAGGAATAGCTACACAGAGGACTATAAGCTATTACCTGCCCTCCGAACATCTCCATTCCTAAACCCCACGCAAAACAGGCACATCTAAAAGATATATGAATATTGATTGATTGATCTAAAAGATGCACGTCTAAAATTTGCATAAGCGTTTGCACAAATCAGAACTCATTCGGACCGTTGGTCATTGTTTGGCAAAGTTTTAGCGTGTACTGTTAGACAAAAGAAAGATTATGCATGTTCCCAAGAACACCAAACCCCACAGTGAAGCATGATGGTGGTAGCATCATGACATGAGGCTGCTTTTGATAAACGATACTGCGGCATAGCAAGTGAGCACGAAAGGAAACAGGAATAAAGTAGTTACGTAGACTGTGTTAGTGTCTAATTGTTGGCTTAAAATGTGTGAAGGAGTTCAGAAACACAAGTTCACCAGCGGGACAAAAGAAATGAGCCACAATGCTGCACAAAGCAACCCGCCTCCTACCGTAGATGCCTCAGAACTGTGGCTTTGCAACAAAGTACTGGTGTCATTCGTTTGTGGTGTCTGAATACTTTGTTCCACTGCCATTAAACATATCTGTTTATGTTTTTAAACACATTTTTTTTCTTCATAAATAGCATTCTGTGTCCCTCAGGTTTTCCGAGACACGCTTATGGCAGCTCTCACAAAGCAACAATAAGAGAACAATAAAATCCCAGCACCAGACTACAACCATCTCCGGTCGACCAGACTCCAATGAGTCTCTTATATTCCTTCATTTGTGTAGTACCCACATGAGACACATGAGAAAATGAAGGCCAGGCCACCAATAAAGTGCTTTTTCACACTGCTCGATTTACCAGTTCCTGCTTTCGCAACAGCTTTCACACTGCTTGACTTGCCACAATGTTGTAAAACAGAAGATTCCATTCATTTCAATTCACTTCATTTATATAGGGCTTTTAACGGCAGTCATTGATGCCTGCAGCCTTACAACAGTATTTGTAAGTAACTTTTTTTTTATGATTCATGCAGTTGTCCAGTGTTCTAGAGGTACCGATGATACCCATGACATACTGGGACAAGCTTATTGTGGTATAAGTGATCAAAATAGCTATAACACCCTGTAATATAGCTACATCCAAGGCTGTCTGAGTTGAGCTTCTTTCCCTCCCGTGAGGTCATGCGAGGTTTGTGTGAATCAGTTCATGCCCTGGATTCTCACCCCTGTTCGCTCAGTGACTACGATGCTGGCAGTCTTGGTTGGTGATTGGCTGCTTGCATCCCAGGCTAAGATGGAGGCATGACCTCCTTTGCCCTCTCCCTTTCTCTCCCTCTCTCTCATCAGTCTCACCAGTCTCTTCAACCCTGTTGAGCCCCCTGGAGCCTCGAGCGGTGGAAGGGGCTACAGTGGGCGGCAAACGCCCAAGACCCCCCACCCTCCCCCGGAGGTGTACTTTTTTTTTTTTTTTTAAGTTAATTTCTTATGATTTAGCAGGTCTTGAGTAGTCAAGGTCTGACTTTGAGGGTGTTCCAGTGCTTGTCTTATTAATCCCCTGCAATAAAAACTGGGAAAAAAACAACAACATTTCGGCTCATAATAAGGGTACAGTTCACTTCTCCTGTCCTCGTTCCTAAATGAAGAATTTACTGAAATGGCTTTGAACTCCCAACCAAACAGTAAATCTTACCCACTAGAACAGAGCAGGAGACAGCTATGGGTTTGGGCTAGAAATCGTTCTCATTAGAAACAGCTTATTTGGTCATGTTTCTAGTTAGGTTTCAGAGCCCTGATTTGGCAAGAGAATATGGTGGGCCTGAATAATTGATTCCTTACCTTCCGTTTTGGCAGCTTTATGAATCTAACAATTATAGATATTTCACTCCAGGTCTGTCTCTTCTTGTGCGGTTAATTGTGCTATATGATCGGATGGGTTTCCAGTCGAACAGCGAAGATACCCATGGTGTCCTTAGCCAAATTTGACTCTGTAGAACTGCGAAAGTTTGGCAGAGGTGCGAATTAATGGTTCTGTGATGCTTGGCGTTTTCCCTAGATACATAGTTTAGGAAATCAGTATTCAAAAAGGCATAATTTCTTTTCATCCTCTTTTCCTTCCTTCGTTGTTGTGTATTTCTTGGCGCGGATAGTGCTGAGCCACAAATACTTAACGCATGCAGTCACCAGACGTATAAAAAAAAAAAAGACCAAAGCAAACGAATAAGGAAAATAATTCTTGTTATATTAATGGGCCGAAAGGCAGGCGTTGCGCTTTGACCTGTTCCATTTTCAGCGGCACATTACAAACCCACATAACTTCAAGACAGCTCACTGCAAGCTTTCTTCCTTCCAGGCCGCAACTGCAGGTGTCTCAGGCCTACCAGATGCCACTGCCATTTATGACCCAAAGGCTTACAGAGGAACGATTGTCCTGCAGGTTTGATTTTTTGGGTGACATATGAGGTATCTGGCCATGTTTCTGCAGTGTATACATGTGTACACTCGCAGAGTGGAGTGGAAGCAAACCCATTTGAGATCCTTAGGCTAGCACAGTTAATGCTCTGCCACTGCTCTGGGTTGGTGAATTACAGCAGAACGTTATGTCATATTTTTGGCCTCACATTTCCTGAATAGCTCTATTTGATCTGAACTCAGAGACGCTGGGAAAGCTATACTGCCAAAAGTATTCACTCACCCATGCAAATCAATGAATTCAGGTGTTCCAATTACTTCCATGGCCACAAGTGTATAAAACCAGGCACCTAGGCATGCAGACGTTTGTGAAAGAATGGGTTGCTTTTAGGAGCTTAGTAAGTAACAGTGTGGTACTGTGATAGTCCAGTCCTGAAATTTCAAATTTCCTCACTAGGAAATATTCCACAGTCAACTCTTTGACCTCAACCCAGTAGAACACCTTTGGGGTGAATTAGAGTGGAGACTGCGAGCCAGGCCTTCTCGTCCAACGTTAGTGTCTCACTAATGCACTTCTGGAAGAATGGTCAGACATTCCCATTAACAATCCTAATTCACACATCTTTTCCCAAACATGTGTAGAAAAACATGTGGTGGAGCTGTGGAGCAGTGAAACTGGGTGCTTTGGAGTGACGAAGCCCCATTCAGTAAATTTGGGATTAGCTTGATTGATCCAGAATTGATTTAATGACCTCACTAATGCTTGTGAATTCAATCAAATCCTCACAGCTCCAGCTTCTGCTGTCAAGCCTTCTCAGAAGAGTCACAGTTGTTATTGAGCTCATAACAGACAAAGTCCCTATTAATTCCACACAAGAAATGCTGGATGAGCAGGTGTCTACCAACAGTGGACATGCTGTGTTGATGTAGGATGCATGATGTGGACATTTTCAGTGACCGGTTCAAGTTCAGATTTGACCTGATCGCATGACCTGATCGCACCTCAGGATGCCTTGTGATTGGATTATAATTAGATCCCATTTAGAGGTAGGAAATGATGGATACTGACTGCATTTTACACAAGTTTAAATGGAATGCGTTCCCCTTATCTGCGTACAATTGAGAGAGAGGAAATGCGTCTGGTGGCTGATGACTAGCAGGTGAGAGAATAAACACTGTGAAAGATAGATGATACGCGAGACTGGAGTTTTTCCCAAACCGAGAGCCTTTATCCATTCCAAGCCAATGAAAGCCACTCAAATCAAAACAGAGACAACAAAAACCCAAAGTTAAGCAGAACTGACGTACGTGTTGACATGTTTTTTTAGGTGGGAAAAGTACAATCAGATTTCATCTGTTCAAACTATGAACGCAATTAAAGAAAAGTGTGAATGGAATGCAGACAAAGTTTATCCAGATACAGTCCGGACTTGAAACACCTGTCAACGCAAGGTTTACACAGGCTCATAGCATACGGTGTAGTCAGTCTGAAGTTGAAAGAGGGTCCATCTAACACACGCCATCATCTGTTCAGTGTATGTGATGCAGCATGGACACAAAAGCAACCCACAGTAGATATGGCATCAACAAGGTGAATATGGTACAGGAAAAGATGTGTCCTGAACTGTGATATGAACAGCAGGGAAAATGTACATCTATACAGGTTTGGGGGGGGTAAATTCCACAGCCTTTGGGTATGAGAAGACTGACCACCCATGGAGGCCAGTTCTCTTCATTCCATTCCGTTTCATTCAGGACCCTTTAAATTACGAGGCTGTCATGGAGTGGAAAAGTGAACATTGCTACATCCAAAATTATAAAAAGCTGTTACTCCTGCGCTTTGAAATGACATTGCATGAAATCAAGTCTATTGTTAACTTCATCGCTGCTACAACTTAACACCAGCTACTCCGAAAGTACAACTTAACTAATACATTTGACAAGCTTGCACACTGTTTGGGGTATTTTGGTGAGGTTGCTTGTCTTATGATGTCAGTTCTGTGTGCGGAAGTGTAATCACCTTGTAATTGAGAGGGTCCTGTGACATTCAGAAAATTAATTTGTATGCAGGACAAACCCCATAAGCTTTGGAACCATTTAGTTTACCACTGGATGGGATTTTCATTTACACGATTCTCTGCCATTATGGTGTTTCTAATATGGGCATAAATGAAAATCAGACATTCACACCAAAAGGATGGTTGCAGAATTAGGTGCAGAATTGTGACAGCTCTTAGGATAACTTCAATAACCATACAAACACATCATCAGACCCATGGACAGACATTTTGAGGCCTTTGTAGAACTGAGAGAGGCTGAGCACAAGAGAGACTAAATGTAACCTTAGCCAAACTTAGCATGACCCCTCCCCTAAATGTATAATGTTATTAAAGGTCTACAGTCTAACCTACCTGACTCAAAGGCTACACAAGAGAGACACGTTGCCACTTACAGAGCAGGGCTAGCATGCTAACATGCTAATCCATTAGCTTAAGCTAGCTACACCTTGCGAAAATGGGGCACACTGAGAAGAACAAGGTTGTTTCTCGGGTAGGTCAGTGTCGTCTGGCTCTGAATTGGATTCTGGCTCGGTTGGCTCCAACATGTATGGCTGTACAAGAGTGCACAAAAGATAGAGGAGGTGAAATTACCCCAGGTAAATGATTGACCAAGAGCAATGAAGCACACCAGTTAATCCGAAGCTGAGCCTCGCTGGGACAGATACTAAAGACTCGCCGCAGCTGTCATACAACCTGACCAATAGACCATTTGTACTGTCTGAGGACAAATGGGGGGGGATGAGTGTGACCTGGGCTTGAATCTTCTAAGTTGTCCACTCTCAGTAGACCCTAGGATGTAAGTACCCTCCACCATTCTTACAAACAGGGCTTCACCTTCACCTTCACTTAGACCTTTACCTAGACCTAAAACCATCAGTGACGTTTTTCAGCATTAGCATTATGGCCCCTCAAGACTAGCGACAGCATCTTCGGGGCTGGACACACGAGCAACAAGACAGAGCATATTCACCAGGCTTTCTCTCCCCCCTCCCCCCCATATTCCTAAAGAGAGCGAAAGAGAAAGAGAGAGAGGGAGGAGAAGTGTGTGTGGGGGGGTGAGTGCAGGCTGAAGGCCCGCTTTGGGTGCGCTCCAGCTAGAACAACACTCGCGGTTTTGCGCTCGCATGAAGTGGAGCGGTTCCACATTCTGGTGGGTGAGCATAATGAGAAACTGACCGGGGTAAAAAGGGCCAGGATGGAGGGTGGCTGGAGAAGAGATGGAGGGAGGAAGGGAGGGAGTGAGGGGTGAAAGAAAGAGTGGACGTGGGGAGAACACAGGAACAGAACGCACCATAATGTCACAGGCAGAGCATTCTGTGTAGACAAACAGAAGGCATGGAAACTTAAAAGCCAATAAGCACGAAGACAGACGATGTCGGAGGGCGGGAGAGGAAAGTGGAGGGAAAAAGGCTGGAGGTAACAGCCTGGACAAAACAGACAACGAGGTCAAAGGTCAAGGCGCACCACAGCGAGGCCAATAGGGGTGAGAAGGATGATGGTAAGCTGCCAGAAACTGCTGTCAACCGCTGTGAATCTCCAAATCTGTCCAAGGAGCAGGGGTGGAAGACCTGGAGTGATGAGCAGGAGAAATAGGGGAAAGGAGATAAGTGCAGTATGGTCAGTCCTGCTGGAGTCATGACACCATGCTTAGGAGAAGACAGGACTTCAGAGAGAAGCAGTAGGGGTCGCTGGCCACCACTGGTGCAAAATTACTAACAAAACTGTCTAAATAAAGTGAAGTGGGAATGTGAAGCGATGATGTACACAGCTCTCCTCTTACCCATAGTCGATCAGCCATGAAATGCTTGATATCAGTTTGCACTGGAGCTGCAGTGCTAATGTTGCTACCAAGTAGTGTACCTCACCACTTGGCATTCTGCAAACGACATGATCTTAAAACTAGTTTATGTGGCAAGTTTCTGACAATATAACACCATTAAAACAGACCAAAAGGTTTATTGCAAAAAGGTAAACAGTAGCAGCTATAAATGATACCTGTAAACACCTATATAGTGTCAGAATGCATGTGAGCCTATTGGGATTACTTAACAAACATGAGCAGGCTATTGTAGTAGTTAATGTAATTGGGTTAATGTTCTCCTTCAAGCGTGTTGAACTGTTGAGTGATGCGTTATGAGCAAAATGCAGCAGAGGCTGGCTTCATGTCTCTTGATGGTCACAAAATTCCAGTTTAGCTTAGCAAGCCCTAGCTAGCAGGTACAATATCTTGAAATGTAGCGAATCACAAAATTCATTAATTAATTATGTCTGCTATATGATGGTGTCTCAATACAATACAGGAAAAATAGAAAAAAAAAAAAATTTGTTTATTTTAATGTTTCCATTTTCAGATCACCAGAGTGGCAGGTACAAGCTAATATGATACCCTTGAGTGTCCTTTCCCTCCCTACTTTCGTTTTTTTGGTTGAACGGGAAGTGATATTCTAAGAGGATGCAGGGGCTGCTCTAAACTGTGGGTTCAATGATTATATCATGCAGTATATTTGGACTTTTAGCTAGGTGTACTTGATTTGGTCCAGTCTACTAAGCATATTTCTGAAAGTTACTATGCGATATGTTGGTGTAGCTCAGCGGATAACACCACTACCCGCCAAGTAGCCACCACCACACGTGGGAGACTGGGGTTCGAATCCCGGGCTGAGTAACTATACTGTGCTACACCAATAAGAGTCTGTGGGCAAGACTCCTAACAGTACATTGGCCTACCTGTAATATGATTAACCTTGTAAGTCGCTCTGGATAAGAGCATCAGCTAAATACCGTAAATGTAAATATGTTGAATATTCCAATGAATTTTGGGGTGGGGGGCTACCCTATACCACACCATGACCTTAATGGGCTACATTTTATATATGATTGCATTTTATGCATTGGACCCCCGCCTCCAAATTAACTTTCCGCTACTCTTTGGTTCGCCTGCCAAGGACCAACGTAAGGCAAGGCTAAAAGTAGAAAGGGAGGATGTTTGTGGGGTAGTAGAATGAACTGCTCTGGACCAGCACAGTGGGGGTAGCTGGGGCAGGTAGAGGAACTGAGGCCCTCGCACGCAGGAACGTATTTACACTGTCCCCATGCCCAAACCTCAAACCATCACACAATAGTGTGTGTGTGTTAGAGAGTGAGATTGTGGAGTGTAAATTGATCCAACCTTGTAACAGTACCATAGAAGAAAAGGAGAAAAAAAAAAAAGCGTCCCTCTTCAGCACCACAGGAGTCTGGAATGTGCATAGTTTCCACTCACTTTTTCACTTGCATTATAAAAATAATTAAAGGGGATGTTGTGAGGGCTCTGAGTGGCCCTGATGTCTTCCTCCCCAAAGTCGACTCTGTCATCTCGGCAGGGCTTCTGCTCCGTCTCCACAGGTCAGCTCACTTCAAACAATACGCTACAGCTTGGGCTGCATCTACTGTTGGATGGAGGGGAATTGCCTTTTATCTTTGCATATTGAATCGAATATATGGATGCATGGCTTAAAGACGAGAGTCATGCACTGACCTCCCTCATTTCTCTCATATTTCTGCAGGAAGCATCATTGTGATGCTTGCAGACCATCATTGCATTATGATGCATTGTTTCATTTGCATTTTCTAAATCCCTTGGACTCTATGAACCCTTGCATTTCAATAAATGACCTCAGTTAGTAATTGCTAGTAAGTACTGCTTTGCTTAGCCTTCAGATTACAAACTGCGTAACAAGCTGAGACATGAAGGGGTTAAATAAAGCTGTATTGCTTGCAGGCCACTGTTACATCCACTGTTATCTTGATGTAGCTCATAAGGCTCTTCCACTCCATAACATAACAGATCTCTTCATGGTTTACATGTGTGACTATGGTGGGACTGCTCCGCGCGCCAATTCCCCCACAAAATACCTGCGCTCATTTGAAACACATTAGGAAGCAATGCGTTCATTTTTTCCAAAAGCGAGGTGATGCACTCGTCTGGTATGGAGCGCCGAGTTCGTGGGCGGCCCTGACAGGCATCTGAGAGCGTGCGGCCTCTGCTACTAGTTAACATACATCTGCAGCGCTGGTGGACAAGGGGCTGGTCCTGCGAGGCCACGGAGCGGGCAGGCCAACGATGAAAAATGAAATGCAGCAGCCCCTCCTGAAAGCTCACATCCAAGGTATATCCGCTTGCGTGTCTGGCTCTCGGGCCCTGCGATTTTTCCCTCCGAGCGGTGGTTTATGTGTGCACATGTGTGTGTGTGAGACACAGAGAGAGAGAGACACAGAGAGAAAGAGCAGAAGGAAATGTGTTGTGCTCTCCTCCGTGGTAAGTGTTAATGAGTTAAGTAGTAGCAGTGAAGGTTTCATTACACAACGTGAGGCCCGGCCATGCTGAACGGATGTTCACACGCTACTGCTGCTGCCGACGCCGTGCCGAAGCCTTCAGCGAATCTGAATTAACATTATTGGCAGACTAAATTGGCAGACAGCTCAATTAACAGTATTGGCAGACTCGATCTTATAGGGGAGTCAATTTGGGGTCACTGCTAAACTGATGCCCTCAATTAACCCCTTACAAGTTGACATTGTGCAACACTGAGTTGATCTGCACATGCATTCAAAAGCAATTCTGGAAGTTCAGAAGTTTGTTTTTATTAGCACCATGAGGGGGTCTTCCTTGGGGGGCAGCGGGGGGAGGTTGCATGCCTCCCCCATATGTTCAGACATGCAAAATATTACCCTCACTAGCTTTGCGTAACATTAGGATCCTTCAGTGTTGCCATTGGTTGTTGTATTGCCGTACACCGCATCACCATAGCAGCACTTCACTTCAGCAAAGTCTTTCCAGCATCTAGAATGTCCATGACTTGCATGCAATGTAACGTTAAGGTCCACACATTGTATGTTACTTACCTGGCAGGGGAGATACCATGATTAAGAAGGTGGTTCACCCAGAGTGAGGCTCAGCCATTGCACTCCGGCTGTGCTGACCCCTGCGAATTCCCCAAATGTGGGAATCTCGACTGCATCATTTCTGGTAGTGGGGGACTGCGTTCGTGCTCTCCCCTGATAAATGTTGGGCAGTCGTGGGCTTGAGGTTAGGGAGCCAGCCTTGTGACCAGAGGGTTGCCGGTTTGATTCCCTGAACTGACAGTAACGACTGAGGTGTCCTTGAGCAAGGCACCTAATCCCCAACTGCTCCCCGGGCGCTGGGGAGTGTAAATTGATCCAACCTTGTTGCTGCCCACCGCTCCGGGTAAGTGTGCTCACTGCCCCCTAGTGTGTGTGTTCACTAGTGAGTGTGTATGTGGGTGTTTCACGGATGGGTTAAATGCGGAGACTTGTAAATTTCCCCACTGTGGGATCAATAAGGGATTAAAATCTCTTTTTAAATGTGTAAATTAATAATAGTAATTGAATAAAGCGAAAGCAAACATTTTTGGTGATAATGGTCCTGATTTGAGCGATAATCAATCAACCATCTCTAACATTAACGATCATGTAGTTAGGCTACCTGGAAAGTTAATTGGCCACACATACACAGTTTCCATCAGTGATGTCTTTTAGGAAGCCCACATGACATCTCAGTAAAGTGTGAATGGCTGTGGCGATGCATGTATTAAAAAAATAAATAAAAATAAATAAATAGTCCATGCCATGTGTTATTGGCAGTGTGATGTCAGGTGGCCAGACATTTTGCCAGTGTAACGCACCTCACCTTAAGCAACTGCATTTTTTTTTGTGAATACGATATTAACATTTCTAAAGATGCCGCTATAAGAGCGGGACCCCAGGTGATCCTATTCTTTACTGGGTCTGGAAAGGTCCAGCATGATCCGGGAAGAGGGGGAACCTGTGGAGAGATGAGAGAACAGCATAAATAAAGCATGCTTATTAAAGATATGTATAGCACCAGTTGTTTTACCAGTGTATATGCAAGAGGTCGCGACTAGTGTTAGTTGTGATTATGTAATAGTGTTAATGTGTTTGTGTTACCCCCCTGGGTATAAGTGCGTATGTACCTGTTCTTAGGGGGAAGGAGCTACCGGCTTAAGAAAGAGGGGAGACGGCTCGATGCCAGTCATGTTGAGAGGATTGTGTATAGCTTTGCAGCTCCAGACTTGTTTATATGTTCGGATGGTTCCAAAATCCTAGGATAACAGTCGTGTGCCAACTGACATTAAGCACGTTCACTCCTGGACCGTTTAGGTCACTTAAAATTTTCTTCGTTTTCTATCAAGTGCCATTGTTTTTTGTGTGAAGCTCTAATAAATTGCACTAATAATGTGGAGGCTTTAGCTACAATGTCTCAACCATGCTACATAGTTACTTTGCAGCATGCTGGGAGAGTCCCGGCTACCATGTGCTTCCTTCTGAGACATATGAAACAACAGTGTATCAACTATCACTAACGTACTGTCATTGAACAGCTCACCAGGCTTGGGACAGAACTGTTATGCCAGCTAACAGATGCCAGCATTGCCTAGCATCAGGCCAAAGGATGGACAGAGAGAGCTAGGTCGAACACGTTCTCGCTTAACTATGGCATCATTGAGCTTGTGACCTCCCACTGGACTGCGCTGTCCATTTTGCTAGCCCTAGCAACGCAGTTATAATCTACTGAGGAATAGTTTGAAATGTCAAAATGGGTGCCGTACCCCACCATGGGCCTCAAATTCGTAAGAATCCATTCTCACCAAGCAGCAAAGATCTTTCGAACCATCTCACTGACACACCGGCATGTGTGGACTCCTGCTGGATCATCTTCACAAATCACCAGCACAAAGGTGATGGTCATTTGCTTACAGGTGGTCTTCTGACATCAGTGGACGATGTGCATGAGAAACTATATGGACCATTGGTAACATTAGCTACAGTAATTAGCCTAGTTAGCAATAAAGCTGTGTTGGCTTGGTATTCTCACTTGCGCCCCCAACAGCATGCCTTTTATAATGCATTCATGTTGTAGCAAAGTATAATTGTTCATATGGTCTATTATTATTATATTGTCTTATTGCTAAATATAGCAAACCCACCACACTTTACAGTCCTGTTAAACATACAGTGGCTGTTTAATAGAAATGTTAACCGATATATTTCCCCTCAGCTCCCATAATATAATTATTCAATACTTGAAAAATTTTCAGCCACGTTTCTGCAGCCCTTGATTGACCTTATGCCATATGCCTTTGAATGCCCAGCATATTTTAAAGACCACATGGCATCTTTAGGCATGGTCTTTGGAGATGGTGGATGCAATGTTCAGCCCTTGTTCTTGGTATCATGCGCTTGGACAAGTTTTACTTAACGTCCTAATAAAGACTTTTTTAAGCTCAACTTATCCAAACGCATAGTTGTGAAATCTCTCTCACTGGAGGGCCACTATATAACTGGTGGGCATCCAGTGACTGCACTAAGCTCTCAGTAGTTCAATAACAGTTACTGATTAGATCCAGATGCTTAATAAAGACACACATACACACACATGCCCCACCACAGGTCTAATTTTTCCATCAAGCTGCTCCTTTGCCCCGCAAATCTGGCCGGAGTTGCCTGAAGGCACCATCAGTATTTCAGTGTTCATTTTTGGGGCCGGCTGATCAAAACACATCATGTTGAGGTGCAGACTGCCATTGCATCATTCTCTCTTCAAAAGCATTACTACAGCTCATACGCTTTACTGGCAATGCAAATGAAGCAATTAGGCAGCAGGTTCTTTATTTTTACCCCAATCGCTTCAACAATAAAATTTAACCAAACCTGACGCTCCGTATCCAAAACCTTACGCCATATCTGCCAAACCAAAAGCATCATTACTGCATTACAAAGGAGACATTGCATTCAAACTCAGCATGCTTCATTAGCAGGCATTCTTCATTTTCCTCTTCTAGCCGTCAGAGATAAGGCAGTCAAATGACTGCTACACTTTGTGTCTAAAGGTTTGTAGACACCTGCTCATCCAGAATTTTTCTGAAATCATGATTATTGATAGGGAGTTTGCCCCTCTTTGCTGCAGGCTGCCTCCTTTGCTTTATGCCAGATGTTGAGATATTCATGTGAGGGTTTGATTGCATTCAACCACAAAAGCCTTAATGAGGTCAGATAAAGATGATTAGTTCTGGATCAAAAACTCCACTCCAGAGGTATTAGCTTGAGCTCCATTACACTGTCCCATTGCTTAATAGTTCAATGCTGGGGGGGCTTTATAACACTCTAGCTGACATATGGCATTGGGCATGGTGACCCTCAACTCGTATGAAGTAGGTTAAGATGTGGCTCATTAACATTTCAGAATCAGAATCAGGTTTATTGGCCAAGTAAGTTGGCACACACAAGGAATTTGGTTTTAGCAGTTTGTGTCTCTCTAGTATTCCACATACACACAATAAATACAGATCATTTTAATATACAGTCTTCACAATATACACAATATTCAAACAATTAACAAACTACAAATAATATACAGTTTACACATTATTACAACAGTATAAGTCTGTACTGTTGAGGCAGAGGGAGTAGTGTTAAGGTAGAGGCAGTAGTGTTGAGGTAGAGTCAGTAGTGTTGAGGTAGAGGCAGTAGTATGGAGGTAGAGGCAGTAGTGTTGAGGTAGAGGCAGTAGTATGGAGGTAAAGGCAGTAGTATGGAGGTAGAGGCAGTAATGTTGAGGTAGAGGCAGTAGAATGGAGGTAGAGGCAGTAGTATGGAGATAGAGGCAGTAGTGTTGAGGTAGAGGCAGTGGTATTGAGGTAGAGGCAGTAGTGTTGACGTAGAGGTAGTAATGTTGTTGAATTAGAGGTAGTAGTTCTGAAGTAGAGGCAGTAGTGTTGAGGTAGAGGAAGTGGTATTAAGGTTGAGGCAGAAGTGTTGAGGTAGAGGTAGTAATGTTAAATTAGAGGTAGTAGTATTGAGGTAGAGGTAGTAGTGTTGAGGTAGAGGTAGTAGTGTTGCGGTAGAGGCAGTAGTTTTGAGGTAGAGGTAGTAGTGTTGAGGTAGAGGCAGTAGTGTTGAGGTAGAGGTAGTAGTGTTGAGGTAGAGGCAGTAGTGTTGAATTAGAGGTAGTAGTGTTGAGGTAGAGGTAGTAATGTTGAATTAGAGGTAGTAGTATTGAGGTAGAGGCAGTAGTGTTGAGGTATAGGCAGTAGTATTAAGGTAGAGGCAGTAGTGTTGAGGTAGAGGTAGTAGTGTTGAGGTAGAGGCGGTAGTGTTGAGGTAGAGGCAGTAGTGTTGAATTAGAGGTAGTAGTATTAAGGTAGAGGCAGTAGTGTTGAGGTAGAGGTAGTAGTGTTGAGGTAGAGGCGGTAGTGTTGAGGTAGAGGCAGTAGTGTTGAATTAGA
Source organism: Prochilodus magdalenae (assembly GCA_024036415.1). Lineage (NCBI taxonomy): Eukaryota > Metazoa > Chordata > Actinopteri > Characiformes > Prochilodontidae > Prochilodus > Prochilodus magdalenae. The sequence continues at coordinate 321,321 of JAMWET010001172.1, forward strand.
GGTAGTAGTATTAAGGTAGAGGCAGTAATGTTGAGGTAGAGGTAGTAGTGTTGAGGTAGAGGCGGTAGTGTTGAGGTAGAGGCAGTAGTGTTGAATTAGAGGTAGTAGTATTGAGGTAGAGGCAGTAGTGTTGAGGTAGTGCAAGAGTATTAGCGTACATGTATGGGGGAAGAGACTGTGGTGTGTAATCTGGCATGTAACTATGGTCCAGCAGATGATGTGACTGGTCAGCTGTTTATGATGTGATGGCCTGAGGAGAGAAGCTGTTCCTGTGTCTGGTTGTCTTGGCGTACAGGGTCCTGTAGTGCCTTCTGGATGGGAGGAGTTGAAATATGTTGTGTCCAGGGTGAGACAGATCCGTGATGATGTTCCCTGATCGTTTCCTGGTTCTAGAACAGTACAAGTCACCTATGATCTTTGCAGCTGTCTTATGGTCCTTTGTTGTCTGTTCCGGTCCTGTACTGTGGCCGCTCCAAACCAGACTGTGATGGGAGTGCACAGGACTGATTCGATGACTGCAGTGTAAAACTGGATCAAGCTATATTTGATTTGATTGTAGTATATTTGATGTAGTGAAAAAATGAAAAGTCATATTCAGTGCCCAGTTTAATAAAGCCTGTCATATTCAGTTCCACCTTTTTGCATTCAGCAGCTCTAATTAAGAATCTAAAATCTGATAGAAACACACTAAAATCCACTGTAACATTCTCCATTCTCATACTCCAGATGAATATTATAGCATCAGGATAGCAGATGACCTTGGGGATCTATCCACTTGTCCTGGTATATTCATCCTCTGCAGCATTGGTGGCTTCACCTACAAAAAAGTCATGGTGCCCTTAACTTGACACCACACCCGTCTCTCGGAATCCACCAACTGGCTCTGATGCCTCATATTTTTGGGAATTTAGGGCCACACTGCCAACGAGCTCTGATTCTCTTCTTTGGCTTCTGCAACCAGCTTAACTTGTGCCATCTTCAAATCCAGTGTTTCCTTCTTAGAGCAACGACCGCTGCAAGGAAGTCTAAACCGAGTATGCACATATCATTTATGGGTTCAGGCCCCCACTCCTCACTTTAAATGTCAACTTGGCCCCTCGTAATGGCCATGTCATTGCTTCCCAGTTGGCCAGTGTTACGCTCAGTGCAGGAAACCATGCAAACATGGCAGTGTCGTCGATAAACCAGTTTCACCTACAGCGGGAGTCAGTGGGTGGGCATACAGAGTGATATGCCCACAAGGGAGCTCTAAATGACACTGGCTCCACAATTAATATAATCAAGCAAGTTTGGCTATGCATGCAGTGCTGGTGACCAACAATGGAGTGCAAATGGAGACCAGACTGTACAGATCAACACAAGCAAAGGGTGATACTCAAAATTGGGGGGAAGAAGCCTAACACCATTGCTTCTATGTAGCAGAGACAATTAAAGAGTGATGTTTGCATTTTGGGGTTTGATGTACTAGTGGCCCCGATTGATACAGTGCAACTGGCAGACTTGGGCCTCACCAGTGGTCCTGGTTAGAAAAGGGTGGAATATGGTTTTAATGAATACTGATAGTTGACCATCTTGCTCTTCTTTGTTTAGTTTGTTCAGCCTACAACTACTGGCTACTGGGAGGCCCCTCTGCAGTCCCTACTACAGCTTTCACACTGGGCGGGGGTCTGTGAGAATTTGCCATCTACCATTTGGGTTATGTAATAGTCTGACAACATTCAAAAAAGTCTTCTTTGGGATTCCCCCAGCCCTTTAGATTGTCTACCTGGACAACATCTTAGTTCATGTGACAAACAAAGAAGTCTGTGCTCATGCACAGGGAGGTAGCATTCTTGGGTCACAGGGTGGGGCCCCAGAGATTAGCAACTGACCCAGCCAAAGACTTAGCTGATCAAGACGTGGCCACTTTGGACACTCCAGACCAGGCCCTTGAGTCATACTGACATTTGCTGACATTGTACGCTTTTTGACAGAAAGCGGCCAGTGCTTTAAGCTGGCACTCAAAATGCTAAAGAAGCATCTCAGTGACACCCAGGATCCCATATCCTTCCTGGATATGCGAAAATCCCTTTACATTGGAAAACAATGCCATCAATCAGGTCCCCTGGGCAGTCGTTAGACAGCAGCGCAAGAGTAGATAATGAGTAGTCGCTTTCTTCAGCCGGGCACCAATAGGCCAGAACAAACAGATCACACGATGGGTGGTACAATGCCTTTGTTAATGCTTATGAATACAGTTATTTCTTCATGTACAAATTCAAAAGTCATGAACGTGCTTTCATACACTGGAATGCCAGTATACCATCCTTGGTCTACTGCGCCGCTGAGGGTGTGTCTCAACTTCATACGCTGTAATTTACACACCAGGCCAACACTAACTCATGCACAATGCCAAAACGGAGCAGTAAAGTATATCTCTAAAAATGTAATATGGCCGACCTCTTGTTTTCGAATGCAAATTACTTTGGAAATCTCCAAAACGCTGTGATATAAATGTTTGTTTACTCTTACTCATCCTGAGCTCATAGGCCATTTTTCTTCTTCATTTTTAAAAGTCTCCTTTTTAAAAGCCCTAAAGTGTTGCCAGTTGGAATATTCCTCCTCTACGATTTGCTATTTAGCAATTTGAATTCAGCCCAGTGTGCTGCTGAGAGGCAGCGAGTTGTGCAGCCGTGGAAAGTGTTTAAAACGTCCTACTGGGAATTACTTAACCGTAGTCACTAATTACATGGCAGGCAGTGCATTAAAAGGCTCAGAACTGCTGTAAAGTCTGTAGAGATATAAATAAAATGCATACCTTAACGCAGTGTTGGGTATGGTGTACTGTATGGTTTGTGTATGTGTGTGTGTGTGTGTGTGTGTGTGTGTGTGTCGGTTCATAACAGCATCAGAGGCAGTGAGGGGAAAAACTCACACAGGAGGAGACGCCGGACAGATGTTGCAGTAGTGAGGCATGTTGTTTTGGCTAATTTTACTCATTTCGTGTTGCTATTACAACCAGTCATATCTGTGCAATTAAACATTTGGCACGTGGCTTGGAGTGGCAGAGGGAATGCCAGGATTCTGAACTTGATCTGTTTTGGCAGCTGGAAGTCCATTTGGATTGGCCTGGATGCTGTTTTCTCCTTTTGTTGTCAGCGGGCTTATTTTAGAGTCTAAGATCAAGGGGTGACTTTCCATGGCAGAAAATTAGCTGCTAATAGAAGCTCAGTTAATTAGCTGCATTTAAATTAGTCTCCCTTTGCTGAGTACAAGGAGTCGGCCTTTTATCCAAGGCCGGCTTAGAACAGATTGACTCTTTTCAAAGGAATCCGTTTTCATGTATATAACATTTCTTCACGATAGTTGACCTAATGAGTTCATAGATCACAGAAATAACTCAGGATTTCAAGGTGAGGGTGAGTTCAGCCAAAGTGGGACAGCTGGTGAAGTGGGATGGATAAGTTTCATGGTGCATTGCTCTTTCGAGTGACAATCAAATGTAAGGATTGGGAAGTTTGCTTGTTATTCTGCATTTTCTGACATCATCTTTTTAAAACGTCTGCTGGGCCCACCCATTTTCACTTGTACTCAAACACTCATGACAGCAGCATCACAATTCTAGATGCACGAATAACAAAATGATGGATGCATGTATAACAAAATTACGGATGCATGAATAACAGAATTATGGATTTATGAATAAACGGATCAGGAGTTTGAGTAAGATATGAACAATGATAGAAATACTGTGGATGAGGAATCTAGTGCTGTAGACTTATGTAGGCTTAGAAGGCTGTCAGGCTTAGTTAGTTATGCCATGTCAGGGTCAGATGCATGGCTATTCTTACAGCAGTGCTATGTCTGGCTATTCTTATACCTCTGCCAAGAAACACAGAGTCAATAGCACTTAGGTACAGGTAGAGGCGCAGCTCATTATGTGCAGCACTACTTGATTTCTGGAAATTTCCATAAGGAGCTGCCATATTTCAGCTGACAAGTCATTTCCCATGCCAAAAACAATTACTATTAGGACCATGCTTTCAGTTTGGGTCACATATGTCAAAACTAGAAACAGCCCACCTCTACAATAATGCTAATTTCTGCTAGCATTCTTATGGGGTTTCTAGTTTATGTTAGCACTACTCTAATGCTAGTGCAAACGCTATTTGACAGTTCTATATTGAGCAGGGACATTGGAAGCTTGGAAAGAGATTCCATGTGTTTTTGTGAAAGCTTATTACAGGCATATGGAAAAGTGTATCTACATTGGTATAGCTGAACTAGCAAAGTGCATTTCCTGAAGAAAATGGAGGGTGATTGCACAGCTAACGGGTGTTGCCAGCTAATGCTTGTGGCGCATTTCGTTCTATAGTGTAAATGGGTGTGTAAAACTGGATCTAGGCATTTTGTGGCCAATCCAAGTCATATACCGGCTATGTATAACAGGAGAAAACAAAAACAGCTGGGTAGGTGTGGTGCATCAAGTCTGTGTCTACACATTGAGTAGGATGGGAGTTCTAGCAATACATTGTCTCCACAAAATTCAATCGTCATCCCATATGACATCCTCATGATATAACATCATAACATCACATTACTCTAGCTTTAAATTAAGATAGTACATTTACATTTAAGGCATTTAGCAGACGCTCTTATCCAGAGCGACTTACAACCGTGCTTAGTGTTCCGTTGGATAATATTCCAGCTAGTACAGGAAGTTTAGAGCCTAAAACTCAACCACGAGCTCAGACACTGCCCGCACAGGGGGCCAGTGCTGATACCTAGAGAAAGGTCATTATAAGTGCAACACAATACACATTGACAAAGGTCATTATAAGTGCAATACAAAAAGGTCATTAAATTGCCACATGATACACACAATTTACACGTCTGCTCACTTAAGTGCATTACGAAGAGATGGGTCTTCAGTCTGCATTTGAAGACTGCGAGAGACCCCGCTGTTCTGACGCCCAGTGGGAGTTCGTTCCACCATCTGGGAGCCAGGACAGAGAAGAGTCTGGACGCTTGTCTTCCATGTGTCCTCAGGGATGGTGGTTCGAGACGAGCTGTACTTGAAGCGCGAAGGGCTCGAGGTACAGCTCAACTCTTCACCATTGCCATAGTGTAATGAGGCACTGGACCATTCTTGGCTTTGTAGGCCAGCATCAGAGTTTTAAATCTGATGCGGGCAACGACAGGAAGCCAATGAAGGGAGCGCAGCAGAGGAGTGACGTGGGTGAGCTTTGGAAGGTTGAAGATGAGACGATAGTAATGATGTTACATTAGGTAACATGGCACCTGTAATCGGATAGCATTGTCCTGGGTAATGGGGACCACCCTACCAACCCACAGGCCAATTATACTGCCTTGGGGTCCAGGCAAGGGAAAGCTTTGGGATCGCTGGTGATTGAACCAACAATGACACTCATATTATGACGATAGACCAACTCTAGGATGGTTGTGCCCCTCGGGAGCCCCAAAGCAAGTACCTTTGTGCTTTAACTCAAGTTAAAATATAAATAAAGGATTCATATTTTACCTGAAATGATGAAGTAATGATGTTTTCTGCCAGCAGCAGAAGCTCATACGTTCCCAAGCTTCCCAAGAGGTACCAAATGATGGCTTAAGGCAGAATTCAAAGGCATCCTCTGTATTCCAGCAACATACCTTATCAAAGCAGGCATATGTTTTCATAGTTCAGCTCAGTGTTCGAAGAAAACACATGTAAACATGCCTCATCGCAGACATTCTGACACCAGGAATGCTCCATGGTAAACACCTAGCTTCGCTTTCTATTAACTGCCCACTCCTTGTTTGTTTTCATGCCTGACCCTAGATGACTGAGTCAGTGGACAGTGCTGTTTGGGAGCTTAATAGAAAGTTTGTGAGCTTGTGGGCATAACCATAGACCTCAGAGCTTACTTAACGGAATGTGGCTTGAATTAGACCACACTGAAACAGGTCGTGATTCGGGGTGAGTCAGGCAGAAGCGCACTCCCACTACTCTGCTTCCTATTTGCTCCCTAACTAGTTCCCTTCGATCTGTACACGTGGAGTAAATAAGGCGGACAGGAGATTTGCACGAATGGCTTGTCACATTGTGGCCATGTCGTGCACCGACTGCTGACAGGCTCGGGGTCAAAGCAAACTCAAGCACCCATATGAGGAGGCAGTGTGGGTGTTCTCTGGGAAGACCTAGGCTCCCCTTCTGAAAACACATCTGATTCATGTGGCCTCCCACAGCGTGATGAGCAGGGTAGTGCACATGAAGAAAAAGGAAATGACCTAATTCGCTTCCTAAAAAGCAGCTCTAAAAAAAAATTATGCCCATTTGGCAAAGTCATGCCAAATATACAAATTAGGCACTGCTGTAGGTCCATGTTGTGTGTGCGGAGAAATGAAAATACATAAGTAACCTGAGTGTGGGTGGGTTGAGTGAGTAGGACAGGGTTAGTGTGAGGGGTGGGTAAGTGATTGTGTGTTATTGACGGGTGTGATTTATGGGTGGGGTTATGGGTGGGTGGAGGAATGCGAACAATGGGTGACTGTGATCGATGGGTGGGATCAATGAGTGGGTGTGATTGATGAGTCAATGGGTGGTTATGGTATCAATGAGTGCACGGGTGGGATCAAAGCATGGGTAGTAATTTATTGAGGGTTGGGACTGAGCAGTGGGATCGAGGATTGTGTTGGTGGGATCGAGAGGTGGCTGGATGAACGGGATTGAAGGGTGGGTGTGTGATATCGAGGAGTGGGTGGGTGAGATTGAGTGGTGGATTTGATCGAGCGGTGGGTGGGTGGGATTAAAGGTGTGATCGATGCGTGCGTGGGTGCAGTCGACAGGTGGGTTGGTGTGTGGTTGATTGGGATGACTGGGTGGGTGGGTGTTAGGGTTGGAAGGCTGAAATCAAAGTGTTGCTGATTGGACTGAATCGAAGTGGTTGTTAGCTGGATTGAGGGTGGATGGGTGGTATAGGTGGGGCATTGGGTGGGGATTGATATGTGGGTTAGGATGGGCTGGATGATATGGATATTGGTGGGAGTGGGTGGGGGGGGCTGGATATTGATGGGTCGGTGGTGATATCGATTGATGATATTGATGACTGGATGGGTGATGATGACGATGGGTGTGATCGATGTGTGCGTGGGTGCAATCAAAAGATGGGTGGGTGCGATCGACAGGTGGGTTGGTGGGTGGTTGATTGGGATCACTGGGTGGGTGGGTGTTGGGGTTGGAAGGCTGAAATCAAAGTGTTGCTGATTGGACGGGTGGAATCGAAGTGGTGGTTGGTTGTTAGCTGCGATTGAAGGGTGGATGGGTGGTATAGGTGGGATCATTGGGTGGTTTGGATCATTGGATATGTGGGTTAGCGGATGGGATTGATGAGTACGGTGGGCGGATGGGATTGATTGGGATTTATGGGTGGGTGCTTGGGATTGATGGCTGGGCAGGTGGGATTGATGGGTGGGCTGGTGATATCGATAGGTAAGTGGGTGGGTGATATTGATGGGTCGGTGGGATAGATTGATGAATGACTGGATGGGTGTGATCGATGTGTGCGTGGGTGCAATCAAAAGATGGGTGGGTGCGATCGACAGGTGGGTTGGTGGGTGGTTGATTGGGATCACTGGGTGGGTGGGTGTTGGGGTTGGAAGGCTGAAATCAAAGTGTTGCTGGTGGAATCGAAGTGGTGGTTGGTTGTTAGCTGCGATTGAAGGGTGGATGGGTGGTATAGGTGGAATCATTGGGTGGTTTGGGTTGGATCATTGGATATGTGGGTTAGCGGATGGGATTGATGAGTACGGTGGGCGGATGGGATTGATTGGGATTTATGGGTGGGTGCTTGGGATCGATGGCTGGGCAGGTGAGATTGATGGGTGGGCTGGTGATATCGATAGGTGAGTGGGTAAGTAATATTGATGGGTCGGTGGGATAAATTGATGAATGACTGGATGGATGGATGGATGGGTGCAATGTATGGATGGATGGGTAGATGCATGGATTCAGAATAAGTGAGTGAGTGGATGGATGGATGGATAGATAATACAGGTGGGTTGGAAGGGATGGATGAATTCAAAGTGCATGGATGGAGGGGTGGATGGATGAATTTCTGTACTTCTGTGTCATGTGTAAGGAGACAGGAAACTTTACTAGAAAGGCAGATGACCCAAGATGCTTCATAAATTTCAACCCTGCAAGACAAGCAATAAGTTCATATGGTAAAGTCGTATGTATTGAGGGCAAAAAATGAAAAATTGTTCTGGAACAGGAAGTGATTAACGCTGCTTCCTAGAGCCTAGCCTGATCCAAACACATCACACTCAATCGCTAAAGTCATGCTAAAGAAGCTAAGAAGCACATAAACAGGAAGTTGTGCAGGAACAGGATGTGGCATAATGCAGTTTCTAAACCGCAGCTCTGGCAAAGAAACAATATGCTACTTCACCCTGGTCATGCCAACTAAGTCAGAAATGACTGAACCCAACAGATGAGGAAAGGAAAGGCATCCAGTTCCCCCTATGTCCATATGAGATCAGATGGCAGCACTCAGATGTACTAAGCTGTTTGCAGCAGGTTTGCTAGAGCAGCTATGTGGCCGAGACCTCTGCTTGACCTCCTGCACCTCGTCCGCATGCAAAAGCCTCGACCTCCGCCTCACACCTTCCTTAATTCCACACAGCTGAGAGCAGTCACCGGCTCCTCTGATAGCGTCCATCCCGCAGCAAAACAGAAGTGTCCTGCCAGAGCTAAAAATATCTGCCAGAGACTAAAGCTGACCTGACGCTAGTGAGCAAGAAGCCGTGCTCCAGTCCATCCGTGACTGCAGCCTTCCGTTTTTTAATGGCTGTAATTAAAACAAACAGTGGTGTGAAGCCGAGCTCTCGGCCTGCTTTTCGTGTCTTCTCCTGCCTTTGTTTTCCATCGGCCTCTCGTGCTTGATCTCCGTAATTTCGCTGTTTTTCTTGTCAGGATGGTTGGCGTGCTGCACTGCCCGCTGTTCAACAGCGTGTTTGGAAGTGCAGCTGAGGCGTGTGCATAAATGCTTGTTTTTTTGCCTGTACTGTTACTGGAAAAGGAAAAAGAAAGGAGGACTGGAGGAATATCTGATTTCACACCTGGAAGTGAAGGAATTTTTTTATGCGCCCTGTGCCAAGAGAAGCGCTGAGCGGCTACAGTATGAGGAAAGCAAAGAAGAGAAGAATCACAAATCCAGTGTTTAAAGAAAGATTAGAAAGGAAGGAGAAGTCACAAGTAGGTGTGCATGGCACAGGCTGCACTTTTCCGTTTGCCATCACACCTGATTTATCTGAGATATTCCTGGAAAGCTGGAAAAGGCGGCCACCGGGGCTGCGTGTAGCCCACCAGGCCAAAGCCCAGGCATGGCCTTCCCTGGAGCCCTTAATCATAGAGCTCACAAACACTTGTGAAGGGTCTGTGGCTTCAGCAGTGTATTTCCAGATATTAACATGACCACAAGAGGAAACATTTATGATTAAAAATAATAATAAAGGGGCGAAAAAAAGAAAATCCCAGCCAAATTAGACCCAGCTGGAATGTCCGTGGCATGTTCTGCTGTTCCGCAGAGTAGACAATGCGGTCAGAGCAGAGAACGAAAGAGAGCGAGACAAGAATAGAGAGACACGTCTTTGTGTATTTTACTCTTTAAGGCTGATATAAAATTAGGGCTATTTCTGATATTTGATAGTTTCCTTTATTAATAGCACACGTTGTGAAAACTGCAGGTATTTGACGTGAATAATGTGATCTCGCTTCGTGTCTCTCAAACTACCTGTTTCAATGAGAAAACACCAACAGGAACATCATTAGTGATCATTAGTAACTGAATATTTTATATTATATATATATATATATATATATATGTATATATATATATATATATATATATATATATATATATATAAATATATAAATATATTATATACTGTATAAAAATATAATATATAAATAATAATAATATTACATATCATTATATATATATATATCATTATATATATATATATATATATATATATATATATATATATATATATATATATATATTTATTTATTTATTTATTTTATTTTTTTTTATTTATTTATTTATTTGGATTGCTGGCATTAAATGATATATCATACTGCTGGATTACACAGTATATACATTGTGCAGTTATATACATATACCCATATTAAATTTGAAGCCAGCAACAACTTTCAAAAAGCTGGAACCTGAAGACCATGCCCATCCAGTATCGGGTTTTGGGCCTTGTCTCTTACATCCACAGATTTCCCTGGATTCCCTAAATGCTCTAAAGATAATGTAGTGTAGATGATAAAATCACACCAAGATGCTTCATTCTTAATCTATTACACTATTCCCACAGAGTCACAGAGTGGTGACCCCTCCCCATCTTTACTTCTGAAAGACTCCGCCTCTTTGGGAGGCTCTTCAATACTTAATCACATTACTGACCTGTTGCTAATCAATCTAATTGGTTGTAAAATCATCAGTGAGGCTTTTATCTTGCTCCTGTCTTCAAGTTGGTTTTATGTTGCTCCTGTCTCCTCAACTCAATTCCAATAAAGGAAGTTTGAAGGGGCCTCTAATTTATCGTACTCTGGAACGGTCTACACCTGACGTGGGCTTAAAGGGTCAAATGAGCTCTGACGACTGACCAAAAAATCGACCAAAATAACTCTAGTGGATAAACTGAAAACACACCATCCTCTTTTATTTTTGTTTTCCCTTAATATTTGAATGGTGACACATTATACCCCTTTTCCACAATGTAGCACAGTCTCTCTAGGGTCATAATGAAATGTCTGTTTCATGTTTTGGTCAAAATACCACAAGGATGAAACAGCACAGCTCCTTTTCCGTTTGTCCTGACAGCCCTGTTTAGAACAGCTGGTTTGAGCGTCTGCTATTTTAAATGACAATGAGCTGCTGCTGACCCCGCCTGCTTCTTCTTCCGCTGGGTATGTCCCAATGCCAGTTTACCTGTGGATCAGGTGAAGTTAATTTTACAGACGTTCAACGAACAAACTTTTTAAAGCATTAAGGTTACTGATAACATTATCTAGAACGTTACATCTTTGTTAGCCCTGTATATTACCTCAGTTGTTAGCATTAGCTAGTGCTCAACGGCCAAAGAAACACAGAGCATAATTATTTTTTAATTACTCACAGTTTTGGCGTGGACTGTCGGTACGCATCCCACTTTTAGGAAAGGTTTAGTTTCCACTGCTGCAATGTACTGTCCCAGTCTGACGCACAAGGCTGAAATCAGCTTCTTATTCAACCAGCTTATTCACCAGCTTGTTCTTATTTGTTCCACCTTAAATAGTGCAGCAGTTAACAGCACTTGCCTGAGGTGACAGAATGTAACTGCTGCATCATTTAAGGTAGAATGGGAAAATCTGAGCAAGAAGCTGGACAAGTAGTCTGAGGGGCCGGCACGTAACATTAGGACATTTAAGGTGGAGCAGAGACATCTGAATGAGAAGTTGGACTGGCAGTCTCAAGGATGATCGAACTAAGGCCAAGTGAGCTGATGAAAGTGGGTGTATTGTTAGTTATGAACATGAACCATATCATGATTCACCAATCAGAAGTCTTGTTTGAATAACTGTGAGAAATAACTTCCAATTTACACAAATGGATTAAGGTAAGCGTATTAAGGTTTATGAGTAGCAGAGGTTGGAAGTGAGGGGTTTGAAATTCAAAGTCCTTTTACATTCAAGACTTCAAATGACTTCGCCATATGGATCTGTGTACTAGGCTTTAGAGGTCTAGTTAAGATCCCGGTCCACGGGATCCTGACGTCACACCGGTGGATGCCAAAATCCAGCCCAAAATTAGATTGAGTCAAGTCAGCGCCAAGGCAGAGACCAAAACCCAGGTCTGCTTGGAAATGTTGGCAGGATAGGAACAATACAATTGTGTTGGTCCTTTTCTTTTTATGGAAACTTACATTTGAGATCATTGTTCCTAGTGGTCAGTTTACATTCTAATTGTGTGAAAATACTGCATACTCCAGCATGGCAAAACATGGCTGAATGACATTCCATGTCAGTCTGCATCACTCAATGACGTGGATCTGAGTCAATCCATTATATAAAAACAATTTTGAGGTTGTGCGCTGTTTGAGACTGTAGCCGTGTGGTACGGCCAGAGCAAGACCATGTATTTATAGTCTTGATCCTGTGGTCCCGAGATCGTGGCCACAAGATCAGGATGTCCATCGTAGGGTCAAAGTTTTCCTAAGGTCACTGGGTTTGTTAAAGTCTGTAGACATTTCGGAAGATTTGCGTAATGTGCCCTATTAATCCCGCTCAGGCTTTTTTGATTTTCTCTGTAGCACAAACATGTTGAAGAAGATGAGATCTCGGTCCCCTTTTAGCTCTGGAACATCATCTGTTGAAGAACCTCTTTTATTTTCGGAACATCTTGACATATTACAACAATGAAAATACCGAGATAAAGTATTCACAAAGCGTTTCATCGTCATTTGATATGGACTCCGGCTCTATGGTAACAAGGTCACAAAGAGGCTTAGGGGAAGGTGGCTTGCATTTGTTAGGATTAGGACGGAGCTCCACCCCTACAAATGATTCTGCTCAGAGTAGCATCTCTGTTCATTATTTGAGTGTGACTCATTTTGAGCAATGACAGTCAGTGAAGTCTTCTTCTGTTATTGCACTTTCCCGAAAATACTGGCACCTGCGTTATGTTTGCAAAGCTTTTTATGTTGTCACCATGGTGCTACGCCTTCTGAGCCTTGATCCGGGGCCTGTTTCCTGAAAGCACTGTAGATCATTTCAGCTGTTAAGAAGCAAAACATACCAACCCAACACTGACCAACCCCACACACAAACATCATCAAACCCAAATGTTGAGTGGGTGTCCCTCTGTGAGTGTAGGAAAAAATAACTGAGGACCTTCTTTTCCTTTCAGACTAGCTCATTTAACATGCCCGGTTTCCTCCCATCAACATAGAGAGCATCCCAAAGCCACCCACATCGATAGTTTTGCCTGGTATTCCAGAGAGCACCCCAGAGGCACCCACGGTGAAACACTGCCACGGGGTTCTCAACCAAAACCTACTGCTGGAGGGCATTGTGAAGCTTCAGCCTCTAGGCACATTCCTTAAAGATGCCATGGGCCTTACAGTGCTATCAGAGGAGACCTCACCTCCTCTGCTCTACCTCCTTGTTGTTGGCCCAGTCACTTGTTCACGCTAACCTTTGTTCCAGAGGGTTGGTTGCTTAGGCAGGGTAATGTGGAGGAGGAGAGGCGGAGGAGCCACCTTTTCCTGCCAGGGGGTGTGCGCGCCACACAGAACATTGTTTTGTCACTAGCAAAATAGGGCTGTTGTAAAATTCATCCGCATCCAGCCAGAGTTTTATTGGATGATTCCAGTCAATGGGAGTTAAGTAGATGAGCAGAATGTGATTTAAAGGAAGAGTTCATAATGGTAAAAAGCAATGCTGCCTGAATTATGGATGCCATAAACAACACAAAGAGATAGAAGTCACTAGAGGGGTCTCCCTCCATCATTTCTGATTGGTCAGAATCTGCAAATGATGAAGGACATCTCATTTATTTCCTCCATCCTTAGATTTTATCCTTGCATCTCTTTCTTGTGGGACTGTAATCTTTTTCTTATTTACTTATCACTTTCATGCTCTTTCTAGGATTTAGCCCCAAAAGGCCTCATGTTCCAAACAGCTGGTCCAGGTGATGCCAGCATTGCAGTAGGCATCACCCTAAGCCCACAGGGGGCCTCATAGTTCGAACAGCATCTCGGTCCAGGCAGCTCCATTTACATTTAAAGCCGCAGTATCCAGAGCGACTTACGAGGTTAATGATTACAGGTAGGCCAGCGTAGTGGGGGGAGTCACAGGATCTTGCGATGTAGCTCAGCATAGTCACCCAGACTGGGATTCAAACCCCAGTCACCCACACGTAGAGATGGCACCCTGAGTAGTGGTGTTACCCACTGAGCTACCCCAACATCTAGCTCCAGCTCCAGGGCGTAGGTATGTTCCCAACAGTGATACGGACAACATCCTACCCCTTACTATCCATATCCAACAACACCATCACCATGGGGTTGTACAAACTGCTAAATGCCTACATTTAATTATAGGGGGCCTGTTTATTTTGAGGGCAATTTGAAATACTGAGTTATGAATTCATATACACTTATGGCCAAATATTTTTCAAGAATATATTTGCTGAACATCATTAAACAAACTTTAAAGCTGATGCCCTCTATAATTCAGTATCAGCTGTAATTCATAACTAGAAACTCACCCGAAACCCAGAAGATGCACCTTAAATCCTAACATTAGCTTGCTAGCTAACATGGTCAGCTAACATCAAGGGACATGTGGATACAGTGGAGAGGCTGGTGAGGTTAGGTAGCTAGCAGGCTTTCATTGTATATCAATGTGGTTTTTGGCTTGTTAGTTTACTAAAAGCTCCTGATCTTCCTTCTCTTTTTGAGCGCCATAATAGCTACAAAGTACAAAAAGTGTTAGCATGACCTGAACTTTCAAGCCCCCCATTGATCCATTGACCAATCAAATGCTAACATGCCTAAGTTGGTCCTCTGGGAGACATAGTCTCTGGAAGGCACATCAGTATAATCTAAAATGAATTTACTCCAAATATAGTGCAAATAAGTTTGTTTAATTATTAATTAAGGGAAATTCTGGTGTTTCAAAATAATGGTAGGGACATGCCCATACTGTCCATATGCAAACCTACACCCAGGAGGCAGCCTATTAGCTGTATGTAGCATTGATCGAATTGCCTGCTTAAGAAGCCTCTAAGCTAAGGGTGGCAAAACTCTCAAAACAATCCCAAAAATTGGGATTGGGAGCCATATTGGGCCAGCCTACCTAAAACAGAACACACACATACACGGGTAAATAACGTGACCACTAATTATATTTCCCAGTGCAAAAAACAATAGTCTGTTGGTTATTTCTGTCAAAGTCATGTGGTCCTATTAGACCCTTACCTGTTAGCATTCCACCAAACTGTCTAATGACTGTTATGAATGCTCTAAAGACGTGCTGGTGAATTTCACAGTGTCAGTCATTGGTGATAGGGGGAGATCTAGCAAATTGTCAATAACTTTGGGGGAAAACACTTTCGACCGATGTAAAAACAATGCTCTCCTATATCACCCTGGGGGATTGATGTTTTGCCCAAAATCCACTTCAAAGTGTACATCTGCTTATCATTGGAAGATATTCCAATCTCAGGACCAGCCTTTACCTGGGAAGGTTTTATTCTGGATGTCGGAACATTGCTGTAAGCATTCGATTGCACTCACCCACAAGAGTATTAGCAAGGCCAGGTACAGACATTGGATAATATGTTTCTGAACACTCCAATTCATCCCAAATTTAGGTTTAGGATGAAGCGTTATCAGCCCTGAGAACTCAGTTCCACTGCTCCACAGCTCAATGCTGGGAGGCTTCATAGACCTCTAGTCAGTACCTGGGCATGGTCAAACTAGGCTCATATGTGGATGCTTCAATATGTACAGTTCTATTGGTCAATGTATTTTAGCTGTGTGCATAAGTGGGCACCTGTGTCAGGACCTGTGTATCCCTTAAAGTAGCTGAGTTCACTAATTACAATGTCTGTCTGGATCATTTTGGACATCTAGTATATACATTACTGAGAACAGCTTAAACTACTGAAGTGGGTCAGTTCGGCTCCCAGTCCTCTGTATCCTCAGTTTCCATCACCAAATGCTGTTGCTGACAGAGCATGTTCTGTGTATGAGAACGCTATAACCTGTTTAGGCCGAGCTTTGATCTAACGATAGTGCTTCTGTTTTGTTTTGGATTTCCAGTCATTATTAGATTGCGTACTACTACTGAGGGTCCCACCCTCCGCATACTGTACAATGAAACGTCCGTCTTGCAGTTAACAAATGGAAAATATTGGTAATGTCGATCCTCCCCAATTCACTGCCTCTTTCTTGCCCAGACAGTGATTGGGCATGAGCCTCTAGTTGTCCTTTGAACCTTTAGGCCATGTCTGGCATGACGCTTCTTGTGGTTTGCAATTGAAATGGACCCATTTAATAATGTCTCTTTTTATTTATTTCCATGGTTATAGCTTTTGTTGTTCCACAACAAAACCAGTTTTATGAGGCACTTGACAATGTAAAGCCGGAGTACTCCAAACCAGAGATCTTCCATGATGTCATTCCGTGCCAGGTGCACAAAGACTGGAAGAGGAAAACGCTGTCACAGTCAGAGGTTCAGACTCTAATGCCAAACACAATGTTTTGATACACTTGACCTGCTGTCCTTTTTTGTGTGATTTAATATACTATGAAAGCCTCATTATCTGTTAAACTTCAAATGGATGAAACAATATCCTTAGAAATTATTCCAAATTGCAAACACACTTTTCTTCATATTTTGACATCATAGTGGACTAAGTTTATTCAATGGCCTTAGATTGGACCACACAGAATCAGCTTGCAAATGTCTTACAGAGGGAGTATATGATGTGGGAGCACAGCAGGGGAGGCGTGGGGGGTTCTACTATCTACTACTTGCTAAGATGCTGAAATGATAATGAAACTCAGGGATTTGCAGAAAGAGAAGACTACACGGTTGGCGCTCATTGACAAATGCACTATTTCAGATATTTAACAATATATGAACTGGAAGGTTTCAATTCTGTAGTCTATATTTTATTTCTTTCAGTATCGTATATTTTTTTGCAGTACCAACTGCAAAAAAATTCTTTAGATGATAAAACCCCAAAAATGTTTTGGCCTGTAGGCCTGTAGGTTTCTAAGTGTAGTCTTGAGACCCCCCGCCCTCACACTATTTACCCTACTATGGTACATTGATTTAGCCAGTTTAGCTAATCAGGGTCTGGGTGGGTTTCCTCTGGATGCTGCGGTTTCCTCCTACAGTCCAAAGACATTCAGCCAGGTGAAGTGGAGATACTAAATTTCCCCTATAGGTGTTTGCCTGGGTTTTCATGCTTATGTCTATTGCCTGTCCAAAGTGTTTTCTATCTCCTGCCCACTGGGATAGGCCCCAGCACCTGTTGTAACTCAGAAGGATATGCGTCTTATGAGGTGAATGAATCAATGAAATGAATGCTTTAACATGTTCTGTTAAATAATAAAATCATAATAAATCATGTACTGAATTTGCAAATATGTGAATACTCTTAATGTACAACTTAAACTAACCAAACTGACTTAGGTAGCATCCAAGACCACATACTACACTGTACATACTATTCTATTGAATGTGCTAATTGAAATGTACGACAGTACACTGATATATTATTTAGTATCATGGTATGCATTTCCCTCTGTAAAGTATCTATCTATCTATCTATCTATCTATCTATCTATCTATCTATCTATCTATTTTTGATATTTTCTATTTTTTAGATAGATAGATAGATAGATAGATAGATAGATAGATAGATAGATAGATAGATAGATACTTTATTGATCCCAGAGGGAACTGGTAGTTATACATAGTAGCACTCATAATAAAAGACTGGCAGGTGTTCCTATAATTCATTTTGGGCTTACCATAGTGAACCATAGCAAACATTGTTTATTAATTCACTGTATGTACATACAATTATTAAAAGCACTGTAAGGAGTGTTAAATTGTCTTTTACTGTTTGAAGTTATAGCTAAACTTTCTCCACTAACACTCTGTATATCCAGGTACAAGTGCTAAAGGCTCAACAAACACGATCAAATATCCCATGTAATTTATGTCATTTTTATATATAGAATGATAAACACAAAATGCCCTATCAATTATGAGAGTGTCATATTCGAAAATGACTGCTGTCTGAAATTAACTCACTGTGTCAGCATATAAACACATGCTGGAGTTCCTGGCACAGGGGTATTGTTGTTAAATCACATTAATTTGTAATCACAGGGCACAGGAAAATTATTATTCAGCGCTGAAAGCTGGAAGAGGAAGCAGAATGTGTGCCTGCTTCATTCCCAGTGCTGCCATTGGTTCGACTCAGACCTCAGCTCAAATGGGACCAGCATGCCGCCTATTGTCTCTATCGATGACTGGGTTCCTGAACAGCGTGACCTCATTTCAGCTCACGGTACGCTTTCCAACCGGAGGGGTGCGGTGCCCTGCCAGGGACTGGCAATCCAACACCGCACAATCAGCTGCCCTCTGGCTGGGGCCGTGGTAATGCAGGAACCGGCCAGTTTGATTGGTTTGGACTGTCGATGTGAAGTTATCTATATGTGGATGTAGAGATTCAAGCCCTTTAACTCCAGGCTTGCTGTTCAGTGATTAAAGTGTGGCAGTGTATATGAACATTAGTGCTGTTCATTCACTTCAACATATGAGTGTTTTAGTCTGGACTGCTGTTTGAATAAGGCACAGGGCAGAGCAGCCAATGAGAAAAGAGCTCATTTACATGCATTTGTCTTAAGTAGAAAAACAGAAATATTGATTTATTGATTGATTGATTCATTCATTCATCGTCTGAGCTGCCTTTCCTTCCGGGTTGCAAGGGGTGCTGGAGCCTACCCCATGTCACATCTGTCTCCCTGTCTGTCTCGTGGTCTTGTTCTCATGTCAAACTACGCCCCCTCTGGTGGTTTTATAGCATTACATTGCTTTTCTTGCTCCGCCCTGGCTCCACCCACACCCACACCTGATGCAAATTAGCACTCGTATTAAGACCCCTTTGTTTGTCCTGTCTGTTTGTGAGGTCTCTGTTGTTTCCCTGTGTAGATCTTAACCGTGTTTTCCTTTCAGTTCTTGTCCTCTTTGTTTTGTAGCGTTTGTGTTTGTCGTCAGTTCTTTACCCTTGTTTTGTTTCTGCTTTCAAGTTATGGACATACCTTTAGTCATACCCACCTGTGTTTTGACTCTGCTAACCGGACTAATGCCAATAAAGCCACTATGCACTTGCATCCCCAGTGCTTATTGGGCAGAAGGCACGACGCACCCTGGACAGGCCACCAGTCCATTACAGGGCAGACTCAGGGATATATAATGGAGCATCCGAAAGAAATCATCGCAGACAAAGGAAGAAGATGCAAACGCTGCATAGAAAGAAAGAACCCCAGGACACCCTGACTGGGAATGGAACTCATTAGCAACACTGACATGTGACTGAAACCTTCTTTTAATGCCACACTAAAGGGTCTCCGGTAGTAACAGAATGTATTATTGTTATGGTATATGTTACATAATCAGGATATAAAACAAATGGTAATAGTTCACATGCATTATACAGGAAATTAAGATTATTAAAATTGGGAATAACGTTTAAACCACATAAAAGAAAAGTATTCACTTTGCTTGATAAATATGTGACAGGAGTTGCGTAAATTGGAAGAAATTTTAAACTGTTAAATTTGAAGGTTTTTACTGCTGCTGTCAGCAGAGTCCATAATTTCAGACTCCATAGAGATTTTAGTATGTATTTTGACTTCGGGAGAACAGGCACACCCCATACAGAAGAGCCCCAATGGAATAGTCAAGAATCGTACCCAGACCCTTCCTGCTTCTACATCTGATGGAGTATAAATCAAACTTTTGAGAACGGCAAATTGCCTGATTTCAATGTGGAAGTGAGCAAGCAGTTTGGAAACCTAAGATGAAAGCACAGTCTGGCAGAGAGGTAAAGTTAGATTCAGTTTTGCACAATGAATTCTTTCTGCAATAATTATCAAACAATAGGTGTAAAATTACAATATTATTATTCATCATTTTTAGCATCATTTTCTGCAAATAGTACAATCAACTACTGATAGGTTTTTTTTTTTTTTTTTTAGGAATGTTTGTTAATATTTGAACTCAACAGCAAAACAAATACACCCCTTCCCTCATCGGCCCCAATAAGGTACAGCGCCCATAAAAAAAAAATCATAATAATAAAACACCTGGTTTTAGACCACAATCATTTATTAGTATGGTGTAGGGCCTCCTTTTGCAGCCAATACAGCGTCAGTTGGTCTTGGGAATGACATATACTGCGTCCTGCACAGTGGTCAGAGGGATTTTAAGCCATTCTTCTTGCAGGATAGTGGCCAGGTCACTACGTGATGCTGGTGGAGGTTCGTCCTTCTTGGTGGTATGCTGACATTACCCTGGATACCGTGGCTCTTGATACATCACAAAGACTTGCTGTCTTGGTCACAGATGCGCCAGCAAGACGTGCATCAACAGTTTGTCCTCTTTTGAACTCTGGTATGTCTCCCATAATGCTGTGTGCATTGCAGTATTTTGAGCAGAACTGTGCTCTTACCTGCTAACTGAACCTTCACACTCTGCTCTTACTGGTGCAATGTGCAATTAATGAAGATTGGCCACCAGGCTGGTCCAATTTAGCCATGAGACCTCCCACACTAAAATGACAGGTGTTTCAGTTTCATTGTCCAACCCCTGTATGTATCTGATGTTATCCGACAGTGGGTTAACACACTGCTGCTGCCATTGCTGCTCAGATGCGAACCAGTTGGTATAATAACTATTAGCAAACGGGATGAAACGATTCAGTCCTTTTGTGCTGCTGGAGTATATAAACCTATCAGTGTCACTGCTAGACTAAGAATAGTCCACTAACCAAAACTAGCCAGCCAGCAGCGTCCTATGGGCAGCATCCTGTGGGCAGTGTCCTATTGGCAGCGTCCTGTGACCTAATGAAGGACTAGAGGGTCACCATCACAAACTCTGTAGCATCAGATGAGCTTTCGTCTCTGACTTCAACCAGGCGCAACAATGAGGTAGGAGTGTCTAATAGAGTGGACAGTGACAGTGGACTGCTGTGTCTGATCCACTCACACCACCACATCAGAGTCACTGCAGTGCTGAGAATGACCCACCGTCCACATAATCCCTGCTCTGTGGTGGTCCTATGGGGCTCCTGACTATTATGTGACCTATGACATTATGGCAAGTATACAGAGAATTAGATGGACCACGGTCTGCATTTGTAGAACCACAAGCTGCTCCTGTATGTTAAGTGGAGCTGATATAATGGACAGTGAGTGAAGGTGTACCTAGTTCTTGGTGGCTGTGTATTACAGTGTACTAGTTATTGTATATAGTAGGTCAGTGCATCTACAAGCACAAAGCTGACGTCTCCTTATTGATCTCTTTCGTTCATGTCTCGATGACCTGACCCCCAGTGGAGGGAGGAGCATCAGTCAATCAGCTCAGCCGTTAGAGCTGTTAGAGCACCTTGATGATGCTGCGTGTGTGAGTGGGTGTTCAATTCACAGTACTTTCCATCTTGCCCACGGGCACTGGGCCATCGATCGGCTGTGCTTTCATGGTGAACTCGATTGGCACTTCCGTTTCCTCACGCGTCAAAACGTGCTGCCCTCATCGATCATTCCTATCTGTCCGTGACGTTTCGGCAGAACCTACGCTTTTTGATGCTACCTGTATCAGCTGCTCCTGGATTCATTAATGAACTGTTCTACTGCAGTCGAGCACCAAACAAACAGCCTCCACATAAACCCAGCAGCTTCACCACACAATGATTTCTTCACCCACTCCGGGTGCTGTTTCCAATATACGTGTAAGGAACATATTTTACAGCATTGAATCACCCTGATTTGTGATTCATGTTACCCATAAGCAAAGTGAACAAACATTAACAGCAGCATCAGCCCAGTGGAAACAGGGCTCCCTTCTTTCCCACACGGACAATAGGAAATTAATTTACGACCATTTAGTCGTCATTGGCTAGGGAAAGAAAAGGGAAAAGTGCAGAGGACGAGACTGGAACAGTAAGTAGAAGAAAAAAAAACTTAAACCAAAAAAAAAGAAAATCCAGGGAGTTGTGTTCACAGAGTGGTGTTTGATGTCACTGGGTAATAATGATGGTTTAGAGCAGGAATAGGATAAGCCTCTGGCAGGAAGAAGGCTTCGGGCCATCCAGCATTATGGTCATTATCAGGCTCTCCCCACGTTTTTTCCACCCTCCTCGTGTGATGCCTGCCAAATCTGTCCAAAGAGTAGCCCATTGACTGAACAGTCCTCGGTAGGGCCTTTTAGGATGGAAATTCATCTAGCGTTTGAAGGTATAATGCATGATTTTGTTTTGAGCCGAGGTTCACAGCAGCATGTATACTTCAATAGGTTTTTGGTATTTTATGAATTGGATTTTATTGAGCACTTATCATTCTACACAGATTGGTTTGGTTCAGGGGGATACACAGTACATTACACGGTGCCATAGAGTGCCATGTCATAAACCTCATATCATATATCATGTATTACTACATATACAATAATATGATGTGTAATGTTATTTATTATGAGCTATACAATGTAAAAGGGATATGAAGGATTGACACGGTTGGGACACAACCTCATATCCCCAAATACAAGAGAAGGAAAAAATCTTGGAGTTAAAAGAATGGGACTGGGAGGTAAAGGAGACAGATTAATTTTCTGGAACATTTTGAAATTCACCAATAAAATTTTACCACAAAGTAAAGAGCAGCTAATATTTCCAAATTATATCAAAAATTAATAACTGAGATATAAGGTTTAATATGGAGCCTCTAAAAAGTCGGTTTAGGCAAAAATGTGCTGTGCACCAGATGTGCACACTAAGTGGTGAAAATCAGAGGCTATCAGGTGAGCACCTGATACTGATGCTACATGGTGGGCACCAGATATGAAGGTTGTTTTTTAGATAGTATCTGGTGCTCACACATAGCATCTGGTATCTGGTCCTCACCTAATAGTATCCACATTTACTGTTTACTTGTTGCATTTAACATACTAGCAGAGCTAGCATAAAATTCCTAGCGGATTTTGCTCTGTGCAAAATTAGAAGCGCATTTCAATTAATTGATTTTTTTTTTTTTACCAATATGTTAAACTCAGCAAAAAAGTGTAGTTTAAAGCGACATTATCATTAGCGCTTAGGGTTAGGCTTAAGATTGGTGATGTAATATTGTTGGCACATTACAGTTATGTAGTTGGAATGACTAAACTCAAGGATGTGAGTCTAATATAGCAGGTCGCACCCCTGAAATAAAATGTTTAAGTGGTTAGAGGGAGGTGGACAAACAAAAACATATGCATAGTATTTCCGTTTTTAATCAGTGTGATGTCAATGGATACAATGGCTCTTATTCAGGAAATGGTTGGGTTCAGGAAACAGCTTCATACACATTGCCTTCGCTTTCCCAGACTACTAGATGGGCTCTGAGGGCCTCTAGTAAAACAAGGAAAATGGGGGAAATTAATTTAAACATCTCATATAATATATATATATATATAATATATATATATATATATATATATATATATATATATATATATATATATATATATATTTGTCTTTAATAGGTTTCAATGTACACATTTTTTTTTTTAAGACTTTGGCTGGTGACAGGTATATGTATATGACTTTGCTTTGACTGGTTGTTTTGTATTGGGCCAAGTCTGCGCCAAACTGCTGCTAATAACTTCCCTGTTGATTGGTGTGGTTATCCATCTATTCTACCATGAGATGGATATATGTAATGTAGGCCTGATATAAGTATTATCAACATCCTAAGATAATATCAATTGTTTTCCACAGTTATTAGTTTTTACAGTGGTATGTTTACATTTCAACAATTAGAATGAACTGAGATTAGATTAGTTTAGATGAGCTGAGATCTGTTAGATTAAGGTAAGTACGTGTAAGTAAAAGAAATCTAATTTATTGAGACTTATAAGTCTTAAGAAAATAACAGACGTTAATCCTTAGGACCCTAGGAATAGTCTTTATGGGCAATTTGTTTGGCTCTATCCTCATAACTCATGAAGGGTTCATTTACCAACACAATACATATTAGTGTCATATCTGTAAGTTAACCCTTTGCTGACTCACGCAGCATGGGATCAAGCCATGCTTTGTATTGTAATAGCTAATGATAGTTTTTTATATAGTGATTCGTTAAAATTTCTGATAATGCTTAATATAATTACTGACAGGCCCACAAGGCATTCATTTAAACTAATTTTCATATAGATAGATCATATAAATATAGAGATTTATTGATCCCTGGTTAATCTACTGCTTTGCTGATCCTCTATATAGAACACAACTAAATGTGACATTTTTTCTGCAATTCGTAGTGCACAGATTCAGTTTGCTGCAAGACTGGAGTATATTCCAGTGCGCATTGGGCCAAGGGCAGGTAACACCCTGAACAGGCCACCAGTCCAACACAGACAAACACATTCACTTACACCCATGGGGCAACTTAGCATCTCCAACTCACCTGACTGCATGTCTTTGGGTGGTGGGAATAAACTAGAGCACCCAGAGGAAACCCACACTGACATGAGGAGCACAAGTAGACTTCACACAGCATCACGGACCCCCAAGCCGGGAATCAAACCCAGGCCCTTCTTGCCGTGAAGTAAGAACGCTACCCAACATGCCACCCTGTGGCCCATGTTAAAAACATTCAGTACATAGAAATCACCACAACAGGTAAGTTGCCAGGGAAATTATTGGAAGGTTAAACATTGATAATTTAATAATGATTCCTTACCACCTTAAACTCTTATTCAAAAAACCAAAGATAATTTAATTCTGTAATAAATGGACCCTAATAAGAAACGGCATTGAGTGAATTATGGAACTACAGTGTGGTTCAAATCAGCAGTAAAATATGTTGTATTCAATTTGACATTCTCAGATATGCACATTAATTCTACAATATTTTCCAAAAACATTGTCATCTTTGAGCCACATTTAGTAATAATTGTGTTAATGTTATGATATATTTTGTCCTTAAATTGATGCACACATTAGAATCAAGTGATAAACAGCAGGTGCTATTGTGTAACACGGTTAGTATGGAGAGCATACTGCTGGTAATCAGTAGGAAGCGTGTGTTTTGCCCTGTGGAGGTTGGGGTGAGAGAGGGAAAGTAAGAGAGAGAGAGAAAAGGAGCGGAGACTAATGGTTGTGGTGAGGTAGTATGAGGGGAAAAGGGATGAGAAACTGGAGAGAATGAGCTGATGTGGAAAATGTTCAAATGGCGTGACTGGAGAAGTGGATTGCTGATCCACACCCACGACCACATCCATTTACCTTCACCGGAGACACTGATATGGCATCAAATCGTTTTCCTAGTTCAGAATGTAAGAGTGAAGAATAAATCAGATGCAGTGCATTGGCTAGGGCTACATCGGCGTTGTCCTGCGTGCTCATTCTCTTTGGCTAAGTCGCAACAGTCGCAATTGTAGGTGCTGTGAGAATGGACTGTGAGTGTTTTGACCGTTCGACGTCAGTGAGCAGCAGTCGTAGGTGGTCTTTGATTCTTCGCGAGGTGGAAGGAAGTCAGATCTATGAAGATGAGGAAGAGACCTAACGACCAAAAAAATAAAAAATCCTTTTTGGAACTAACCACACTTGACCTGAATAGGCCTGAATGAAAGCCTGTTAGGGCCAAAGGCTTGACAATGTCAAAGCCAGGAACTTAAACGGGACAAATCGTCTGCTCCGTGTTCATTCATCATAGCCAGTAAAAGCCTTTGCTTGGAATTTTGCACTGACAAGTGTGCGTCAGTGTGATGGCCAGCCAGTAGCCTTTGACTGTTTCTGATTGGCGTTTGTTCAGTATGGAGACGGTCAGGGAGATCTGTCTTTCCTAGGCGTTTGCCTGATTTCTGCCAGTGGAGTCGTGTAAACGGGGAGAAAAGGAGGATCTGTTTTGTTCTCCTCACTAACCTGACAATGTCAGAGATCGCAACCCACATTTGCGATGGCGCGCCAGCCATGACTGTACCCACACTGACTCATGGTATAACCCTTGAATAAACTAACACTGTACAAAGTCTTAAGAAAGTATCTGTTTCTCAGTCGGAAATATGCAGCCAATTCCACTCTAGATGTTTTTCTTATTTCTTTGAAAGCACGGATTTGCTTGTTCCATGCCTTCGGGATATACACATAGACATATTGACAGGCGCACAGACAGGAAGATGTCAAGTTGTTGCTCAACCACAGCAGACGTCTGACACAGATGAAGTTATGAGTGGTGTTCCACAGGGACCAGTACTCGGCCCACTTCTTTTGCTCATATAAGTGCTGGCCTTTGGTAAAATCCTCCACTGCCATAGTCTTAACTTTTACTGCTATGCTGAGAATCCTCAGATTAGCACACAAGCCAACACACATTTCCACATGTTGATCTACAATACGTAAAGCTTGTAAGACACTGAAATGCTTATTCATGCTGTCAGAATATCTCCTCTATGATATTGCCGTCTCACTATTGACTTTCCAGCTAAGATAGTTTAACATCTACTATCAAGATTCTACTGCCTGTGTTCTCCTCTATAAGGCTGGTCTCTTTTTCCTCCTGCCTGGTGTCCTGGTGGTCCCTCCCTTAATGTGGACAGAACCTTTAGCGTCCCCGAAATCATCCACCTGATCATGATATAATAAATGCTTCTCTGGGCTGGCACTGAACGCTGCACTCCCACGTTTGAGAAGAGTAACCACTTGGCTAAACTGCCCCTTACAAAACACTCATGTGGCACAGCTCATAAACTACTCCGTCCTGAACAAGCCTGTAAAAACAAATCAGACATTAGGACTGTTCTCACACCCAGTATTGTGTTGGGATTATATCATATGTTGTGTTTTGTATCATGATGAGACACTGGATAATGTAGGCTGATTTACTAGCCACACTGCTGCCAAAAATGATCTAGAACCTCATATGCCATATGACATTTGGAGTGGTGTACAGTAACTCAGTAAGTGTAATGTGTTAGTGTACTGTAAGTAGCGTGTTGGTGTACAGTAACTCAGTAAGTGTAATGTGTTAGTCTGCTGTAAGTAGCATGTTGGTGTACAGTAGCTCAGTAAGTGTAATGTGTTAGTCTGCTGTAAGTAGTGTGTTGGTGTACAGTAACTCAGTAAGTGTAGTGCGTTAGTGTACTGTAAGTAGTGTGTTGGTGTACAGTAACTCAGTAAGTGTAGTGCGTTAGTGTACTGTAAGTAGTGTGTTGGTGTACAGTAACTCAGTAAGTGTAATGTGTTAGTGTACTGTAAGTAGTGTGTTGGTGTACAGTGTAATGTGTCAGTAAGTGTAAGTGCGTTAGTGTAACTGTAAGTAGTGTGTTGGTGTACAGTAACTCAGTAAGTGTAATGCGTTAGTGTACTGTAAGTAGTGTGTTGGTGTACAGTAACTCAGTAAGTGTAATGTGTTAGTGTACTGTAAGTAGTGTGTTGGTGTACAGTAACTCAGTAAGTGTAATGTGTTAGTGTACTGTAAGTAGTGTGTTGGTGTACAGTAACTCAGTAAGTGTAATGTGTTAGTGTGCTGTAAGTAGTGTGTTGGTGTACAGTAACTCAGTAAGTGTAATGTGTTAGTGTACTGTAAGTAGTGTGTCGGTGTACAGTAACTCAGTAAGTGTAATGTGTTAGTGTACTGTAAGTAGCGTGTTGGTGTACAGTAACTCAGTAATGTGTTAGTGTGCTGTAAGTGGTGTGTTGGTGTACAGTAACTCTGTAAGTGTAATGTGTTAGTGTACTGTAAGTAGTGTGTTGGTGTACAGTAACGCAGTAAGTGTAATGTGTTAGTGTACTGTAAGTAGTGTGTTGGTGTACAGTCAGTATAAGTAAGTGTAATGTGTTAGTGTACTGTAAGTAGTGTGTTGGTGTACAGTAACTCAGTAAGTGTAATGTGTTAGTGTACTGTAAGTAGTGTGTTGGTGTACAGTAACTCAGTAAGTGTAATGTGTTAGTGTACTGTAAGTAGTGTGTTGGTGTACAGTAACTCAGTAAGTGTAATGTGTTAGTGTACTGTAAGTAGTGTGTTGGTGTGTACAGTAACTCAGAGTGTAATGTGTTAGTGTACTGTAATAGTAAACTCAGTAAGTGTAATGTGTTAGTGTACTGTAAGTAGTGTGTTCGGTGTACAGTAACTCAGTAAGTGTAAATGTGTTAGTTTTAAGTAGTGTGTCTGTACAGTAAGTAGTGTAATGTGTTAGTGGTGTACAGTAGTGTTAGTAAGTGTAAATGTAATGTTAGTGTACTGTAAGTAGTGTGTTGGTGTACAGTAACTCAGTAAGTGTAATGTGTTAGTGTAGTAGTGTGTTGTGTACAGTAAACTCAGTAAGTGTGTGTTGGTACTGTGAGTAGTGTGTTGGTGTACAGTAACTCAGTAAGTGTAATGTGTTAGTGTACTGTAAGTAGTGTGTTGTTGTACAGTAAACTCAGTAAGTGTAATGCGTTAGTGTGCTGTAAGTAGTGTGTTTGTACTGTAAGTTAGTGTACTGTAAGTAGTGTGTTGGTGTACAGTCAGTAAGTGTAATGCGTTAGTGTGCTGTAATGTGTTAGTGTACTGTAAGTAGTGTGTTGGTGTACAGTAACTCAGTAAGTGTAATGTGTTAGTGTACTGTAAGTAGCGTGTCGTGTACAGTAACTCAGTAAGTGTAATGTGTTGTAGTCAGTAGTGTGCTGGTGTACAGTAACTGTAAGTTAAGTTAGTGTACTGTAAGTAGTGTGTTGGTGTACAGTAACTCAGTAAGTGTAATGTGTTAGTGTACTGTGAGTAGTGTGTTGGTGTACAGTAACTCAGTAAGTGTAATGTGTTAGTGTACTGTGAGTAGTGTGTTGGTGTACAGTAACTCAGTAAGTGTAATGTGTTAGTGTACTGTGAGTAGTGTGCTGGTGTACAGTAACTCAGTAAGTGTAATGTGTTAGTGTACTGTAAGTAGTGTGTTGGTGTACAGTAACTCAGTGAGTGTAGTGTGTTAGTTTACTGTAAGTAGTGTGTTGGTGTACAGTAACTCAGTAAGTGTAATGTGTTAGTGTACTGTGAGTAGTGTTTTGGTGTACAGTAACACAGTAAGTGTAATGCCAACAGTAAAAAGGAGATTCCAGAGATTACAATGAACCAAGGATCAAATCTACGAGCACTTGCATGTGTGCACCGATGAAGCTAAATATTCCAAACATTAACAGCGATTTTAACCACGTTTGCATTAAAATTAAAAATGTTATGCTGCTCTGATTCACCTGGAACGAGGTCAGTGCCACTTTAAAGATGTAGAAATCTTATCACATAGACAGATGGAGACAAACAGTGGAGCGGCACTAGCCAGCTGGTAAACAATGAGGTGATGGAGCTTTCTGAGAGAAGCAGTAGAGTCTGGATCAGACCAGTGGAAAGAGGAACTGACCAAAACTTCATGCGGGAGAGCACTGACCCCTGACAGGGGCGACGGAGCAGGGCAGAGGGAATAGGGCCCGAGGGCCGACATCCACCCGCCCTGTCACTCTCCTCAGGGGATGTTGTCCAGCCTCAAGCAAGGCAACTGAGTCAACACAATATGGGGCTCGTGGTGGTCTCTTTCACCTAGACCTTTCTGACCAGTCGGAGGAGCTGGCTGTGCACATTCAGTAAACAGAGGGAAAAACAGCAGACGTTGAATAACTGCAGCCCCGGGGAGGCAGGCGTTGGGATAGCGGTGGTCCGTGGAGTGCAGCCTGCGGAAAGTGAGTCGTCGTATAGGCCATTTGTGAAATTCCTTCGCCGCTAATGCGCGCTGCAAATCAGTCATGCATTCGGACAGTGTTTTTGTACTTACCCGTTAAGTTCGTGACGCTTAGATGTTCTTTCAGAACAGAATATCTTGATCATCTAGAATACTTTGCCTCAAAGCCACTACTACGGTTTGAGTGAAGGGGAAAAACTGTACCCTTTGGACCGGAGTTTGATTGTATTGGCCACCATGCCAACGGTAATACTGGAATATGAGAATTCAAGCGCTGTCTATTAAAGAATTGTAAAGCTATCGGGTGACTCCGCTTTGAAGTGAGACGCGAGTTTTGCGTTTTGATCAGATTGTCTGTCACTCTTATTTTAGAACCTTTAATTCAACCAATTTGGACATGGAATTAGCGCGAACAGAAAGCGCTGCGTGTTTCAAAACCAAAAATGCGATCCGTGGTCCTCCATGCTTTTAGTGATATTTCAGTGGGGGCCTATGGGTAATGAAAACAATGTTGATGTTGAACATTTCATCAGTTGTTTTAAACTTGCCTTTCATCTGGGAAATGGAGAGTATCGCTTATTCCTGTAAAAACGAATAATATAAAAGTGTTATTTGAATAGAGAGATTTTGGGGTTATTGCTTGGGTAAGTAGGGGATGAAATGGCTCTTTAGGTTTCATTATGTATAGCAGAGCAGTATGTGGCAAAGCTACGGCACCAGTTGGCAGATGTTCCTGTCTAAACCCTCCCACAGCAATAATCCAATCTTGTTTGGTTACGTGGATGCTGGGTAGTTGTGAACATTATAATTGATATTTTGAAGGTTCACAGTTCCTCTATGATAATATACAGGATTGCTGGGTTTTGCCAGAGGAGAAAGGCCTAGAGCTACATTTAAGCTATAGCTGTTGCTTGACCTGCTTGGATCTACTTTATTGCCAAACTGCTTAGCTGATCGTTGTTAGGGAAAACATTTCTTCGGATTGACATTTTGGACCACAAGGAACATAATAAAATTGACTAGGTTACAGTACTGTGAAAAAGTCCACCCTTTCAGTCATTTAATTTCCAGTCACAGTTTGATTTTGTTTTATTTTAGGACATGGAAACATTTATTTAACAACCCCCTACCGATTCCCCACCAACTGGAGGGTCAGAATTCCAGCTGCTATTACAAGGTGATGTCATCCCGTAACACAATCCTTATTGGCCACCTGTAGCTGTGGGATGCTGCTATAGGGTCAGAAGTCCAGCCCTATTACAAGATAAAGTCATCTTGCAACACAATCCTAACTGACTACCTGTAGGTGTGGAATGCTGCTATAGGGTCAGAATTCCAGCTCCTATTACAAGGTGATGTCATATTGTAACACAACCCTTATTGGCCACCTGTAGCAATAGGATGCTGCTTTAGGGTCAGAAGTACAGCCCCTGTTACAAGATGATGTAATCTTCTAACAAAATCCTAACTTCCTGCTTGTAGTTGGGGATGCTGCTATAGGGTCAGAAGTCCAGCCCCTGTTACAATGTCATGTCATCTCTTAAGACAATCCTTATAGGCTGGCTATAGAAAAGGATTCTGCTATAGGATCAGAATTCCAGCTCCTGTTACCAGGTGATATTATCTTCTAACTTAATCCTTGTTGGTTACCTATATGTGCAGGATGCCACTACCACATTCAATTGACCAGTCAGGACCAAGTGGGCGAGCTGACCAATAAGTGCACACTGGGTTTATTGGGAGGTGGGGTCTAAAGACACGGGAGCCAACTGAGACAAAAGGGAAAAACAAACTAAGACAACAGAGTGTTTCAGTCAGAAGGTCAGTACAGAGGTACAGATGTGTTTGGGAATATTTGAACTTGTAGGTCTATTCTAGTAGACCCCCAAAATAAATTTAGCAACACTGAAAATGAGCATAATAAAACCTCTTGTGTCCACTCTTTATTTCTGATGCTTTAATCTGCTATCCTATCTAAAAAGACACGTTTATGTCCATTCTTCCGCTGTAAGAAGACAACCTAACATTGTGGATCTGAATGGATGTGTAGCTGGCAAGAAGGCCTAACTGAGAAACTAGAGCAAAATGAAGGAATGGAAGTTTGCTAATCAAACAAAAAGCTACAGGTGTTCTCAAAACAGCAAACTGGCCACTCAGAGCACACTGGTCTCATCAGGGGGCGGGGCTTAAGGACACAGGTGCTTTAACAGGCAGAGGGTGAATACAGATGTGCATGATTGTATTCTAATAGACCCCAAAATTAAAATTATGAACATTAGAAATTAGCCTCATAGGACCTTGGATCCATTCTCTTTATGCAGCCTGCTGTCACTTTAATTCCTCCGTCCTTCCAATCTTTAAAGACAGGTGGTTTTGTCCATTCTTACACTATAAGAAGACAGACTTACTCTATGGGTCCGAAGGGATGTGTAGCTTTCAAGAAGTGCTTGCAAAGAAGCTGCTGGTGTTCTCAGAGCAATGAACTAGCCACCCCAGAGTCCAGATTTGGGATAGTTTGGATGGTGAGGAGCCTAATGCTAAACCAACCAACAACTAAGACTGAATTTTGGAGGTGTTGGAAAAATGGAAAGTCCTGAAAAAATGGGAAGCTGTAACTAAGATAAATAGCGGACATACAGGGGTTGGACAATGAAACTGAAACACCTGTCATTTTTGTGTGGGAGGTCTCATGGCTAAATTGGACCAGCCTGGTGGCCAATCTTCATTAATTGCACATTGCACCAGTAAGAGCAGAGTGTGAAGGTTCAGTTAGCAGGTAAGAGCACAGTTCTGCTCAAAATACTGCAATGCACACAACATTATGGGTGACATACCAGAGTTCAAAAGAGGACAAACTGTTGGTGCACGTCTTGCTGGCGCATCTGTGACCAAGACAGCAAGTCTTTGTGATGTATCAAGAGCCACGGTATCCAGGGTAATGTCAGCATACCACCAAGAAGGACGAACCTCCACCAGCATTACGTAGTGACCTGGCCACTATCCTGCAAGAAGAATGGCTTAAAATCCCCCTGACGCTGTATTGGCCTCAAAAGGAGGCCCTACACCATACTAATAAATGATTGTGGTCTAAAACCAGGTGTTTCAGTTTCATTGTCCAACCCCTGTATGATATTCTATAACATACATTTAGCAGTCGAGGCTTCAGTATAATTTCATGTTCATTCATTTTGGTATGGTGTCATCTCGTAACACCATCGTAATTGGCCACCTGTAGATGTTTGGTGCCGCTATATGGTCAGACATGGTCATGTCATCAAGTAACACAATCCTTGTTGATTATTATAGCACCATGGATTCACTTCCAAGACTGAATTTTGTGTTTGAAAGATTGAAAGCAAGTCCTGAAAAGATTGTAAACTGTAATAAAGGTAAAGAGCTGACGTATGATATTCGTTGAGGCTTCAGTGTAATTTCATGTTCATTCATTTTTCTTGAGGCTTCAGGTTAATAGCTGTTTTCACTGGAAATTAAAGAATAAACATTGCTATAAATACCAGGAACTGTTCAACATTCGGTGGCACTCGTCTGTGTGATGAACATCAGTTTGTGACACTGTTTTAAAACGAGCTCTACCATAAGCCTTTGCGAGAACATCAATCAATAAACCTAATGAGATTCTGTGGTTGTTTTGGCACGCAGTGCGTTTCCCTGCAGTACAGGACTACGTGGTGTGGCTTTTTCCATCCAGTTTTATACGTTCTTTGTGACTTTTACGAGCCGGTGGAGAGCAGTGCACTTTCACCTGTTTCTACAAAAGCAGCCCTCATTCCTGCTTTATAATAAACTGCGCTTGTTGTTCTTCACATGTTACCATGTGCCGTATTTCAATGGCAATGCTATTTGCAGGCTGGGAATTGGGACTGGTTAACTGAGGAGAGGAATGCACTGCTTTTTTGGGGGGTGGGGGTGTGTAGGGGGTCAGACAGGGTAATATAATTACGGTCTAGAAAAGGTGAGACCATGAAACTGAAACCATGGGACTGAAGATCAAAGAAAACAAATTGATGCGTGCTATTCCTTTCACTTGTTTCAGGCGGCCCAGCCTCTCCAGCGTTCTAGAACACAGATAATATCAGCAGACTGAAACTACGTCTCATGCTTCAAAAGCGGTGCTGGAAGCGTCTGCAGATGACCCATAACATTGTTGTGTTACTGTAGTCTAGTGTGACCTTGGGAGCCACCGAAGTGTCAACATTACATTTATTGTGGCAACAGAAAAGACGGTCTTAGCCACAGTTACCTCAGTTCACTTCTCCGGATAAATATCAGCGTTTACATTTGATGTGCTGATAGCCGAGACCTTCGCTAGCCTTCCTTTGTTCTCTTGAACTGAAACTTCCATCACAGTGACCATAAATAGGCCAAAGACATTACAAGACCTGTATCATTACACGAATGAATGGCTCCTACGAATCTGATCATGTGCACTGATAGGATCTTACAATTTAGGCTCTGTTAACTTTCTTTTATTCTTTATTTATTTCTTTTCTTTTTTCTTTTTTTGCCCTTCCTCAGTGTCCTCGATGAGTTGCTGGTCGGGGCTGTACTGTATTAATGTGACTCCCAGCACCCAAACTGTATACATAGACTGAAACCCATATACTCTACTATATCTGTCCAAAAGTATCCAGAGGTGCAATTACTGCGCACAGCTGTTACTGCACACAGATGTGCAGTTACACACACTCAGCTATAATCACAGGATACTG
The DNA here is from genome assembly GCA_024036415.1 of Prochilodus magdalenae. Classification (NCBI taxonomy): domain Eukaryota; kingdom Metazoa; phylum Chordata; class Actinopteri; order Characiformes; family Prochilodontidae; genus Prochilodus; species Prochilodus magdalenae. The sequence goes on from JAMWET010001172.1 coordinate 355,572, forward strand.
ACCAATAGCTGGCCCAATAGCTCCTCCTCTGGAGGAGCTGCATATGAGCCTGAGGTTACCCTGCCCAATATCAAGCATTGGCAAAAGGGGTATAATGCCCACCCAGGATCAGGCTGTGAAGCAGTAGAACTGCATTATCTCGAGTGCTGAAGGTCCATCCAGTACTTTTGGGATCAGTTTAACTGATCCAGAACTGAACATCAGTAGCTGACTTTACTAATTCTCTTGTGGGTGAATGCAATCAAATCCTCACCAGCATGCTGTACGACAGATGTTCCGCCATATGGTGTGAAAGCCTTTTCAGAGGAGTAGCAAAGAAGGGACAAACTTTTTGAAAAGGTGTTGGATATGCAGGTGTCCACAAACTTTTGAACACATACACTGTAGAAAGTTTCATTAGGAGGAACAGCAGCTCATCCAGGATATTCACAATTGCCGTATTAATTGCTGAAAAAGATTTGATAGCCTCTCTCACACAATTCCTACCCATACAGCATATGGAACAATGGATGTGGGCACATACATGGGATTGATGTTGGACGGGAAGCCCTGGCTAGTCTGGGTTTAACTAAAGCTCACTTAGCTTTATAACTGGTTGGGTAGTCCACATACTTTTGGCCATATTGTGTGCAGACAAGAGTCAGACAGAGAGATCAGAGAGTCAGCTTGTGCATTATGCAGAACTAAGAGAACAATGAGTCTTTGGCAATGTAGCGTAACCTGCATGGCATGATTAAGGTTTAACTAGGTTGTACTCCAGAAGCAGCAAAGTCTAGAACTGAGACGGAACCTAAACTCTTGTTTCAGTTATGATCTGATTATTACAGCACAGCTTTTTTTCCATCCTGCTTAGTGATGCTCTCATGTGACGAACAAAATAAGGCATTATCTGTTTGTCTCTGTACAGTGTGCCTCAAAAGACTTTCACCCAAGTTGTGGGATACAGGGGGTCATGGGGGTCTACTAGCACCTTTGTAACTTCATGAAGACACCCCATATGTCTCGAAACCGAAATTCTGTTGGCAAATGTGTTATGACTGTATGCTGTGAAAGAAAAACACATGCTGAAATGCAAATTCAGGGAAAGGTCATTTTAGCTGCTTTACCCATGAAATGGCAAGCTTTGGTTTTTGGCCTCAAACTGTAAAACCTGAAAACCTGCCCAATTTCCCCAAAAGAAACATTTGAGATCTCAATTAAAGTGTGGAAAGGCAAAGTACCAAACTAGAGAAAGAGCCTTCCCAGAAGATGAATCACTAAACCAAACATTTTGTTGTCGGTGAAGCTAGTATTAGCGCCACACTGATGAGCGAGTTAGCAGCTGAAGTAATGCTGAAGTAGCCAGTGAACATGGGACCTCCCAAATTCCAATGGGTAGCTTGCACATTTCTTTTACCTGAATGAGGACAACTATGCACCCGTTCACCACACAGTCTGATCAGATGACTTTTTATACTACTGAATCTAATAGAGGGATCATCAAAAACCGACAGGAATTAAATTTGTTGGGTAGGTTTGACATTGTGCGACATGTGAATGATTCGAGTTTCATGCTCAGCTATGCAGATGACATAAGCAACGACAAGCCTATCGCTGTACCTGACTGACCTAACACCCATGACAACAGACTTTCAGCAGTGATGCCCTCCACGAGTCATCATGTTGGTAAATGGCTGCACAACACAGGGTTACAACAACTGTCCTTAACACCATTGCAAAAAACTGCAATGGTGTCCTTGCCAGACTGTCATGGAGTGACTCAGAATGGCAGGAGGTCATCGTGACGAGTACCGCTTCAGAGCCAACATGAGTGGTTTGTTGCCACGTGTCATATGTGCAGAGCTGTGTTAGAATATATAAGTTGCATGAAATGGATTATCACAGGACCCCATTAAGAACCTCTATAACTCCATTCCGAGAAGTCTGGAATGCTGTATTAGCAAACATGGCGGCACAGCGCGATGAAGAGACACTACTTCTGTATGTGTAGTGTGGTGGAAATTTTCTAAATAAGCAGAAATCAGTAAAATCACAGAGTCACAATTAATGCTCCAAAGTCATATAATTATTGAAAAGCTTTTGGCCAGGGAGAAACTCCTGGCAAATACCCAGAGATCTCCGAAGGCTGACCAAGTTACAAAAGGTTATATATCTCCCCAATGGGGCGGGTCACCTTCCATCGGTTCACAGAAGACAAAGAAGTTACATCGCATTGGTTATATCTAATTGTGATATGAATAAACAAAAGGCTGTTAACATATATGCATAATTAATGAAGAGGGAGGAAGCTCAGATATGGTTTTAGAGGCCCCTTACACCTGGAGATTTCCAGACGAGTTGGTTTGCAACTTCGAGGTCACTCAAACAATATCTCACTGTGGCCAGCACAGAGAAAACAGATAAGGCCTAGACTGAGGACCGGAGGAGTAGCGAGTTTGTTCCATTTTGAGTGAAGGGAAGTAACTGATTTGTGGTTCCTTTCACATGGGGCGGAAAACGTCCACACGAAAGCTATGATTAAGTGCCTAAGCCTACTAAGAATGAAGCTAATGGAATACATATGGTATATGTGAGAAATAATAATCATCTGACCATGTATTGATCTCGAAACCACAGTAGCTCCATAAATATTGCCCATATCAGTCTATGTGTATCATCATTTATTGTTCCTGGTTACCTGTATCTTCCTTCCCAATAGCACTGCAATCCCACACCTCCTTCTGGGTGCAACTAATTTTTTTCATGATGATATTTTTCAAGGCTAATTCCACGATAGCTAGTTGTCCACCATAACAATGCGCTACCAAACTGGAAGAGCTAACGCTAGCTCTGCCACTTGACATTACACTGCTGTTGATGTAACATCACTAAACTACTCTACATGCTTGGAGGAGAATGGTAACTGCCATTTCCATTACATCATCTAGCTGCCTGCATTGGTTAGCAATTGCTATTCTTGTTTTGGATCTTGTTGACTTGTTAGCTTAATTGTTGCCAATCAGCTAGGCCTCTCCCATCACACTTGATGCCAACAAACAGGGAGGGTAAGACCAAGCACGTGTCCTCTGAAAAACAAGAAATGCCACCATGTCTTTTTTTAAACTATCATTGGACGGCTAAGCACAGAAATGGAATGCTAACTGCCAACTGTTGTGTCAGACACACGCATTGGCTAGCATCATGCTGAAGTAGGGAACCCACCCAGACAATCATGCTGAGTGATGTAGGGAACCCACCCAGACAATTATCCAAGACTCAGACATCTGACTTGTTGTTCCAAATCTTAGGCCACATTAGGCCGAAGCACTGCAGACTTAGGATGCTCATTACATATACCTGATTAAACTCCATAGACAGTTAGCAAGACCCTCACCAGTTGAATCTAGAACCCTCCACAGAGGAAGACACCAATCTCCGCAGAGCTATGGCCCGGAAGGAACCCAATTGGACACCCCTGGCCCAGACAGAGCCCCTGGGGAGCCCTAAAATGATCCATTCCTACAGACAGAACAGTGGAGCGCAACTGAACAGTGGCACACATGGGAACCTGGCTGATTTGTCAGCCTGAGGATGCGAGTCTTTCTCACAGCCTGAGGATGCGAGTGTTTCTGGCAGGTCTCACACTACACTAATGGCCTCTCCAGCTTTAAAGGCTGAAAGGAAGAGGAAGTGGATTGAATAACACGAGCGACTGGGGCGCGAACCCGTCGGCTTTCTCTTCACCTCAGTAACTCCACTGCCTCCGTAACATCACTCTGAGTGCACTGCTCCTGCTTTTTCGACATACCCAGGAGGTGCAATAACGGCCGGTTAAGCAGCATCCCGGTTGCAGCTGAGGTTTGGTGGTCTTGCTCCCGTTCCCTGCCCATCAGTTAAAGTCTTACAGGTGGAGGGAGAGTGAAAGGTGTCATTTTTAAAGGCTTTTAGATTAGATTAGATTAGATTAGATTCAACTTTATTGTCATTGTGCAGAGTACAGGTACAAAGCCAATGAAATGCAGTTAGCATCCAACCAGAAGTTCAAAATACATTATTATTCACATAAAGCACAAAACAGAATGACTTTATAATTTGAGATTATTGTCCATGTGGTGGTATATAAATAAATATATAGAATGTAGGTGTACAAAGAATGTAAGATAAGGGGGTGGTAAACAAAATAGAATATAATTTACTATACATATATACAGTAATGAGTGAAATGCAAGATTGCACAGAGCAGCATATGCTGGGCAAGTTGTAACAGTGTAAGCAATAACTACAGATATAAATAGTGCAATATGAACCAAATTGTGAATATAAATAGAACTGTACAGGTATGAAATTTCAAAAAAAGATGTGCAGAATGAGTTGTGCAAAAGTAATAGTACAGTGCAGTGCAGTGAGTACAATAATGAGGTTAAAGTGACGGTGTAGAGTTCAGCAGGAAGAAGCTCTTCACAGCCTGTGGTGTCGAAGGCTCCTGTAACGCCTGCCGGATGGAAGGAGGGTAAAAAGTTCGTGGTTAGGTGAGAAGGGTCCTTAATGATGCTTCTAGGTGCTGCTCTGGCCAGATGTCAAGAATTGCAGAAAACGGTCATGTGTTTGTTTTAACCTGTATTCCATCCAGGTCTTACATTACAACATTACTGTCCTACAACAGCGATTTCTGTGCCAAAACGAAACAGTCAACTATAATATAAAAGCATTTCATTTATGGTGTGAAAACAGCAACCTAGCATGCCTCAGATTAGCTTCCGTAACCTGCTTTGACCTAAAGTCTGTGGCCCCTTTTTTAAAGCCCTTTGAATGGTGCCTTGGTAGGTAAGTGAACTTGTTGAACTCCTCTGAGGTATGTTTTGGGCAATGGATCCCTCTGCAATGGTTGACCGGAGTTGGTCCATTCAAGCAAATTATACCGAGCATAAAATACTAATCTGAAATGAGCTACACCTTTTAAAGGAAACAAATGATATTAATAATCATAACAATATCTTTTTGCCTGTGTGGTGGCCAAAAGAACATTGTTATTTTATAACATGATTGGCTCATGCGGTCTGATTTGTTTTCTTTTTTCAAGAGTACAAAAAAGGCAAAAACGAAGGTCCACATGAAGGTGCGCTGCTTTCTGAGAGAAAGTCTTTGGATCCGTAACTGTTGGAAAGAGCCGAGACTCGAGAGATCAGGTAGCGCAAGAAGCTCCATTAAATGGACAATGATGTCACTGCTTTAGATCCATCTTTGGCAAGTGCTTCCCGATAATTGGACAGCCATTATTTGATTAGAAGGAGACTATCGTTTTGATCACTGTCTCTAATAACGCCAATGATCTTAGCACTAGGGCTATTTAGGGAAGCTTGGCCATGCCTCCCCACCCCACTGCCTCCCCACCACCACCGAGTCGACCACCGGAGAGAGAGCTGGCTTTTTCAGCCAAAAACCCAGACTCGCTCTTAACCTGTCCCGTCTCCGCTCCTCTTGGCCTCCAGGTTGACAAGCCCACAGAGGAACCTGAGGCAAGTGAATGGAAAAAACTGAAAGGCAGAAAAATAAGTCATTAAAAATTACTATGCAATCATTTCGTACTATAAAAATATGGTCCGCATTTGTTTTTGATTATTCCCATTAGAAATTATACGAAGGGCCTTTAAACAAAACAACACGGAAAATGACTTGTTTTTCACAAGTCATATTTTATTTTTGGGAACTGAGAGTGATTGGGTGTGTGTGTGTGTGTGTGTGAGCACACTGAAGTGAACAGGATGTGCTTGAGTGCCACTTCCTCTTCTTATTCCTGTCAATGAAGTAAGCATGGCAAGCGGTCAGGGAACAGTTCCTAAGTTTGTGTAATTCTCATCGTGTCTGCATAACATCAAAGACGTGGTGTTAAATTTGTCGGTAACACATTCTCCTAGCCTGGTGTTCATGGAGGTACATGACACCTACCCAAGTCCATCATCATCTGGCATATACCTACATAAACATTTAGAATCACTCATTTCAACTGAAGTCATTTGCATAACTTTGAAATAAATTTGACATAACATTAATATCTGAGGTGTGATGTCATAGACTTTGTAGATCAGTCTATGTTTTAGCGACTTAATGCTGAAAATGTAACACACACTATATGGCCAAAAATATGTGGACAGACCTAATTATAGAGTGAATTTGTTTTAGGAACACCCATTGCTAACAGGCTTATAAAGTCATGCATATAGCCATGAGGTCTTTAAACGTGGAGTGCTCCCTGAAATATCTACCCTGCTAGAGCTGCCACAGTTAACTGTAAGTGCCATTGTTGCTAAATGGGTGGGTCTAGGACCAACAACAACACAGTAGACACACAAAATGCTAAAGTGCTCGTGTAGAGTGCATAAAAAAATTGCCTATCCTCAGTTGCAGTACTCATATTTTCCAACTGCCTCTGGAAGTATCATCAATGCTAAGTATTGGATATAGTAGTGTAATGGACTAGAAACATGGAGCAGAAAGTAGAAACATGGAGCTGTGGTACTGTGTTTTCTTGAGTGATGATTCACACTGAACTATGTGGCATTCTGATGGATGCCTCTGGGTTTGGTGGATACCAAAAAAAATGTCACTTGGTTTCATTTGGTTTAATGTTTCTTTGCCTGAGCTCAACAACTGCCCATCCTGTGCGATGTGATGTGGAACAACAATCCCATGTGGCCTGATGCGGAACAACTGCCCATCCTGTGCAGCCTGTTAGATTGTTCTCTATTCAATATAGCACATAATTGAAAATTCATACCTTCCTTTAAATTGACTTGTCTTGCCGTCTGGTGTTAACCAGAGGGAGACGGGTTTCTCTTTTGAGTCTTGGTTCCTCTTGAGGTTTCTTACTCTTTTTCTGAGTGAGTTTATCCTTGCCACTGTTGCTATTGGCTTGCTCATTGTGTTAATGGACCTGGATTCTTTATAGAGGTGCTTTGTGACAATACTGTTGTAGAAGGCGTACAGAAATACACCTACCAGAATGCATAGTGCCAACAGTAAAGTTCGGTGGAGGAGGGATAATGAGCTGGGGATGTTTTTCATTTTTACTAGAGTATACAAGGCAGTTTGAGGAAGGCCTTGTCCTGCTCCTGTGCCACTGTGTATACAGTGAGTTCCACAAATGCAAGGCTTGAGTTTGGTGAGGAGGAACTCCAAGAATGTTGACTGCAAGCTGGACTTTTCCATTCAACACAAGTTCCTGACCTTTTTGTCCGGAAGGGCACATGTACTTCTTGTGGAAAGCCATGAAAGAAGATAGTTGGTGTTTTGGAATGGAATGCCCAAGGAACTTATAGAGAGTACGCACATGACGTCACAGCTGGTGCGAGGCACTGTGGTCACACCCTCCGAGTGGCAAAAAAAGTAACTGTGTGGCGCTGTTAGCGCTCAGTGTGAACACAGCCAAGGCATAAAAACATCTAAAATGGGAAAGTGCTGTTATGTGACTGACTGAGCAAATAGATTCAGCAACAATTCAGAGCGACCTTTCTACAGACTGCGGAAAGATAAAGAGAAGAAAAGCAAAAGGATCACACAACGCTGATGTCAGCCTCCTATTTGCCAGCTTCTTGACTGAATTTTTCCGTTCCACCTTAAATGGTGCAACAGTTACATTCTGGCCCACACATTCAGCCCCTCATTTGCCAACTTCTTGCTTGAATTTCCTCATTCTGCTTTGCATGGCGCTGCAGTTACAACAGTGCATGAGGTGCCATTTAAGGTGGAATAGGAAAATTCATACAAAAAGCTGACATTGCTGCAAATTTACAGAAAACTGAATCCGTCATTTAGCTTGTTATGTTGGGTTTACTGGCTTTGGGATCTTTAATTTGCAAAAAGTGTTTTAATTTTTATGCTGAGTGACTGAAAAGTGTTTGTGTATATGGATGATCTACTGTTCTACAAACAAAAGGAAGACGCTAAGTACTCATAAGGAAAACCCAGTTTATCTTTTAAGAAGGGAACTCCACACGACAAGTTTAGACAGTTAGCCAAATGACTTTGTACAATTGGAAGTTGTACTTTTAATGAAAAAATATTAAAGAGCACATGATTCCAAAAATATATAAGCTCAACCAACGAAAAAATGAGTCTGCTTGCTTATTCAAGACTGTAGTAATTTCAGGCTCCTGCAAATGGGCATTGTGAGTGATTGGATTCATAGAGTGAGAAGAGGTGATACAGTGCAGTGAGTGTCTCTTTTGGGTGTGTGGAAAATGGCTCCAAAGAAGAAGGTGTGATTGCATTGGTGTAATGTGAAGGAAGTAGCTGAATCTGCAGGTGTATGGACACAGACAGTCACACAGGTCTACCAGTGGCTGGCTAAAATCCCAGTCTACAGGAAACTCTCCTCAGGAGTGTACCAGGGAAGCCATCCACCAAATCTGGCCCAACTGCACAATTCTGATGATGCAAGAGTGGCTGAACACTGATGTCACCTACATCTAGAAACTTGTTCAGTAAATTCCAAATTGAATCACAGCTGAATTTAGATTCACATTTAGATGAATTTAGTTTTATTCCTGGTTTCATTGTTTCTCCTAATAAATACAGCCTTATTGTGACTGTTTTGCCACTCAGTCAGCCAGGGAAGGAGTTATCAAAGCATTTCCTCTGTATAGGATGGTCAGGCGTCCACAAACTTTTGACAATATAGTGTAGCCTCAGGCTAGTTTAAAAATAGAGGCATCTTCTGTTTAAAATTATTCATTTTCATTTATTACTTATTAGATTTCATCTAGATCATATCATCACAGGCAGTGGTTATAGCATACTGTGTCATGCCTTTGTTTTAGTGTTACCTGATGACTTGGCATCAAAGCTGACAAAAGCAGCAGTGTTGGAATAAGGCTTTCTAAATGTTTTTGTAGACTTATGCCAGAAATGGTGAGTAGGCAGGCAAACAGAAGTGCAAAGAGTGACAGTGATAATTACAACAATGTTGCTAACAGATGTCAGCCATATTTACCAAACACTTGGCCAAATTCCTCTAGCATCTTCCGTCTGTTGGAGAAGCGGTAGAAAACAGGTCTCGTGAGTCTCTGAAATAAACACTTGTACTAGTGTAAACTCCTCTACAAGACTGGAATGGGAATGCCCAGTGTTGATAAAGATCTCCTCATGGTTAGGTGCGGATGGACTATGTAAAGAATAGCCCTTTCTCACATCAGGTCAGCGCATGGGTCATCGCAGAGAAATGCAAACAAACCCGGCGCAGGCTGTTCGGGGCCTGGCCCGGAGTGTGCCGCAGATGTTAGCGTGGAATTGGGAGCCTGTCTGTCGCATGCAAAGTGACACAGGCCCCAATGCGCTCATGGTCATGACAAGCTTTTTCCATGCCAGACCCGTCTCTGATGTGTGCGTCAAGCAAAGATTGACTGATTATGCCGCATTGTCCGGCTTAGTATGTTTAATTAGCGGGCGCACATCACAGCCGAGACAAATTCCAAGGGTCCATCGCCAAGTTTCAGAGTTTAATCATTATTATTTGAGGCTTTTGTTTGTTTGAGGTAGTCGCAGGGATTGCCAAAAGTCCAGTGTTTTGCCTGTTCCCTACAGACTTAGCCGCCAATTACAGGGGAGCAGTAGGTCGTTCGTCCCCCAAACCTAAAGAAGGGCAAACGTAACGCAAAGCTCGAGTCTGGTCCCAGCTGCTGCAGTGGAACTGCATTTAACGGCAGGGTTTTTAAGCTGGATGGTCACTACAGCAACGAGAACAACTGCTATCCGCATGCGTGCGGTCTGCTCACAGGTTCTTTCCTCATCACACATGGTTGCTAGATTCACGGTTTTCTCAACAAATACTTTGAAAGTTATATAAATTATACCGATTCGGGGTGTGTTTTTGTTTGGGCTACTTTATAAATGAACTGAGGTCGCGGAAAAGGTTAGCGAGTGAAAGCGGAAATTAGAAAATGAAATTGCCTTATAATGGTAAATTGATACGAGTGTTGAATACTTGGCAACCTAGTGACATATACCGACCAGTCATAACATTAAAACCACTTCCTTGTATCTACACTGGGTGTCCATTTTATCAGTGCTACTCACCATATAGGAGCGCTTTGTAGTTCTACAGTTACAGGCTGTAGTACATCTGTTTCTCTGTATACTTTGTTAGCCCTCTTTTATCCTGTTCTTTAGTGGTCAGGACCACCATAGGACCACCATAGGACCACCACAGGGCAAGTCTTATTTAAGTAGTGGATCACTCTCAGCACTGCAGTGACACTGATGTGGTGGTGGTGTGTTAGTGTGGGTTGTGCTGGTGTGAGTGGATCAGACACAACAGTGCTGCTGGTCACTTCAGTGTCACTGCTGGACAAAGAATAGTCCACCAAGCAAAACTCTCCAGCCGTCCTGTGGGCAATGTCCTGTGACCACTGATGAAGGACTACAGAATGACCAACACTGCACTGTGCAGCAGCAGATGAGCTATCGTCTCTGACTGTACATCTACAAGGTGAACCAGAAAGGTAGGAGTGTCTAATAGAGTGGACAGTGATAGGAACACAGCAGTCCCAGCACAATACATGCATCAGCACAACACACGCCACACTAACACCACCTACACGTCAGTGTCAGTGCTAAGCATGATACACCACCCACATAGCGTCTGCTCTGTGGTGGTCCCATGAGGTTAACCAACAAAACAAATGTATTAATAATTTTCATCTAATCATAAACAATTCCTGCTCTTACTTCAACATCCTACCCCCAAAACTGAACAACCATCAACAGAACAGAAGACCACCCCCTGGTGGTATCTCCCAGGTTGGCACCTATGCCTGCAAATGTACCTCATATCAAAAGACGCAAACTGCTAATTGCAGAGCGGAGACATGTTTTGGAATCATGGTGACGGATGGATTCGTAGACAGAAAGGAGCGTAGTTACAACAGAGAGTAAACATGACATAAGTTGTGCTGCAACTTATTTAGCAGGGCTGGAAAGCAGTGTGCATTTCATTAGCGTGATTGGCTCTTACAGATCCTTTCCACCAAACTGAAGTGTGGATTTAAGGAAGGCCGCAGCGAGCCTGCAAGAGAAGTAGCTGCGGAACTGAACCCTCACAGTCCGGAGATCTAGACTCATATCAGCTTCCTCGGTGGCATTTCAAACATAACCCAACGTTTCATGTGAGGTCTCCGACACAAGGTCACTGTAGATTTCTGTTTTCTGTGTTGTCGTGATAGCTGGAGAGTTCGACTTGATTTTGGTTTGTTCCATTTGAGCAAATTATATTCTTATATTCTTTTTCAAATGAAGCTGACTTATAAATATTAGTAGAAATATGAGTGGAATGCATATATTATATAAAGCAGCCTGACCAACTATGATCGCTAACTAGTAATGTAGGAGGTTTCCTGCCCTGGAAAAACCCCAGAAACAGTGAAGGGACTCTGTTATTTAACTAACAGGTATCATCTCTGTTGTCTGAAGCTTGTTTTCCATTCGCAGATTGGGCCTTGTACCAGACTAGATTACATCATCAGTGAAGATCATGTTCAGTGTTGCCTCGTTTCTCAGTTCTGACGTTCCCATAGAAGAGGAAAACATTTATGGTATTTGTCGCTTTTATGCAGGGTGGCTTACAATTAGGGGGGTAGGTGAAGGTAGTGTAGGGTGCTTGCCCACATTGAGAATCAAATCCCAGTATACCGCATAGAAGGTGGAGGTGTTATCCATTACACTATACCACCACTTTATTTAAATAGCAGCAAATGCCACTGAGCTGGGCGGGGTAGGTCACCAACTGCCATACAACTTTGTTTTAGGGTAGACACACATCACAAGCCACTAACTCTCTCATGGCACAACATGTACACAATTTGAACAATCAATGGCAACAAAATTACCTGCAAGGGCATTCAAGGCATTCCCGAAAGCGTCTTCACAGGGCCGCTTTGAACTGTTCATCCAAACCAGGAATCATGCAGAACGCCATGCTTTAAAAAAAGGGGCATTTCTAGAGATGTCTGAGGAGTGTAGAAGAAGAGACAGGAAGTCAGGAAGGTTTTACGCAAACTGCTTGTGAATAGGCTGCCTGAGCCACTGTTTAACGATAGCTCCAAGGTAGGGTTTTAGCCTTTCTTTAGGCCAAGAGTTAAATATAGGACATCCTAAGGGAAAATCTATTAAAGAAATGTACTTTACTCTCTAAATTAGCTTTATTAATATTCCAAAAGGGCCGGCACAGTGTGTTTCACCTCACAGCAAGAAGGGTCTGGGTTTGATTCCTGGCTGGTCCTTTTTTGTATGCATGTTCTTGGTTGTACCCGTGTCTGGGTGCTCTGGTTTCCTCCCACAGTCCAGAGACATGCAGTCGGGAGAACTGGAGACACCAAATTGCCCCCTAGGTGTGAGTGTGTGAAGGCTGGGATAGGTTCCAGCACTTCCTGTGACTCAGAAGGATAAAGCAGATAAGACGAGTGGATGAGAGTGAGTTATATTCCAAATAAAAACGAAGAAGATGCTTGTAGGTTCACTGGTCAGTTTGCCCATGTCAAGATCCAAGGCTATAGCCATGAATCAGTGTGAGTGCAGGAGAATCTCAGGGCTCTCTGGTGCCTGTCATCTTGTCTTTTTTGATGCCACTTTACTGGGACATCACTTTAGATTTCTAGTAAATACAACACAAAGACGTTAACATTAGTTGAGGATGCCTGACCATGTGTGTCTAATTAACTTTCAAAGTACTGTAGCTATGATAGCTAATGTTAATGATGCTTGATTCATTAGCAAACTGTTTGTTTCCACTTTATACAACTGCTGACACTTTTTAGCCAAACAATATATTTATTTCCACAATTAAAGTTCCAGCACAAAATACCATCCAGATGTTCACATAGTCTTTTCTTTGCAACTCAGAGATCTTAGAGATGGTTTGGAGGCGTCATCAATGCTGCCTACTTATACAATATCCTGAAGCAGCAATGCAACGGGTCACGTCCAGATCTAATGTTTGCACAAAATGCTGCCTGCTGAGGTTCGCCGGTATGGCTAATGAATATCCATTGAATGTCCATTGAATATCCCAGTTCACTGCCTTAAACATCCCATAGTACCCATACACAGAGCAGGCTATTAGGCATCGAGTCAGCTGCCTTCAGTTTGGACGCAGCTTAAGAGTTGGCTAAAGTGAAGAGCATGGTGTTACAGTGATAAGTGTCCCATCAACAACTGATGGGAACATTAATGGATCCTAGTTCTGCCCGTTGATATTTTATCGCTGTTGTTAATAATATCAGTATATATTTTTTTAATTTTGAGCATATTTCAGTATTTGTGGGGCTTACAAGATTTCCTCTTGGGTATGTACGTCCAGTCTAATATATCTCAGCACTTATGCGCTTAATAAAGTCTATTGGTTGGCTCCAACCAATCAGGTCCCGCTTTTGTCATGTTGAAGAGAACAAAGATGTCTTGCTGTCTGCGAAACGATGGCAATGGAAACAGGACGCAGTGAACTCCTTATGTTTTACTCACTAGTGAATCTCCCGCTCCTCAGGAGCCATTGTTGAAAAGCAGCGTAATGGTGAACAGACGACGCGGGGAGCAATAGACTAAGCACAATTAGGGGTGCACATTCCAGCTGTTTCTATAAATACCCGCCGCGTTTCCTTCCCTCTGTCTGTCATTCTCATTAAAACAGTGGAAAATCAGCCGGCTGTCGAGACTCCAAGCCCCTTTGCCCTGAGAGAACTTTAAGGGTGGGCTTTCAAAAGCTGTCATAGTGAGTCCATAAAGTCCCCTGAAAGCACCTTATGGAGCATTTAAGTCATTCGGACCAGCCTAGAAGACCAGACGACCACAGTGTGAAGGGCCGTACGCTCGTGTACGTAAATACAACAGACACGCCAAAGACCCTCTGCTTTAACGGCCCTAGACGGAACTTATGGAACCTCTCAAAAGGGCCTCAGTTCACCTGTTTTTGTGCGGTGCCATAGTAGCTGTGCTTAAGCGTTTGGAACAAGTGAGTTAGATGAAACAGTGCGTGACGATTTTGTTTCATTTCAGTTTGACTTCAGACGCTTTAATGGATTCCTCCCCTGAATGCGCACCAAAGCCTTTCTAGGTTTGCCATAGTGTGCGCACTTCTATTTATTTCCACTGTTAGTAATGAAACCCTCGCGCTGATGGAAACTTTTCATCTCGTATGACCCACACTGTTTACCAAAGCATGTGTAGCCGCTAGTGAGGTGCTGCAGCAGCTGCTGTGTGTTCCCATGTGGGAGTGAATACAGTTCTAGTAAAACAGGGAGTGATTAACACTTTGTACATGATTTCATTCCATTAGCAGTTCTGCTGCTATTTCTGTTACTACGACTGCTAATTATGTATATGTATCTTTTTAAAGCCCTGTTCCAGCTTGATTCGTTTTATAAGCCGAGCTCGGGTATTGTCATTTGTGGGTGATCCGAGCGGCTGATTCATATGGGAGAAAGGATCTGTGATCCTCCCAATTTAGCCCGCATCCTTGTGCAATAAGCACCACAATGCCAAACAATACCAACATGTTGGGTGGCTTAGTGACAAATATTGATCAACAGGAAACATTAGATCAGTTGTTTAGGACTTCGGTAGTCTTGTCATGAACTTGTGGATTAAGGAATTGGGTCAAATTGAGCGGTTATCGTTGTTTTCAGATCACGATTCTGGGAAAAATTGAGTGATGTTGTTTTCTGTAACCAAGTTATTACTATTACCATTACTTATCAGATTCATACTGGATTAAAATCATGGATCTCATCCATAATCACTCTGCAGCTACCCAGATAAGACAAACCCAGCTTGAATTGGGTTTAAGTGAGCAAACACTTAATACTTAAGCAGCTATAACCTTTGTGTATTTATATAATGGTTGGTGTGGCGCAATGGATATCATCACTTGTCATTAAATGTATAAGTAAAAATAAAAGGGTTAAATCGTTTTAAATCCATATTAAAAGGGCTGAATAAATAAATAAATGGCAGAGTGGGGTTCAGTTCCCCACCCAGGCAACCAGACCACTCTTTACCAATAGGACTCTGAACGTTCCATTGAACTACCTCCATAAGACCTCAGTATGAGAGTGAGTTAAGCTGTGGGTAGCTCTGGAGAAGAATGTGTGTTGTAAAAGCAATGTAAATAAAAATTATGAAAGTGATGATTTAAAATATGAAATAGCATAAGGATGTAGCCCTAGAAGCCATCACACATGCTGATTTACTCATTGGTATATATATATATATATATATATATATATATATATATATATATATATATATATATATATATATATATATATATATATATATATATATATATATATATATATATATATATATATATATATATCTACAGGGGTTGGACAATGAAACCTGTCATTTTAGTGTGGGAGGTCTCATGGCTAAATTGGACCAGCCTGGTGGCCAATCTTCATTAATTGCACATTGCACCAGTAAGAGCAGAGTGTGAAGGTTCAGTTAGCAGGTAAGAGCACGGTTCTGCTCAAAATACTGCAATGCACACAACATTATGGGTGACATACCAGAGTTCAAAAGAGGACACATTGTTGGTGCACGTCTTGCTGGTGCATCTGTGACCAAGACAGCAAGTCTTTGTGATGTATCAAGAGCCACGGTATCCAGGGTAATGTCAGCATACCACCAAGAAGGACGAACCTCCACCAGCATCACGTAGTGACCTGGCCACTATCCTGCAAGAAGAATGGCTTAAACTCCCTCTGACCACTGTGCAGGACGCAGTATATGTCATTCCCAAGACCAACTGACGCTGTATTGGCAGCAAAAGGAGGCCCTACACCATACTAATAAATGATTGTGGTCTAAAATCAGGTGTTTCAGTTTCATTGTCCAACCCCTGTATATATATATATATATGTATTATTTTATGTGGATCTGGCCAACATTCCTCTAGTACCAATTATGAAACATGGTGGAGGCAGTGTGGTGCTTTATGAGTGAAGCGCTATGTAGGAGAGGTAGCTTTTATAGATGACATCATGAATGATCAAAATGAGAAAAAAAAAATGAAACCTGCCTAAATCCAATCCTTCATCTGACCTGAATGCTATGGGACACCTTGGTTATTTAGTGATATTAAACAGAGGTGTACTGACCGTTATTATATCCTGCATGTGTGTATACATATGTGAAAGGCTTGTTCTTCTACAAATGGTCAGGTTGCTGAATCCAGGTATGCACGCTGCACTTAGGTGGGAACCTTGCCAAGGAAGCCTGTTCTATTCTAGGCCCTCTGATTGTGATCAGCATAGAGGAGGATGGAAGTTAGCACGATGTTAGCGTGAGAATGCTCGTCATGACGTAAGAGAGAGAGAGCCTGAGGGCGCTTCTCTTTTCCAGTGGTCATTATGCCTCCTCCTGGGCTACCACAGCTGATAGCTGAACAAAGCAGGAATCTTGGTCCATTCACTTTTCAGGCAAATTAGGCCTGACTCTGACATGTAGAAGGTGACTAATATCCGGTGGGCCTGAGTGAACTTTGCCAGCTCATGACGACATGTTTGCAGGTGTGCATTCAGATCATACTTGCTTAAGGCCGATAAGATGCAGAGCAGAGTGGGGTTTTGTTTTTTCTTTCTAGTCTTGATTTTGGCAGCCCAACAAATCTGCATAATCCCCTGGGCACTGGCATCCACAGTTCAAAGCAGCGTCGTCTGGAAATAGAGCTCCAATCACCTTGATTATGTAGAAAATGGGCTCTTGTCTGAGGCGACTGCAGCTGTGCAGATAGGAGGAGATGGGTACCCTCAAAGTACTGCGTTTCCTATTTCGCTGTGGGCTATATACCTTAAACTGGGTCAAATAGCACGGAAGCCGGGCTACGTCGTCTGACGATATAGGGGTCTTGGAAAATCCATTTAATGTACTTAATATGAAAAGTACATACGTTTATTGTTTACACTTAAACATCGATTATTATACTTTACCTGTGTCATTTGGAACAACTTAACAGCAAGTGCATTTAAAGCACATAATGTTTTTTGTTATATTGTTATAAATAGGGTAATAAATACAAATACTCTTTTGCCAGAGAAAGTATCCTTAGTGTACTTCTTTGATTAATATACTGAAAATAGCTATTTTCAATACACTATGTCCTCATTAGTAAAGAGCACAGTATCAGTGCGGAAGTCATGTCATGCAGAAGACTGGGTTTCGATTCCAGAGGGGGAGAGTCAAATGCTTTCTGTATTATAAGCTGTTTAGCTGTTACCTGAACATTAAGCTGCTATTCTCCTACCTGCCTGCACTGTACACTATATAGATCTATACTGTTGTATGTCCTCCTGTACTGTTTACACATTTTTTTCTCTGTCTTTGCACAAAACTATTTATGTATGTGGGTGTATATATATATTTATATATGTGTATATATATATATATATATATATATATATATATATATATATATATATATATATATATATATATATATATATATAAATATATATTGTCGCTGTCCAAAGAAAAACAAGTATCTCCAAAATGGCCAAAAACCTTATTCAATTTTAATGCAAGTCAATGGAACCAGACATCTTTCCAAACACTTTTGGGCCATTTCTGTTGGTCCATTCGTCATGAGATTCTCACTCGGTGTGAACAGCAGCTGGTGTGGTCAAATGATGCATAAAAGTCAAAATGGACAAAATTGGAGATACATGTTTTTCATTGGACAGCGACGATATACATATTCTTATAACTGCACTGGGGAAGGAGCATGACTGTGTTTCATTATACCGTGCAATCCTGTATTAGTATAATGACGATAAAGTTGAATTGAATAATAAATAAATAATAAATATATTATTTATATAAATAAATTTAACACCATTAATTAACATTAACATTAATAGCACCAATGGTTGTATTTATTATACTAAGTACATAATTAGTGTATTATATATATATATATATATACACCCCAGGTAAAAGTATGTCATAATGCACAAGAAATGTACAATAAGATACGCTAATCCTTTATTGATCCCACAGTGGGGAAATTTGCAATAGTATGTAGTAAGTGTATTTATAGTGGATCGTAGTGGCGTCTCCAAATAGTACAGTGAAGTACATTTAGATCTCTTTCTATATATATATTTATTAGCACTAACAATTATATTTTGCATATTAAGTACCTGGTATATTGAATATAGCACAGTTTTACTGCAATAGTTCTGAGTGCAGAGAAGAATACTAAGTATACTTAAATTAGGTGTACTTCAGTGTACTTCTTCTACTGGGTACGCATGCCATATGTAGACATAACTGTTATTACACTCGGTATATATGGAGATCTCTAGATAGTTTAGTTTGCCTTTAAAAGTTATGTTGCAACTATAATACATTTAAATGCATTTGAAATTGTATTACCTTGCATTTATACTTATGACAGCTTAAGTGTATTTATTGTGTATTTAAAGTTTATTAAGCATTTATTAAATCTATATAAAAATTGACCTATGAATGATTTTAGTTGTGCTTTTAAAGGCTTTCTAGGCATATCATTTGTGGACATAACTGTTATTACACATGGAATATATTGGAAATATACTTCTGGATGCACTGGTATACCTCAGTGCTGCTTATTGAGTTATGCTGCAACTAAAATACACTTAAATGCATTTGAAATTGTATTATCTTGAGTTTCCACCGCATAACAACAATGTTTCAATTCGTCTAATCGGGGGTATTTAGGCTAAGTAAACTATTGCTCTTTGGGATTTTCATCTAAAGCCATGGCCCAGTCATACCGGCCTCTTATTCAAACCATTTGTGTGCGGTCGGGAGTCGGGGGCGGGCGGCTGGAAGAAAAATGGAGGGATGAAGGGGGGATTGGATAGCCCTGGGAGAAAAGTCTGAGATGCACAGAGTGAGAGGTCTTGGCAGCCGGTGCCAAACCACACGCAGCTTGCGTGATTGTGGCCCCTCCGCAGCCATGTGTTCCCCCCTGCTCCCCCCCGAATCGCCCCCAGACTCTCAGAAGCACCTGCACGCACTGCCACCTGACCCCAGTGACCTTTGAACTGTGAGGTACGGAGGAAGCCCGAGAGAAGAGAATGGAGAGCAAGAGTATAATGGTGAATGACGCAGTGAAAAGGACAGCGGTGGCTCAAACGTTAAGAGTGGATTGGCTTAGACAAGCGCTTTTCTCCACTCCAGCACATGCGATATATGTTTCACAGCTCGTAGTACTGTCTTTAGCAAGTCCACTCGGACTACACGCATTAGCAAGCAGGGACCATTTGTTCCCTTGTTCAGGATGCACCAGCGGCTACACATTAAGGTGGTCTCAAAATCTTCTCCAGGTTTGCTCTAGAGTTATAAGGCTGAAATGGAAGCTTATACTTAGACCACCAGGCCAGACCATCAGGCATACTATATGCTTGAATAACCAAACCCTTACCTCACGTAGAAGACAAAGACTGCCTCTCCTTTAACGTCATGCTGCTAGCTCCAGCCACAACTCGTCCAAATAGGTTTCCTTTCGGTTTTGATCGGCGGAGTTTATTTTTATTTATTTGTTTTTATATTTAATGTTCTTCTGTGCTACTTTATTACTTTGCGCTACCGGATTTGTCCAAGCAACCCTGGTGGTCTGTTATCTTTATAGATGAATGATGTTACAGGAATTGTCAGATTAAAAAATGATCCTCAACAGATGGTCGCCATTCCGAATGTAAACAGTGACTAAAGAAATGAATAAACTTTTTTGGTTATGTTAGCTAGATGAATTCTTTCCATACGGGTGTTCCTCTCCAGCCTAACTATTTAAAAAAACATGGTTGGGCATGTCACTACACAGACGAGCGCGTGCAACTCATTTCTTATTTTTCTAATATTTCATAAATTAGCTCAATTATATTTATTTTTTCAGAATAAATGATTGAAGTTTGGATTTTGTCAGGTATAAAACCTTTCTAATGCTACTGTAACATAACTCAGTGTTTCAATAGTGACTGTTACCGTAGTGACAGAACTCCTGTAGTTATTCTCATGTGGTACATATGGTACACAACTCATTTACACGAGTGGCTTTGGACTGTGTCACACACAGAGGTCATTATATTTTTCATTACAGCACAAATAACAAATATTCATTGAAGAACAAATTTGTTGTAGTGGTGATGGTGATTAGTGCTCCACACTGATCCTCAGACTTTGGGACACTTTTACTTCAAAACAATGGGATCTTACCATGTGACCTGGTAGCAGTTTTTTTTATAATAGAAATTAACCTTCTGATAAATCCAAATCATGTAAATGTAACAGAGAAAGATCATTAAAACAAAATATTGATAAACATTTAAATTTAGGAGTTAAAGTCTGAAACAGACACCTTTCCAATTGAGAACACCCTCTAAATGATGATCTGGCACATATTAAGCTGATGGGGCTATAAATACCTGTGGGGTGTGAGTGAGGGGATTCGCAGATTGAGAAAAGGTGCTACAGTGCAGTGAATATCCCGTTCCATGTGTTCCATGTACAATGGCTCCAGAGCAGATGTTAATGATTGGCTAAAAGGAATGACTGCATTTGGGCGTGGCCGAAGATCGGTGTGAAGGAGGTAACTGAATCTGCAGGTGTATGGAAGCGTACAGTCATACAGGTCTACCAGCAGTGGCTAAAATCCCAGTCTACAGGGAATTCTCCTCAGAAATGCACTTAAGTGAGTGACCTCTAGTAGAGGTGTAAATTGTGTGTATTGTGTTGCACTTATAATGACCTTTTCTCCTCTATAGAAATGAGCACTGGGCTGGGGTTGCCAGGTAATGCTCTACTTGCTTTATGTCTGTGTATTAATCTCTAGGTATCAGCACTGGCCCCCTGTTCGGGCAGTGTCTGAGCTCATGGTGAGTTTTAGGCTCTAAACTTCCTGTACTAGCTGGAATATTATCCAATGGAACACTAAGCACGGTTGTAAGTCGCTCCGGATAAGAGCGTCTGCTAAATGCCTTCAATGTAAATGTAAATTGTGCCAGAGAAGGGGCTACTCTGTGATGCAAGAGTGTCTGATCATGATGTGGCCTACATCCAGAAACTTGTCCAGACCATGGCATCTCTTTGTGAAGCTCTGAGGTGAGCACTAATCGATGTGTATATTGAAATGCTTGGTTTTGCAGTGATGCTGGACTTAACGTTTCTCTCTAGCTATGAGCACTAGCTGGTGATTGCTAGGTAGTGTAAGTTGCTCTGGAAATAGTGTTCGCTAAATGGCATAAATTGAAATGTAAAGGTAAAACAAATGGCAGCTGTTATTCGTGCTAATGGAGGTATTTCACAAAGTTAGGCACTTTTCAGTCACGGCTAAGTAATTTTTTTGTCCAGTGAGCTTACATTTACGTATAGATTTAAATCAAGGCTGATTTATAAAGATACATTTTTGAAATAATATTCAAATTTTTCCTAAACATTTTCTGTACCTGTATATGGCATACCGTGATTGAGTGAAGATTTCAATTTAAAGTTGAATTATGGAGGCAAAAGTATAGTTAGTTGAGTAAAGGTCCAACTATTCACAGCCAATAATGTTTGAGCAAAGTACAGTATTCCCAAAATTATACTTAATTATACTATTAAAGAACTTACATTTGTAAACTTACATTTGTACTTACATAAGTAAACCCAAGAGGTACTTTTCTAACATCCAACATATCATATCAGTTACATCCCTCTGGGATCAATAAAGTATCTATCTATCTATCTACATCCAACATATCAAATCAGTTACATCCAGCATATCAAATCAGTTACATCCAACATATCAAATCAGTTACATCCAGCATATCAAATCAGTAACATCCAACATATCAAATCAGTTACATCCAGCATATCAACTCAGTTACATCCAACATATCAGATCAGTTACAGCCAACATATCAGATCAGTTACAGCCAACATATCAAATCACTTACATCCAACATATCAAATCAGTTACATCCAACATATCAGATCAGTTACAGCCAACATATCAAATCACTTACATCCAACATATCAAATCAGTTACATCCAACATATCAAATCAGTTACATCCAACATATCAACTCAGTTACATCCAACATATCAGATCAGTTACATCCAGCATATCAAATCAGTTACATCCAACATATCAAATCAGTTACAGCCAACATATCAAATCAGTTACAGCCAACATATCAAATCAGTTACATCCAACATATCAAATCAGTTACATCCAACATATCAAATCAGTTACATCCAACATATCAAATCAGTTACATCCAACATATCAAATCAGTTACATCCAACATATCAAATCAGTTACAGCCAACATATCAAATCAGTTACAGCCAACATATCAAATCAGTTACATCCAACATATCAAATCAGTTACATCCAACATATCAAATCAGTTACATCCAACATATCAAATCAGTTACAGCCAACATATCAAATCAGTTACATCCAACATATCAAATCAGTTACATCCAACATATCAAATCAGTTACGTCCAACATATCAGATCAGTTAACAGCGCAACATATCAAATCAGTTACAGCCAACATCCATCCAACAAATCAAATCAGTTACATCCAACATATCAAATTAGTTACATCCAACATATCAAATCAGTAACATCCAACATATCAAATCAGTTACATCCAGCATATCAACTCAGTTACATCCAACATATCAAATCAGTTACAGCCAACATATCAAATCAGTAACATCCAACATATCAAATCAGTTACATCCAGCATATCAAATCAGGCTCAAATTTGGCACAGTTTGTGTAAGCTGACACTATAAGAGATACCCGATAAGCAAATTGTATGTGTGTGTGTGTGTGTGTGTGTTTGACAACTGCCATTTCCCTCCAGTTTTTTTTTTTCTGCTATTCAAAAAAAAAAAAAAAAAGAAAACCAACAATGTGGAGAACATGAGCTTGAGGAGGCCGTGGGAGCCAAAAGCCAGATCACGCCAACAGGTTTTTAATGGCATAGGTTTATAATGAAACACTCCTGTAGCCCTTCTCTGAAAGCAATGACGTTATCCGCTGGACACACGCACGTATTAAAAACGCACGCTATTCATAACTACCACCAATGGCAGGAGAGGCATTTCCGAGGCTGAAGAAAGCCTGTGCGAAACTAGAGCTCCAGCTAGGACCTCTAGAGGCCATGACTGCCCCGGTTAGTCTCATAGCTGCGCGTTCAGTCGCAGGTTCCTTGCCTGTTATGCGCTACTAAAAAGGCTTTTTACTCTATTAAAACAGATGTATTGAGGTCACTGATTTCAGTCAGGCTCGCTGCATGTGCTGACACTTGTGGGCTGGAGGCAGTCTTAATGAAGCGGCCATGATTTGTGGGTTGTGACCGTTGTAGTGCCATTGCCACTCTCGCTCTGGCTCTGGTCCATACGAAACCCAGAGATGAAATACAGCTTCCTGCGCTGCGCTCAAAGCCGCAGCTGGCACAGTCCATTACTTACAGTTTCTAAGCGAACAGAGAGCAGATTGCTGAGCCTGAGAGATGAAGACTGTTGAACTGCATGACTTTATATGGTGAACAGCTCAGGGGCTAACTAACACTAAACCAGGTACTTTGTTTTTCAGCTGGAGACCATGATGCCCCACATAAAGGTGGCCCAAAGAAGAACCACTTTTGATTCCCTAGAAAACCTTCCAGTAAATGATTGTTTAAAGAACCAGTAGACGGTTTTGGGTGTTTGTTAGTTTGTCCACCTAATAGCTAGATCTTCCTCTATTACATGATGAACGCTAGCATATCCTTAGCATGTGAAGCACCACATCATTTCAAACTACCACTAATGCAACATTACTGGGCGCCTTAACGCGCTTGGAGGAGAATGCTAACTGCCAGTACTGTAGCTAACAGATATCCACATTGGCTAGAATTGTGCTGAGTAATAGGGGCCGGATGGATGACTGCCTTATCAATGAGAACCAATCCCATAACCTCCCCAGAATAGAAATATGAAGCCTTTTAGGAAATCATAACATTCTTTTTGTACCATGACATGTTTCCAAGAGAAACACTGTATCGGTGAGGGTCTCTGAGTTAGCTGAGCATCTTCTCTTGATGACTGACACCACAGAATGTGTTTAATGGTGTGAAAAAGTCAATTCATGGATGATAATGAATCATGCTGGATATGGCCATGAGCTTAAAAGATTAGGGAAATAATGGTTCATGTAAAAAAGGTTCTACGCCCATTAGAGTTCGAGGAACGCTTATGTGTTGCACCATTGCAGTGATGTTATGCTTGTTTGACTTTTCTTGGCCATTAGCCACACGAGCCTTTCAGGTAAGTTTTCTGAAAGCCCATCATGCAATTGAAGAGCGGGGCTGGGCTGTTGAACCTCTATTCATGCTTTCTGTTTAAAGAGTTCAATGGAATATCCCCAAGGGTTCAGAGAGGGCGAGCCATTGAGATTGTCCTTAGGTTATCTCCCACAGTGCCTTATTATCTCTTCCACACCTCCAGTGCAGAGCATCCACACTCTCCATAGACTGTACTGAATGGGGTTTAAAATATTCCCATGCAGGAGCAGCGTGAGGCCGTCAGCTTCAGTTACTCCACTGTCGCCCAGCAGTTTTAAACCAGCCCAGTGGACTATTGGATCGTTTCCTGCCTATTGCGTCTATGTGTGTCCATGTCTGTGTGTATTTGCAGGCAAACATACAGGTGGTTTAAAGCAAGGGCATGCTGTTTCTGAAGATTTGGAGTCTCCTCATACACAAACAGTAGATATTTATTAGGAAAACTTTAAGGAATAAAGGAATTCCTGTTTTTTTAGAAAAGACAAGAGGGAACACAAGAACTTACTGTCCAGGACAATTGACCCAATCCCACAGATATTGCAGACACACTGTGTCTGGAGGTGACCTGCCCCATTGTCCCAACCAGTGTCTCAGCTGAAATCACCAACGCCACTCTGGTGTTAAGGATGGCATAGCAGCACCTGAGCAGACTGGTGAGGAACGGCTCTACCACAAGGTCAGAGGCAGCCGGGTAGAGAATACCAAGCTTGGCCAAGGACTGCGGAGCAGTAAAGTGAAGGCGAGGAGTAAGGACAGCAGAGGTGAGGAAGCAGCGTGGGGGGTTGTGAGGACTTACCAACAGAGCAATATGGCAGCCTGTTCGGCAGAGGACTAGAGTTGGCCCTTGCGGCACCCTTGCTGGGATCCACCCCCAGTGCTGTAAGAAGTTACACCGCGTGCTGGGGAGGAGGATGCAGTGCTCAGTCTCCATGCTCCGGTGCCTTGAGGTAGATGTGTGCATGCATGGCCAGGAGTGCTCTCTATGTACTGTGTTTAAGTTATGGGCACTGCAGTCAGACTTTGTGGGATGGCCGGGATGGCTCTTCTGGGGAGCTATGTACACTAGCCCTGCTGACTTGAGTGATCAGACTTGCAGACTGAGAGAGACTATCTGTAACAGTAGATAGATAGGTAGACAGACAGACAGACAAGCAGACAGACAGACAGACAGACAGACAGACAGAGAGACAGACAGATAGATAGATAGATAGATAGACAGACAGATAGACAGACAGACAGACAGACAGACAGACAGATAGATAGATAGATAGATAGATAGATAGATAGATAGATAGATAGATAGATAGATAGATAGACAGACAGACAGACAGACACAGACAGACACAGACAGACAGACAGACAGATAGATAGATAGATAGATAGATAGATAGATAGATAGATAGATAGACAGACAGACAGACAGACAGACAGACAGACAGACAGACAGATAGATAGATAGGCAGGCAGGCAGACAGGCAGGCAGGCAGACAGACAGACACAGACAGATAGACAGACAGACAGACAGACAGACAGACAGATAGATAGATAGATAGATAGATAGATAGATAGATAGATAGATAGACAGACAGACAGACAGACAGACAGATAGATAGATAGATAGATAGATAGATAGATTGATAGACAGACAGACAGACAGACAGACAGACAGATAGATAGATAGATAGATAGATAGACAGACAGACAGACAGACAGACAGACAGATAGATAGATAGATAGATAGATACTTTATTGATCCCAGAGGGAAACTCGAGAAATGTATGATATGTACGTGTATGTACGAACCCACTCATATCAGTTTTTACATATATATCAAAGCTAGTATAAATCTAACAAATTCTGGCAACATATTTTGAGCAATAAGTTTCTTAAAGAGACAATAAGCATTTTAGATGTCTGGTTCCCATCACCCCCACTTGGTACAATGACTTAATGAGAAGGTTTGAGAACTTCCTGTGATGGCACACATGGTCATTTTTAAAGTTATGTTATTATATCGCCGATGTCCATAGAAAAACAAGCATCTCCAAAATGGCAAAAATCTAATTTAATTTTCATATAAGTCAGTGGAACCAGACTTTTTTCCAAGTGACGTTTCAGGCCATTTTTATTGGTCCATTCATCGTGACATTGCGGCGATATCCTATTCAGCAGGGTGTGAGCCAACCCAGGAATACTCAGGGCCATTATTGCTTCACAAGGACAGAGACAAGATACTGTTACACGTCTTTATAACTGGACAGTCCAGTTCGATTCACCAGCACACAAAGGCCTCTCCTATAACATTCATGAACACACAAAAGACGATCCAGAAGTTCTCTCTGCTTTGGAACTTTATAATATAGGAAGTCTTTAGGAAATTGATGGTTTGGTTTGTTGGCCTAGATATGGTAGCGCTGGGCAGCCCAGAGGCCCATGTTCTTTAGGGTTCAGAGTGATTACTACAAAACTGCAGCATCTCAGTTACCACAAAGGGCGTGTGTTCAGGAAAGGGCTGAGTGATATGAGATGCTAATGGTACAGAGGGGAGGAGTATGTTTTAAAAAAAACCCTTTCCTCTTTCATTTCTCCCTCTCTGTGTGAATGATGTGTCCTTTGTTTGACTCCAGCAGCAGGGCTGTGCGGAGCTTTACTGTGTCCCACCAACAGTGAAGGCACTGGCCTTCCTCTGTACCGCCGGTTCAGCTGTGTTTAAAGTACCCCGTGTTCATAAACACTTCTATTACACCTGGATGGGTCTTTATGAAGCTACACCACACTAGCACAGTAAAGTGACCTGAGTAGTCGTCATACGTGTCTTTAGTCTCCTCTTATGAAGGTACTGGTTTGGCCAGGCTGAACATGTTCAAGCATCCATGCACCATGCAGAAGCCTTCATTCTACAGCTTGAAGTTGCTCAGTCCACATTTCTTGTGACAGTGCTGCCCCCTGCTGGTGCAACAAGGAACATTCCGGTTCACTCAGTTAAAAGGGGGCTTTGTGCTCTGAATTGACTGCCCTGCTGTATTTTAACTGGTTCAAAAAGCACTTCTCATAACTTTAGCGTGAATGGGCGGAGCCATACTGCTGTTAGCTGAATAGGTGGATAAATGTAAATATGCTGGTTTCCTTGACGTCACAAATATAATCCATTCAAAATATTGAAAGAAATATTGAATGACTGGAGACCACACCGCATGGTTTGCAGCTCTAGCAATGTTCACATACTACATCATATTCATAATAATAAAAAAAAATGATGGGAATTTGCTCGATACGATGAAATTTTCAAATGGGGAGTAATTGATCATTTTGTTATCAGTAAAGTCGTGTTTACATTTTTATGACTGATTCTGGATTATTTTGAAAAAAACTGGAAAGGCTTGTATGGCTATTTAAAGAGGGATTGCACAAAATGTTCAAATATTATTTAAATATAATCATTGCGATATAATCAAGCGAATCAATTCAATTTAAACTGGTTTCATAAAAAATATGCATGGGAAAAATCTGCCAACTAACTGTGTAGCCATTTTATTTATTTACTATCCAGAATGTGCACATACATATTGATGATGATCATAAAAATATATATATGTATATTGCTTAATGTTAATAATGATGAAACAGTAGTGTGTATATACAAACCGGATTCCAAAAAAGTTGGGACACTAAACAAATTGTGAATAAAAGCTGAATGCAATGATGTGGAGGTGCCGACATCTGATATTTTATTCAGAATAGAACACAAATCACAGATCAAAAGTTTAAACTGAGAGAATGTATCATTTTGAGGGAAAAATATGTTGTTTCAAAATTTCATGGCGTCAACAAATCCCAAAAAAGTTGGGACAAGGCCATTTTTACCACTGTGTGGAATCCCCCCCTTCTTCTTACAACACTCAACAGACGTCTGGGGACAGAGGAGACCAGTTTCTCAAGTTTAGAAATAGGAATGCTCTCCCATTCATGTCTAATACAGGCCTCTAACTGTTCAATCGTCTTGGGTCTTCTTTGTCGCACCTTCCTCTTTATGATGCGCCAAATGTTCTCTATAGGTGAAAGATCTGGACTGCAGGCTGGCCATTTCAATACCCTCTATATATATATATATATATATATATATATATATATATATATATATATATATATATAGAGATAGAGAGAGAGATAGAGAGAGAGAGAGAGAGAGAGAGAGAGAGAGAGAGAGAGAGATAACTCGTCATAAACATGAGTTCTTTATAAAACTGTCATAAAAACTTCATAACTATTTAGAACAATAAAGGGAACTTTGTGAGATTACATTTACCCGATGTCTGGCTCTTATCACGACCAGCGTGAATAAGTAAGAACTGAACGTTTCACATCAAATCACTTTAAATAAATTTGAACACATCTTCACAAAATAAATCTGTATTTAAAATAAACTGAGATCATCATAACTAAATGGCACCAATGGTTCTCCTTCTATACACTAGCAGCTCACATATTTCCCCATTAAACGATAATAAAAGTTCATAACAAACATATTGTTTAATCTAACTTTTAAAAATTCTACCCTGTAACCCATCGTGGTTCCAATGGAGCCATTGCTAATACAATGAAACAATATCACTGAATGGAAAGTAAATCAGAAAAGAGCGAGACCGCCGCGTCCCCCTGGATACCCCAGCGTATAAAAAGAAGAGATTAAACTTAGCAGTGTTTGGCGGTGTGTGGCTGAACGTGTGTGTGTCCTTGTGTGTGTAAATATAGGGATGGAAAAGTGTGACTCATCCGGTAGGGATGGCAGGCAGACACTGAAGTGGGGTTTCTCGGAGGGAAATGGGTCAAGTCTCTGGGTCTTTTCCTGACCCCACACCGGCCGAAGAGCCAGGAATAGATACCTCACTGATAGGACGCGTCTGTCCCATAGGCTGAATGGTTAAGACCCACTGTGGTTTTCAAAACTAGCACTTAAGGCAGTGTTGGTGAATGGATGATATTCACAGCCCTTTTTAATAATGAAGGTTTCAGGTGCTTTGAGGTCATCAGAAGATTTATAAATATGAGTCTGATAGTAATAACAGCATTTGGGTTGTGAGTTAAATAATTCTATTGAAATACAGAGTGCCTGGAAGTTCCTGAACGCTGCATTTGCCTCTCTCTTGCTCTCTCTCCTTCGTTCTCCTCTGTGAGCTAAAGAGTGTCCTCCCTGTCTGATCCTGATAGAGACTTCTGAACATTGAAGAGCCTCCAGCATTGTGGGATTATTCTCCAGGATTTACGAGCACTAAATATTATAACAGCAGTATTTTTAGCTACCTGTCTGTGCTAATGTCCTGCTAATCAATTTCCCTTTCTCTCTCTCTCTCTCTCTCTCTCTCTCTCTCTCTCTCTCTCTCTCTCTCTCTCTCTCTCTCTCTCTCTCTCTCTCTCTCTCTCTCTCTCTCTCTCTCTCTCTCTCTCTCTCTCTGTCTCTCTCTCTTTCTCTCTCTCTCTCTCTCTCTCTCTCTCTGTCTCTCTCTCTCTCTGTCTCTCTCTCTCTCTCTCTCTCTCTCTCTCTCTCTCTCTCTCTCTCTCTCTCTCTCTCTGTCTCTCTCTCTTTCTCTCTCTCTCTCTCTGTCTCTCTCTCTTTCTCTCTCTCTCTCTCTCTCTGTCTCTCTCTCTCTCTCTCTCTTTCTCTCTCTCTCTCTCTCTGTCTCTCTCTCTCTCTCTCTGTCTCTCTCTCGTTCTCTCTCTCTGGCCAGAGCTGCTAGAGGCACCTGAGCTGCATCTCTGTTGGCTGATCACCTGCCCCTCCTACCTGACCTGATGATGCTTTCCTGTTCCCCAACCTGCATGATCACAGTTACCACAGCTGAGCCACCACGTGAACTCAATTTCACTTTGACAGAGAACCTATGAGATGGTTCCAATTCTACGTGACTGGCTCCCTGATTGATCAGACCCTGATAGATGTTTTAGCGCCGAGATCTGTCATTATTATAATCTTATTATTTTTTGTCATTCTCTTTTTATCCATTGTCGGCCAGAGGAGGATGGGTTCCTCTCCTGAACCTGGGTTCCTCTAAAGGGTTTCTTGCTTTTATTGGTAGGGAGTTTATCTGTGCCATCTTGTCCTGTTGCTTTAGGCTTACTCATGGGGGACTTGAACCTGGATTCCATTTCTTATATCTCTTCATGAACTCTGATCCTTATATGTTTATTCCTTTCATTTTTCCATGAACTGCTTTTCTGCTGATTTGAGAGAACATTAAAACGCTACATGAAATTGTATTCTGAAATTACAAAAAATATCTCTTAACCAAAAAAGAAGAAGAAGATGAAAATATAAATGGCAAAGCATTGTGCCACCATAATAAAATGTGATTGATTGATTGATTGATTGATTGATTGATCTGTTGAGCTTCAAACCTCCCATGCACATTTCCATATCAATCCCCCTGCACATTTTCCCCTTCAATTGCATTTAGCTGCACAGTGGATGAGCATTTCAGGCCCAGCAGTAAGAAACTGTGCAGCCTCCACGATTCCTCCACCTACTCCATCTCTCCACTAGAGGGCAGTGTGGTGGTAAGAAAGGCACAAATCAAAAACGAGTCAATTACCCAGGAGCCCTGGAGCAGTGGAAAGCTTCTCGGAAGAAAACAATCATGCTTCACACTGCCTAACCGAATGCATAGTACCCACAGTAAACATTTGTGGAGGATATGTGTGTGTGTGGGGTGTGTGTGTGTGTGTGTGTGTGTGTGTGTGTGTGTGTGTGTGTGTGTGTGTGTGTGTGTGTGGCGGGGGTGGGAGGAGTGGATGTTGTAAGGTGGTCTTTTTCAGTGTTTGGGATCCTTAGTTCCAGCGAAGTGTGATGCTAGTGCTACAGTCATATGCTTCCAAACATTGTGGTGACAGTAGAACCACACAGGCCTCGACCCCACCAAACACCTTTGGGGACGAAACCAGAGCAAATGTTCTTTAGCATGAATGAACTACTCTAAACCAATTACACTCATCAAACTAGCTGCACCCAGAAGGAAGTGGTGTTCAGAGAGAAGATAAAGGTTACCAGAACAATAAATGATGATCAGCGTAGACTGATATGGGCAATATACAGTGGGGTGCGAAAGTTTGGGCAGCGTTGTTAATTTTCCTGATTTACCTTTATAAAGCATTGATTGTTTGGATAAAAAAAATAATTTAAATATATCATATAGGGGACAAACACAGTGATATTTGAGAAGTGAAATGAAGTTTATATGATTTACAGAAAGTGTGCAATAATTGTCTGAACAAAATTAGGCAGGTGCATAAATTTGGGCACAAAAAAAACCCTCTAGTAGATCCTCCTTTCGCAGAAATAACAGCCTCTAAACGCTTCCTATAGCTTCTAATGAGAGTCTGGATTGTGGCTGAAGGTATTTTAGACCATTCGTCTTTACAAAACATCTCTAGTTCATTCAGGTTTGATGGTTTCCGAGCATGGACAGCTCTCAGACACCACAGATTTTCAATAATATTCAGGTCTGGGGACTGAGATGGCCATTCCAGAACGTTGTACTTGTTCCTCTGCATGAATGCATTAGTAGATTTTGAGCAGTGTTTAGGGTCGTTGTCTTGTTGGAAG
>JAMWET010001172.1:392500-400000 GCA_024036415.1 Prochilodus magdalenae
GTGACAACCTGCTGGTGTGAATGCAGGGTCAGTCTGAACCTACACAGTTATTAGAGACGCTTAATCTGTAACGGAGCCATAGATTTCCCGTACTTTACATTCGTGCTGTTTGGCTAACTGGTGTGGACCAGAGGAGGATGGGTTCCTCTTTTTGGGTCTTGGTTCCTCTAAAGACTTCTTCCTCCTGCTCTGAGGGAGGTTTTCCTTGCGACTGTCGTCCTTGGCTTGCTCACTTTTATCTGTAAGGCTGTCTTCTGACAACATCTGTGGTGCTATATAAAATAAATAAAAATCGAAAAAAATAATACATATAAATTGCTATTAAAAAAAAACTTGTCTTGAGATTCTTCTCCTTAAAAATATATTTATTTAATTAATACTTACTTTTATTATTACTTAAAAATTACCTCTGCTTTTTAACTGATGCATATTTCTAATGCCCAAACCACCACATTACTATATAAAGCACTACATAGAATGTACCAGATGTTTTAAAAAGTTACTTTTATTTATTTAATTAATTTACTATTTAATTAATTTACTATTAATTTTATTTATTTAATTTATTTACTTTTATTTATTTCATTAATTTACTATTTAATTAATTTACTATTAATTTTATTTATTTAATTTATTTACTTTTATTTATTTCATTAATATTACTTTTATTATTACTTAATAATTACCTCTGCTTTTTAACTGATGCATATTGCTAATGCCCAAACCACCACATTACTATATAAAGCACTACATAGAATGTACCAGATTTTTTAAAAAGTTGAAACCCAGTATCCACCATCATTTAAACAATATTTGATCTTTTTTTCCAGATATCTGGCCATTCGCTACCCACTGCGTGCCAGAGAAATGCGAACCCCCCGCAACGCTCTGATCTGTATCAGTGTGGTGTGGGGCGTCTCCCTGGTGCTGTCCAGCCCATACCTCAGCTACTACCAGCAGATGGACCTAGATGGGACCACCGTCTGCATCCCTGCGTGGGACTTCCAGCACCGCAGAGCCATGGATATCTGCACGTTCGTGTTTGGCTACCTGATCCCCGTCCTGGTCCTCAGTCTGACCTACGCTCGGACCATCCGATACCTGTGGACCAGTGTGGACCCAATGCAGGACATGTCAGAGTGCCGGAGGGCCAAGCGCAAGGTCACCAAGATGATCATCATCGTAGCGGTACTTTTTTGTCTGTGCTGGCTGCCCCATCACTTAGTCATTCTGTGTATGTGGTTTGGCCACTTTCCCCTTAACCACACCACCTACGTCCTGCGGATCCTTTCGCACCTGGTGGCTTACACCAACTCCTGCCTAAACCCCATTGTGTACGCGCTAGTGTCCAAGCACTTCCGCAAAGGCTTCAGGAAGGTGTTTGACTGCGTGGGGAGGAAGCGGCCAGTGAAGAGGGTCCGTGTGGCACCGCCGGCACAGACAGTCAGTCTGGTGGAGGTGGGTTCAAGTGAAGGCTCGAATCAGAGCGATGGATTGGCCAGGCCTCGACTGTGGAGCAAGAGCGGCAGGAAGATGACGACCAGCACCTTTATGACCTTCAATGTCACTTAGACTTTAGGTACATTTTGAAGGCGTACTATTCAGTAACGAATGATCAGGTAGTTACGATGTAAAGTGTAACGTATGACGTCATGAGTATGATGGCCTATTGACAGACTCTGTGGAGTTAAAATGGAAAACCTCACTGCAGTGATCAAGCAGAGGTGTACCGGTGGGTTTGGGTGACAACAAACACACCCCCGGACATTTAACTGCACATTGCAGCAATGCAGACGACTTGATAGCAATGCATTACCCTCCATGCATTTCCATCTTCTCCTTCTCCACCACTGTTTTTAAATTCACTTGAGAGACGTGCAAACATGGATCAAGATATGGTGAAATAAACTGAGGAGATCCGGGAACAGGAACATCTGTATGACTCCTCCCCTTCCCCTACAAATACTCCAATATGGCAGCAAATTCAAACATCAGTTTGAATGGTGTAATTTTAAAGAGACGCAGATACAGCAACGCACAAGTATGAGCACTTACAATGACGTGGGCCCCTTGCACAGGCTTAGAAGATAAATGAATGAATGAATGAATGATTTAATTAATTAATTAATGATCCTTTGTGGTTTTTATTATGTATAAACCATTGAAAACTATCACATGCCCTTTACCCTGGACCAATAGAACTGGTTCAAAAGCATTTGGAAGGCAGTTGTGTTTTGACACTGATGATATATAAGCTCACTGGACAAAAAAAAATTAACCACCTCGTGTGTTTAAGGTGGAAGTAACTTCAGGCTCCTGCAGATAAAACACTGCACAAAGATGATGAGGCTGTACGTGATTCATATATCGAGAAGAGGTGGACTGCAGTGAATGTCTTGTTCCAGTGTGCAGAATGGCTCCAAAGATTGGCTAAAAGGAGTGACTCCGTGTGGGCGTGGCCAAAGACCATAGTGTGAAGGAAGTAGCTGAATCTGCAGGTGTATGGATGTGTACGGTCATACGGGTCTACCAGCAGTGGCTAAAATCTACAGGGAATTCTCCTCAGAACAGGGAAGGTATCCACCAAATCTGGCCCAACTGCACAATCCTTTGACGCAAGAGTGTCTGAACACTGATGTGGCCTCCATCTGAAACCTTATCCAGTCACAGCTGTTATGCGTGCTTGTGGAGGTATTAGTCAGGTACATTTCAGTCACAGGTGACTATTTTTTTTGTCCGGTGAGCTTACATTTGAAACAGTGGTGATATACACCTAATCCTCAACAGAGTGAATGTTGAGAGTAAATGTTGAAAAGCGAGTTGCGTTTGCTGATAATCATCACCAAATTACACTTGCATGATGCTTTCAAATTGACGGAAAGACAGAAATCGGTAGACAAGTAGACAGCGACCTGGTATTGACCTCAATTATCACCGAAATGGATTTCTGACTCAGTGATTATGGCAGTGCTCATAATGGTCATTGCTCCTGTAATGTAATTCAGTCGGAAGACTCCAGCCTGAACTGCTTTTTGGAAGGGCAGCTCTGCTGTGCTCTCGACTTTCCTAGAAATGCGTTTTCAGAGACTCGGAGCTCCTCTGTAAGTGGTTGTTCTCATTAATTAGATGAATTAGCATTCAAACTGTTACGCAACATGTTTGTCAAAGTGTGCTGTGGTCCCCTCTTTCTATATGGCCGGGCTGGGTTTCTTTTTCTGCTGATCTGATGGACTTCAGACGGTGTCGTTTGTTAACTGGCTGCACTGGGGAGTACGTGCTAAGGCTCTGTCAGTGGAAAAACAGAGTATTGCAGCTTCATTTAACGTGTGACGTGAGCAGTCGCTCCGTAATGATGTGTGATTTGGGCGCTGTCATACAGTAGATTGTACATATGCGCTGTTTTCTAGGAACCTATCAAAAATGGCCACATTGATGAGGACTTTTATTATGTAAACTGTCTTTTTTGCTGGGAAATAGATGTTTGATGTCAATGTAGTCTCTGAGTTAAGGACAAAACTGTGGCCTTTATTTATTTTTTTTAATTGCTCATGCTTAATGACCCATTAATGCATGTGACTCATTGGCCATTGACTTCTTACCTTCATTCTTCTTTCACTACAAAATAACGCTTTTTTTACTGACGGGTTTTCATTCATCTCTGTGTCGCTGTGAACCCCAGCTGAGAGTACTGTGCCTTGATTTGCTGTTCATTTTGTGAAGTGGAGAAAAAGACCTTTCCGTCCTTCATCTCAATGATGCTTCCCCGCTGTCTGTGATTGCATGGCCCGTGTCCTCTGCTGAAAACGTTGAGGCTAATCATTGATCTGGCTTTTGACCAACAGTGCACACGTAGCAGATGCAGCAGGAGAATGAGTCAACACAGGCGTGCCAGACTGAGACTGCATTACGCTGCTGGTGCTAATATGTCTGTATAGACCAATTAGTCCTGCAGCAGGCCCAGAGTAAAAACATTACAAGCACTGTTACATATCGTCGCTGTCCAATGAAAAAGATGTATCTCCAAAATGACAACTTTATAGGGAGGAATAGAGATGTAACCAGACGTCTTTCCAAACACTTTTGGGCCATTTCTATTGGTCCATTCATCATGCAATTCTCACACAGTGTAAACAGCAGCTGGTGTGTTGTATAAAAGGCAAAATGGACAAAATTGGAGATACATGTTTTTCTTTGGACAGCGACGATATTCAGATCAGAGAGGAGTAGAGATGGTAATACGCTGAATTTATAGCTTAAAATCATTGCATGGTACGTTCTGAAAAAAACTTTCTTTTAAAAAATTCATGTCACTACTGAAACACAAATGCCACATCCGAAATGGTCCCCTACATCCTCCATTAAAAAAACTGGATCCCTATAAAGAACATTACTCTAGGGAACTGAATTTGTGATGGTAGTTGTGGGCTGGAGGTTAGGGAACCAGCCTTTTGACCGGTGGGTCACCGGTTTGATTCCCTGAACTGACAGTAACGACTGAGGTGCCCTTGAGCAAGGCACCTAACCTCCAACTGCTCCCTGGATAGGGCTGCCCACTGCTCTGGGTAAGTGTGCTCACTGCCCCCTAGTGTGTGTGTTCACTAGTGAGTGTGTATGTGAGTGTTTCACTTCACGGATAGGTTATATGCGGGACACTGTGGGATCAACAAGGGATTAAAATCTAAGTCTCTTAACATATTTTGACATTGTGCCATATGTCCACTATGAATGCTGAGTTAAACTGCACACATGAGAACAGCTTGCAACGTCTGTAGCAGGTCTGAAGAGAAGTCTGTGGAGATGCTGCTATCTTTGCTCTGTAGTTCTATGAAGTAAGGCTCTGCATGCATCTTTAAGCAGTGTAGTACATTATGTGTATGGGTATAGGTGTATCAGGTATACACTAGTCAGTGCTGTGCAATCTGAGATATTATAGGTGCACTGGATCCTCTGCACTATGCTCTGCACTATGCCAGAACTCCAGAATAGTGGACTTTATAGTGAATGGTGGCACCGCTTCAAAGAAGTGAGACTAGAATGTGGCCACACACTTACTGTTATGCAGTAAATGTGTTCAGAAGAGTGTAACATTAAGAATGGTCACTACCGAAACCGTTTTAATGGAGAATGTCATGATTTGATGTTCAAAGCTGTGTTTTCTAGTCCCTGGCTATGGCTCGTGTTTTCCAGATCTGCTCAGAAGGAACTAAAATTGCTGCTACTGAAACAGGCACATTTGGTAAAGCAGAGAATGATTAGATTAGATTAGATTAGATTCAAGTACAGGTACAGAGCCAATGAAATGCAGTTAGCATCTAACCAGAAGTGCAGATATAGTATTATTTACATATCATGGTAGTCAGAGAATGAATAAAAATGAGGGAAATAAACAGATTTAAGGGACATGGTTGCTCAAAGCAAAATTATTTTAGTCAGTTAAAAGTGTGTAGTCAGTTGCAAAATGCATTCTGAACTTTTAACAAATTTATGTAAATGATCTAGGGTTAGGGTTAGGGTTAGTGCAACCTTCCAGACACAATTTCATAAATCTGAAGCTTAAATCTAACATTCCCCCCCAAAAAAAGTGTAATGCCCAATTCCTATTGATTTAGCAATATTTGAATTGACTAGTTCACATCCTCTGGTTAGGATAATTAATAATTATAATAATTATGAATTAATAATTGTATATGCAAATGAAAAATTACTGAGAAAAGAGATAATATTATATTAATTGATCTACATTTCACCAGCTAACTTTTATTAGGACTCCTGGTTTTGTTTCTTTAACCTTTTCTTTAGTTCAATGCAATAAGGTTACAGCATTCAGTTTCCTTAGTAAGTGTATAACTAAGTGCAATGGTGGGTAGAAATGTCAGTAGTACCACAGATAAACAGAATGCAGTATATTACCTGCATGGCTGGCTGAATGTATTGTAATAACCACGTTATTATTATTGCCCTGAACTGCACCTTCGCTAAAATAAAATACTGTATGCCACAGTTAAATTCACAGATGACTCTTTCACAATCTTGGTCTCCGTTTTTGTCTGTTTACTGGGAATTTCACATTACACTACTGTAATGCTCCTCTACCCTGGGGGCTGGGCACAGTAAATGACTGTAGTGATAAAGGAAACTGCATTTTAATAAGCCTGAGATGGAGGGAAAAAGAGTTCTGTGGAGTTTGTTAGAAAAGTTATGACTTAAGGAAACTTCCTATTGCGTTTGTCCATTGAATTGGTCATGGTCCTAACGGAGGGCAGATGCTTCTGTGTACTCTGTCCACA
This sequence comes from Prochilodus magdalenae, assembly GCA_024036415.1. Taxonomy (NCBI): domain Eukaryota; kingdom Metazoa; phylum Chordata; class Actinopteri; order Characiformes; family Prochilodontidae; genus Prochilodus; species Prochilodus magdalenae. The sequence goes on from JAMWET010001172.1 coordinate 398,788, forward strand.
CTGTCAATCTTTTTCCACTTAAATAGGCTCCCTTTGACCAGGCCACAGCACTGGCAGAGTTGGCCAAGCTAGCCTGACCTCCCTATATCAGTCTATCAGCCAATGCGTCACCATTGTCTTCAAACTCAAAATCCCCAGGATTGCGACAGACCACCATGAAATCACTGTGGTGCAACAAGGTAGCACTATTAGTCACTGTTTAGACTGTTAGACTGTCGTCCCAAACCTGACATCACAGCAGAGCATATGTTCCTTGTAGTTGTCTATTCCTTAAAGGGGCTCATATGAAGGGGATGCCAGGTTTGACAACCTACGTTGCGGTTGTGATACACAATCCAGTGAACGCAATACATATGAGCTCTACATAAGCCCTGTACATAGTGCAGCCCGGACAGTTTAGCCCAGACTTCTTTATGAACCGCATGCAACAATCAGAAAACTCATTCACTCTGTACATCGATGGCGTAGCTGTCTCTCCTTCCCCACTGATGCGAAGTGTGGGTGTCATCCTCGCCCCAACCCTCTCATTTAGTGCCCATTTCAACTCTGTAGTTAAAGCCTATTTTGTTCCATTTCCCAAATTGCCAAAACCAGACCACCTCTCTCTCAGTTTGCTGGGAAAACCCACATCCATGCCTTCATTTCCAGCCGAATGGACTATTATAACTCCCTTCTAGCTAACTCCTCTTCCTCCTCCATTTACGAACTCCAGATGGTCCAAATGCTGCTGCCATCTTCTTACGCACACATGCTCACACCACCATATTCCACCCGTTCTCCAGCATCTTCACTGGCTTCCTGTGAAATATCGCATTCAGTTCTCCTACTAGTTCTCCTACTCGCTTACAAAGCTCCTTCTTACCTGTGATCTTCTACTTCCTTACAAACCCTCTCGCTCTCTAGGGTCTTCAACAGCTGGGCTTCTCACCATTCCTCTGTCCAACCTGCATGGCTTTGGTGACCGAGCGTTGTCTAGATTTGCTCCTCCACCAATGGTCAAAGAGTCTAGATCTCTCTTTGTGTTTAAATCTAGTCTTAGAGTATGTCTCCTCACTCACGCTCATGAACTGCCTCAAGCCTAAACTGATCCTCAGAGATCTTGCTCACGTTGTCTATTAATATGTGTTTGTTGTTTGATGCTTTGTTTTTGGCGTTGTCCGTTGCTCTTGTGCACTCTTGAGACATACTGAGACATACAACTGTGAGCGCCTTT
>JAMWET010001172.1:405000-516676 GCA_024036415.1 Prochilodus magdalenae
GAGGAGGGTTTTCCGCATATAGGTAGGTTAAAGCCTCTCCTTATGAAACGATAATAAATGGCAATGTATTGGAAAATATAGTGCAATATATTAAATAATACAATGTCATATATGGGAAACAAGTGCATATATTTTGCATATATTTATATAGTGATAAATATATTACAATATATTGTATAATACATAAGGAATTGCCGCTTTTCATATATTGTATGTATGGTAGTATAATATATATTTACTTATATATTGTAATATATTTCATTTTATATGTAATAGACATCATATGTATTTCTCCATATGTGTTTGCATACATATATATATATATATATATATATATATATATATATATAGTTTTATATATGTGAGAATATTTTCATACATACATGTGGCAATAAATGTATATATTCTCACATATATAAAACTATATATATATGATAATATATATATATATGCAATCACATATGGAGAAATACATATGCTGTCTATTACATATAAAATGAAATATATTACAATATATAAGTAAATATATATTATACTACCATACCAGTTCTCAGAGATCTACTTTTATTGCGTCTGTGCCCATTGTAAGCACTTGCAATGATGAATAGGGGTAAGCATGGGCACTGTGACTGGTACACAGCCCTGTACGCTTCATTCTTCCTATTAACACCATTTACAATTCCTGAACCTAATTTATATTTACATTTATGGCGACCAGAGCAACTTACAGAGAGACTTACAGGGATAATCATATTACAGGTAGGCCAATGTAGTGTAAGGAGTCTTGCCCAAGGACTCTTATTGGTGTAGCACAGCGTAGTCACCCTGACCGGGATTCGAACCCCAGTTTCCCACATGTGGTGGTGGTGGCTCCCTGGCGGGTAGTAGTGTTAGTGCTGAGCTACACCAACCAACCAAGAGCTACACCAATCCTTCCATTGGTTGAGACGAGAATCACCCGTTAATGGATTCTTCCTTCACTGCCCACTGTTGGGAATTACTGCTGACCATGGCAGGCCTTGCCATTTCAGAGGTGCTCTGACTCGTGATTTGACCCTCCCAGAATTAGACCGATCTCCAAACATGACCATTCCCCCACATCCAGCGAGTGCTTGCTGTTATGAGATTATCAGCGTCATTTGCTTCACCTGAAAGTGGTTCTAATGGTTTGGCTCATTAATGCACACAGTTTAAGGATCTTCAGATTATCAGATTAACCTGATTGGTACGTAAATCCTTGGACTAAATCCCAGTTTTACAGGTGACTCTCATTTGGAAGTTGTGCTTAGCGTAGAGTTGTCTGGAAAATCAAAAGCGAATGGGTTTGTTGGGCAAATCATATGAATAGCCTTTGATATTCTGACAGTGGAGTTAAAGTGTTAGCACTGGACACTCTTCTTTCTCTTCTCTCACTGGCTTCAGGCTGAGTGCAGTCTCCTTAGCAGTGCAGCAAACCACCGCCTGCCCCAAGCTGCTGACCGCTCAGGGACGTGGGCGCTTCTTTATCCGGCTAATGCTGAGCAGGAGAAGTCTGGGAAATGTAGTCAAGCATCTGTTACACACACCCAGGGTCATGGAGGTCAGTGAAATGTTTTTGGGAATGGTATAAATGTCTTTAGAACGAAAATCAAAATTTTTCATATGCACCATTCTTCTTCAGACTTCAGTTCTCCATTCTGTTTGAATCAACGTAAGAACTGAGATTCTCTCCTCCCTTTGCAGTGCTATAGTCCTGAGATTTCTGTGCTGAGGAATGAAGAATTTGTAGGTGAGCGATTTCCCATTCGCGAATGTGCATTTATCATTTGCGGCATTTGGGAAATGTATTATGCGTGTGTGTTTTTCTCCACCTAGAGCCTTTTCTATCTCTCTGTCTGGTTCTCTCTGAAATGGAGTTCAAGCTCAACATTGAGGTATAGAACCTTCCACTCTGAATATTTGGTCGGTGTACGAATTCAAAGGGACCTATAATGTTATAATCAGTGTTCAGTTTTATTTTTGGTGTATACATGCTTCAGTTTCTCAAAGTACAATGTTAATCTCATACCGTACATCTGTATTCACCTTATGTCTGAAACACACTGTTAGAGCTCCTGTGTCTTTAAGCCCCGCCTCCCAGTGAGCCCAGTATGCTCTAATTGGCTTAGCTCACCCATTTGAGTGTCCTGATTGATCAACGGCCAGTGCGGCATCCAGCTATTCCTACAAAGGGGTCGGTTCTGCCATAACCGTTTTGTGCCCGATTCTAAAAGTCTGATAGAATAAGCTGGTAGATCCACCTCCACACGCTAACCTGGAGCACTGTGTCCATTTTTTTCTGGTTTAGCTCTCTGAGCGTTGGGTGAGGATGCACCAAACTTGCTATAAGGTGGGCAATAAGGGTTGTGTTACGTGATGATGTCACCTTGTAACAGCGAAAAGGTCTGGAATTCCAACAAAGTGTTTCAGGCAGCTGAGAAAAGTTTTAGAACTGCACAAACACTTATATAGCACACTACTGAAAAGGGAAACCTGAAAAGTGTATTTGGTATCTCTCAAATTGAGACCAGGGACGTAGAAGCCAGTTTAAAAGTGAGGGGGGCACAGTAAATGTCTGCCATGGCACACTGAGACCCACCCAAGTGCCTAGGGAGTGTACATAGTGAACTGTCCACTTAGTGAATGTCCTAACTTTGCCAAATCCTGATTTATCAGCAGCCTTGTTTTACCCACATTAATGAGACACTTCCTTTCTGTATCCGCCATTCCAGAACTGCAGCTTTCTAGACGAGAGCTGGCTGCTTCCGGTAAGTCTAAAACATCCTGACACGCACCATTAGCACCGTTTGGCAGTCTGGGCATGTAAAATGCATGATGAAAGCCTATTCATGTGTTTTAGGTGTGTGAAACCTATGAGGCCGTGCCATGTCGCGAGTTGGGGATGGTTCTCAGGTTAGCATGCTTATAGTAGCATGTGTGTCTGAGCTTCAGACTGGTTGAGTTGGACTCAGCAAAGCTGGTTGCCTACGTGCTTGAGAAGTTGAGCTTGAGTCGCTTGAGTGCCTGTTTAGCTGTGTTGTAATAGTGTATGAGTTTTGTTCAGGGTGAATGTATGTCCACAGCCTGTCTCCTCCTCTTTCTCAGGTACCTGGACGGGCGTGTGTTTGTGTTGGAACTGCTTCAAGGGAGCATGGCTCGGGTGGATATGTTTGCAGAGCCTGGCGACATAATTGATGAAATTAATGGGATATCGCTGAGGAATTCCAGCAATGGGCAGGTCCAGTAATGTTTACTAAGACTGACATCAAACAGAAAGCCCTGTTTACAGAAGTTCTGGCTAAATGGCTTGAAGTATTTAGGGTTCCTTGTTTTAGTTTCTTTTGCTTTTTTGCACTGGAGTCCATAGCTTGAGGCTAATACGGCTAACAAGTAATGAAAGCATTGTAATGGCCAACAGGTAATGGGCCATCACACCTGTATGAGCTCTTTGGACACCCCTGTCGGAAAGCAGGAGTCCCTGGAAGAACTTTGGCAGCTGTATCAGCCTTCACTCATCTAGAAAAGCTTTCCACCTGATTTCGGAGTATTACTGTGAGAGCGGGTGCACATTTAATCCAAAGAGCATGTATGAGGTCACTGATGTTGACCTGGCTCGCCATCCATATTCCAATTCATCATAAAAAGTTCAAAGCTCTGGCCTCAGTTATTCTGGAACAGGAAATGCTTTTCCACAGACTGTTCCCACAGATTTGGAAGCATATAGTTGCCTAAGATGTTTATGTATTTTGTAGAATTTACCTCAACCATCACACAGGGTCTGAGCCCAAACCCTGAAAGCTGCCCTAGACCATAATCCCTCCCCAACAAATTTTACTGCTGGTATTAAGCATACCGTTAGGAAGCTCTTCCATGGTATTCCTGGATTCACCCATCTGACATGCAATCGTTATTCACTACCCCAGAAAACATGTTACCACTGCAACCTTTGGAATCCTCCCTCGGCAATAAAACGCAGCTAGTATAGCCACTGATACATGACAGGTACGTTTATAATAATGCGATAATTATTTGGCTTTTATTTAATTATTTAATTATTTAGCTGTAGTTGTAAACTTGGCTTCAATCTGGTTTCAACAGCTAATTCTCAGGTTGAGATTTTCATGTATGAGAAGTCGTAATTTGCATGAGGCTAACTTGACACTGGAGAAATGTGGTTGGCTAATAAGCGGCAGAGGTTTTTTTTTTGGTGACATTAGCCTCAATTCACCAGTGTAGAACTAAAGAAGCACCAAACGGACACTTCATTAGGTACCCTTCCTCACTGTCCATTTTATCAGCTCCACTTATCATATGGGATCACTTTGTAGTTCTACAGTTACTGACTGTAGTCCATCTGTTTCTCTGTAAACTTTATTACCCTGTTCTTCAATAGTCAGGACTCCCACAGGACCACCGCAGAGTGGTGGTGGTGTGTTAGTGTGTGTGGTGCTGGTGTGAGTGGATCAGACACAGCAGTGCTGCTGGAGTGTTAAAACACTGTGTCCACTCACTGTCCACTCTATTAGACCACTGCTACCTTGCCGGTCCACCTTGTAAATGTAAGGTCAGAGACGATAGCTCATCTGCTGCTACACAGTTTGTGTTGGTCATCCTCTAGTCCTTCATCAGTGGTCAAAGGATGATGCCCATAGGACACTGCCCGCAGGATGCTGCCCACAGGACACTGCCCACACTGTAGACACTGTAGGCAGGATAGATTGCTGGAGGACTACTCTTAGTCCAGCAGCAGCACTGAGATGTCTGATCCACCTGTGCCAGCATAACACATGCTAACACATCACCACTATGCCAGTGTTACTGCAGTGCTGGGAATGATCCACCACCACACAATACCTGCTCTGTGGTGGTCCTGTGTGGGGTCCTGATCATTGAAGAAGAGTTTTACAGAGTATGTAGAGAAACAGATGGACTGGAGTCTGTACCTGTAGAACTACAGTGGAGCTGACCATATAGGAGCAATAACTGTAGGCAATAACTGTAGATACCGGGAGGTGTACCTAACGAAGTGACTGGTCAATGTGTGGTGTGCCATCCTCTGTTGCGTAAAGGCAGGTGCGATATTGTCCAGAATGAAGGGTCAGCCTCTGTCTCTCCGGCTGCTACGCTGGAGATGCGAGGACGGTGGGATATATCGTCCGTTAGTGCCGCTGTTACGCCAACTCAAACAGGAAAAGCCCTCACTCCAGTTCAACTCGGCTCGGGATGCCCCGCCTCCCAATCCTGCAGTGCAGCGGAAAGGCCAGAGCCCCTTTGTGAAAGAGGGCCGGTAAGCACCTCTCACTGTGAGTTCATTGCGGAGAATGTATTTATAGATGTCTACTTGTTAATGCATTATTAATACCATCATAATCACCAAGCTGTTTGCTTTCACTCTGCCAACAGGATCCTGTATGCTCTGCAGCTCCTGGGGAAAACAAACATCGGGATGGTAAAGTACATGTGCAAATATCACTGTTATTGATATGTGCTTTTGTTTGTAGGTGAACAGTGTTGAAATTTCATTTCTCCTTGTCTTAGTATGGAGGGAAGGAGGTGTTGCAGCACACCATCCCTGCCGTGCTGCAAATGAGGCAGGACAGAAAGGTACAGCTGCTTCCAAAGTGTTGATTAAATGTTAACTATAATAAACTAGGCATCGGTATATAGATCTATATTATAGACAAGTTTGTGACCTTGCTGCTGTTACGATAAGCTCACCAGACCAAAAAAAAAAGAGTTGCCTATGACTGTGTAATAATACCATTAGTACGAATAGCAGCTGTGGTTGGATTTGGCTTAGACTGGACAAGTTTCTGGATGTTCAGCCAGTCCTGCATCAATGAAATTGCACAGTTAGTCCAGATTTGGTGGATGCCTTCTCCGGCACAAGTCTGAGGAGAGTTTCCTGTAGACTGGGATTTTAGTCACTGTTGGTAGAACCGTATTCCTCCATACACCTGCAGATTCAGCTAGTTCCTCCAGACTATGGTCTTTGGTACGCCCAAATGCTCAGTCACTCCTTTAAGTCAATCATTAACATCTGCTTTGGAGCCATTTACCACAAATGGAATGAGACACTCACTACACTGTACCACCTCCTCTCCGTCTATGGATCCTGTCACTCACACCCGCAGGTATTTGCAGGAGTCTGAAGTTACTACCTCATTATACATGCAAGGTTATTCATCTTTTGTCTGCTGAGCTTATTACATGTCCATTATTACTTTTTAGGTAAAGAGGAAGTCCACCTTGAAGTCTGCAAATTAAGGCATTCAGAATCATTTGATTCTGTATATATATTCTGTATATTAGTTCTGCACTGGATAAACGAGGCTAATGTCACCAACAAAACGTAGTTGTTCATAGGCTTGCACTGCTATATATATATATATATACAGCTCTGGAAATAAATAAGAGACCCCTCCAGTTTCCTCTTAAATCAGCATCTCCACATGTACAGCAGGTTCTTAGTGAGGAACCGAAGGTTGGGTTCTAGCTTTACTGGCAGATACAGTGAGCGTCTGGTTCATAAGAACAAGGTCCAGCAGCCAACACACAGGACAACACAGCTACAGACTGGCAGAGGGCCAAACCCACTCTCTACTGACCGTGATGAGCGCCACCTCATTCCAATGTCCCTTACCCACGGTAAGATGACCTCAAGTGACCTACAGAGAGACTGGCGAGCGGTGGCTGGAGTGAGATGCACAGCGAGCATGGTTCTAAAAACAGGCTTCTGGAGGTCATTAGTGATTTTCTAAATAAACAGATCTAATACAATATCTGATCTGGAGTTTGGGAGACATGGTTCCAGTAGTGTAGAGAATCAAACAGAACTGAGGAATTCTGGTCCAACACAAACCCAGAACAACTAGAGACACTGATCATTTTTGAGGTGGTCTCTTAGATATTTCCTGAGCTGTATTTACACAGAATATGTATACAGAATTTTATGTCATTCTGCAGTTTTTGATTATTAAGATGTAAAAAGTCATTCAAATGTATGTTTATTTGGATGCATGAGTACCTCAATTGTTATCCTGCCTTGTATTCATCAAAGAGTTTGTGCAAATATTGAAACACTTTTCTGATGTAGTTTACTGAAATTGGCTAAACTTAACCAGCAATTATATTTAATTGACTTTGATTTACTAGTGTTGATTAAATTAATTATTGGCCAAACTTTAGAGTTTAGAGCCACACTCAGCAATAAAGCATACGGTAACATGCTAACAATAATGCCATGCTAACATGGCTAGCCAATCAACCAACGTTCAGAATGTTAGCATACGCTCAGTAGAGGACAGCCTGGGAGGAAAGACAACACAGAGGTGGTTAATGAAACCTCTATGCCAATAGATCCAGGAGAGCCAATAGTATCTCTAAAGCTGATAATGGCAACTGACTGAAAACATGAAATTGTCAATCAAAAACATTCCCCAACTCAATATAGTTGAGCAATAGGGGATATGTGTGTCAGGATACCTGGCAGAAAATCATGAAACTTGGAATATCATGATTTAACTTTGACCTTTGGTAACACTTGGGATGGTTATATTCTTTTGGATGCATTTTTTTTTTAAATAATAATTAATATAATCAATTACTTCTGTTTTCTTTACATAAGTAACAGTTTTTAGGGATAAAAGTTGAAAGCTTGGGTATTGTTCTCAGGCCATCCTATCAATTTATGGAATTTGAGAATTGCTTTCTGTTCAGTATTCAATGTTTCTTTTCAGGATGTCATTGTTATATAATTATTATTCACAAAAAGCTGTTTGCTGTCCCTAAACTTTTGACAGGTAGTGTGTTATTGAAATATCATTAGAAAACCATGTGGGGATGTATATCTAAGCCGTGCTGAAGTTTGTTTCTCTTCGCAGGAGGTGCTGTTGGACGTGAAGGAGACTCACCTGACGTGCACTGATAAATCCAATAAACAGGTGTGTACAGCTACTGAGGAGAGACTTTACTAATGATGCACATTTAAAGAGGAAGGTCACATCATCAGCCTTTCTCTTTTACCTCAAGCAGCAGCTGTTCCAGCATCACTTTCCAGAGATCTCGTGTGTGGGGAGGTTTGGCCAGCCAGACTTCACCATCTTTGCTTTTTGCGTAGTGTACGTATTTGGATACTTCAGTCATGTTATTAACACATTACTGTGCAGAAGTTGGGAATCATATATATTAATAGTATATATTAATAATAACTTATATTGTGTAGAAACTGAGATACAATAGTATATTTGTTTTATTATTCATAATAATACTAACTTTTTTTCAAAACATCAAGAAGTAATAAATGATAATAATGCATTCTAAATATCTGTTTATGGTATTTTGAGGGATTATTGACCTCAAAATTTGATCACTACTTTTCAATACAGCTTTCATCCCAAAAGTAAGGGTCCCCAACAACCCGAACAATGAGCTCATTGGACAAAAAGTAGTCACCTTGCCAGTTTAAGGTGGTAGTAACTTCAGGCTCCTGCAGATGGCGCTGCACAAGGATGGTGGAGTTATAATTATGAGCGGGGTGTGAGTGACGCGATCCATAGATTGACGAGTAAATGTCTCGAGCCATGTGTGGAAAATGGCTCCAAAGCAGATGTTAATGATTGACTAAACAAAGTGACTGCATGTGGGCGTGACCAAAGACCATAGTGTGAGGGAAGTAGCTGAATCTAGTGTATGGAAGCGTACGGTCATACGGGTCTACCAGCAGTGGCTAAAATCCCAGTCTACAGGGAATTCTCCTCAGAGTTGTGCCGCAGAAGTCATCCACCAAACCAGGCCCAACTGTGCAATTCATTGATGCCTACATCCTAAAACTTCCAGTCCATGCCAAATCAAATCGTAGATGTTGTTGGTGCTGATGGAGGTATTACATGCTACTAGGTATGTTTCAGTCACAGGTGACTCATTTCTTGTCCAGTGAGCTCATGCGCACCAACAGTGTTAACTATTGGCTTTCATTGTTACACGTAGTACAGTTGTAGAGCTCATGTAACTGCACAATTGTATTTCACGGGAGCATATTTTATTACACATGTAATTACATGGTAATAAATTACAGTTAATTACAAATTTAATGAATTGCTGTTATTCTAACAACACTTTGTAACAACAGGTGTGTATTTAGCTATCAGAGTACATGCGCTGTATCTGTACAGAAAATGCCGACATGGCTAGCCAGCCATAGTTCTGGCTTTAAACCTTTCCGGAAAGTGATGCTTCCTGTTACAGTCAGAAATGTGTTGTTGGGAATACAGCAGTTAATTACACATGGAATTCCAAAAAAACAATAAAATGAGTATTATAAACTTTTTAAAAGAGTAAAAGCTGATACACTACTATAAATTGTTTTGCTGATACTATAGTAAAACTTGGTACTGTAGGGTTTTAGCATCTTAATATAATCATTTAATATGTGTATCTGCAACACAATTGGTTCTATAAAAGCAATGACTTGGAGCTAGTGTATGTGAGGAGAAGGCCTTTTCAGATAAGATAAGATGCCTTTATTGTCATTGCACAGTGTACAATAAAATTGAGCAGCAATCCAATGATGCTTTACACACCAAATAATTAAACATATGGCTAAAATAAATAATATAATATAAAATATATAAAGTGCAAAACTGAAAGAGAGACAGAAAGAAAAAAATAAAAATAAATTAATAAAATAAATAATATACATATATACACCTTGCTTAAAAAATATTTAAATATAATAAATGACTATAAAAACTGTATATTCTAAACAGACAATAGACAGGTGAGGTAGCAGTTAGTTATTAGTAGCTGAATCTGCAGGTGTATGGAAGCGTATGGTCATACGGGTCTACCAGTGGCTAAAATCCCAGTCAGATTATTATAGTTACTGTAATTTTGCACTTCTGGATGTAGCAGATTTGATATTTTTCACAGACATTAAACGCAAAGTGCTGCATGAGTGCTGTACATATTGAACAATAATAGACAACGTGTTATGAGGCAGCTACAAATAGTTAAACCAGTGACACCCAAACTGGCAAAGGAAGAAGCAAGTTGGAAGTTACGTAAGATTGTAGATTATGTAAGAATCCTGGTCAACAGCTGCATTAACTGTTGGCAGTTGTTTCCTAAATAAGCCTGTGGGTGTGAAAGTTCCAGGATATCTGGATTCTAGCTGCTTATCAGTGGACATGTAAATGTAAATTTCTAGAAGGCTCCATGGTTGTGAACTTTGGCTTGATTAGCTGAGTCAATATTGAAGCTGAGTGTTTTATTGGCTATTTCAGAGACACTCCAAGTACAGGCCAGCCAGCGGGCTTCTGCTGTGTGGTTATGCAGGCAACATCCAGTGCCGAATGTGAGGAGATAGTCCATCGTATAGGTGAGCAGTCAAACCCATGTAGTGCTTTTAATGAGTTGTATGTGTTTACTGCCCTCTCTGTGAGATCATACTAATGAGCTTTTCTCACTTCCACAGCGACTGGATTTAAAAACACTGAGTGGTTTGTATGAGGACTGTATAGTGATAATGTTGGAAAGTTTACATGATTCTTCCGGGACTATGTTTACTGTTTTTATCACCACAATTCTACCTGTGTGTTAAACATTTATTGAAAAACGTATTCTAATGTAAATTGTAATTTTTGTATGAGAAATTAAAGTATTGTGATCTTGGTTTGTTACTTGGTCATCACATTGTTTTAGAAAAAAACTTATTACATTGTTATTACATGATAATTAAACCCAGATAGAGATCATAACTTCAATTAAACACTGACTTGTACGTTAAAGGAACTAAAACACAGTATAAAATATAAAGTCATTGTATGTAAGTTTGTGTAACTCAGTAAATGGCACTCAATTAGTATCGTCTTCTGCCTCAAGATGAAAGGATTAGGTTTAGGAGAACTGTGGTTCAATGTAATGATGCCCTCTAGAGGGACCAACTCTGTGCTGTCGTCCTCTGAACAACCTGTGGGACACAATATGTAAAGGCAAATGAGGCAAAAGTAATCCAAAGGAACATTTTTAATTCCAGATGTGCATATTTATTTGAGAAACATAATATAACTGCATAATAATGTTGTTCTGCATAGCAGCAAAAAGATGCTACAAGCTTTACATGATATTTAAATATAGCGGCTGAAAAAATGATTTAATGTTACTCTTGGTTTTGGAGGTTTAGTAACATTATCTCAAGGTTAGCAATGGTACCTTGTGTAGTCCTTATGGGTTGATATCATAATGGGAAAGTTCTTTAGCTGGTTACCCATTGTTTAAAACATAGCATGGGGCTTGTCAACATAACAGCTTCTGTTGCTGCAAACCAGCATGCAAAAAACTGAGATAGATTCTAGACCCATTTGGTGGTTTCCTAAAAAGATTTAAAGGTGCTTCCCCAGTAAATAATTGGTCTCTAACCTTTAAGCCAATTCCCATTGGAAAGTGAAGCCATTATGTTTTAATTCCAGTGGTCCCGGGGGTCTTTTGTAACAGGCTGTTAGTAAAATCATACATGCTTAAATGATTTTTTGCATTGTTCCTCAGTTTGATGGATAATGTGTTGCGTATTGTTTCTTCAAAGCACCAAAAACGTTGTTATGTTGTCACAAGCTTGACATGATAACAATAGAAGAACCCATTTTAGTGCTATGTAGGACTACATAGAACAACATCAACTGCTTATCCTCCTGGGTCGCAAGGAGGGCTGGAGCCTATGCCAGCACTCTTTGGGCAGAAGTTATAAAACAACCCGGACAAGTCGTCGGGCCACTATGGAGCAGACATACAGACATACACTACTGACCTTAGGTCCTTTGTGTTATAAGGCGACCGTACTGCTGCTGCTCCACTTTGAAATCTCATATACATATAACACATTCTCCAATAGTCATTGATCCATTTCCCCAAATAAATAAAAAATGTAAGCATGACATGGTTCCGTATACAGCTAATGGTTCTAAACTGAACTACTGGCTTTACTAAAGAACATGTAAAAACATCTTTTTTAAGAATGTATTTTTCTTCCATTCACAATGCTGTACAGCCAGGGGCCATTTAATTACATTTTAAAAAATGATAAAAAATCATTGGAATTGACTTTTTATCCCCTTTTATGAAACAGTGTTGTTCTGTTCTCAGATGTTACTATATCATCTTGAAAGATACCTGCTTATCACCAGATCTGTTTATTTGTTTGTTTGTTTAATTAAAGTTAAAGATAGTATACAACACAACATGCATATAAAGTATATAATATATAACAGTATGCATAAATAAATACATTTGCTAAAGGGGATATACATAACTACTCAAAAGTCTTTTAATAGTTTTTATAGATTTTTGTTTTAAAGAGAGATGTATTAATTCAGTGTAACATTTCACCTACTTTTTAAAGGCTTGATCTGAAAACTCCACTTATGCATAGGAAAAAATTGCCTTCAAAAGTGTAAGATTTATCATATATACGTGTGTGTATTTAGCTCTGTGATATTCCAAAAGACCAAATAATACATGTTTCCACCAAAAACAGTACTTAATAATATTGTAAACCATAAAAAGGCGCTGAGGTTTTTATAAATCCTTCTGAGTTTCGATTTCCATTGTTGTTGTTGTTGTCGACGTCACCTGCATGGCCCCGGAAGTCCCGCCTCAGAGGCCCCCGCGCATGCGCACTTTGAAAAAGAATGCGGATTTCCGAAGCTCTGGCAGAATGTGTAGAATATTAAACTCTCTGATAGCGATAAGTCGAGTTTAGAATTGCGAAATAATGTCGAAAGCGTCAGCTCAGCCCGGCTCTTCTGGGGCTGCATCCAACCTGGGACCTTCCTCCTCCTCCTGCTCCTCTCCTGCGGCCGGAGGATCTGCGTCTCCCGCCAACGCGCTGGAGAAACCACAACACTACACGTACGTACAAACAGAGACACACACACCGTGCACGCACCTGACCGTTCATACCACAAACACACAGGGACCCTATCTCCTCTACTCTTAGTGCTTTCTACGAATTAGACCTACATAAAAACAACTCTGGCCCCGTTCTTGTCAGTGGAGGCCTGCTGAGCTAGCTAATGTAGTTCCCTGTTAGTTAACGATATGTTTTTGCATTTTTCTGACAGCTAGCTAACCTAGCTAGCTAATTATCTGCTGTCTGACGTTTCCCATTCCTTTTGGACAGTACTTCAGTAATCCAGCTCCACTGAGACCTCCAGCTTTCTTTTTTTAGTACCCTCTCTGTCTGTTTTTTAGGTTTTGTATGTGCTGAAAGATAGCTGTTAGGCTTGCTAGCTAGCTTTAGCTGACTTGTATGCTCCTAAGTATTGCCAGCAGATCATGTGCTTGATACTGTTAGACAGAAGCCTCCCTTTACTAGTCCTCCTATTAGGCAGGTTTGACTTTGGGTTTCACAATAACAGATGACTCTCAGTGTTTTGGAGCTCACAAGTTAGCTTGGTAGCAAGCTATGTTCCCTCCACTTCCTCTTGCTGCTGCAATATCTACTTTTCTGGGGAGGCTTTACACTAGACATTGGGACATTGCTGTGAGTATCTGATTGCATTCAGCCACATGAGCACTAGAGCTCAAACATTTCTGAATCACTGCAACCTAAAGGTAAGGATGGAGCTCCAGAGAATGGAGTTTTACTGCTCCACATCCCAGTGCTGCAGGATGTCATCTGAAGCTTGGCATTAGGGAGGTTGTCTTTAGGACCATGGGCAGCTGCTTCAGAATGATCTATGGAGATTGATTGCTCGTTTGATTTCTTTAACCATACAGTGATAGAGATGCTCATTGTTTTCCACGCTGCCTGCTTGTGTCTTTTCAGATATCTAAAGGAGTTCAGGACAGAGCAGTGTCCTCTCTTTGTGCAGCACAAGTGCACTCAGCATCGTCCCTTCACCTGCTTCCACTGGCACTTCCTTAACCAGCGGCGGCGGCGGCCTATCCGCAGACGGGACGGCACCTTCAACTACAGCCCTGATGTGTACTGCCTCAAATATGACGAGGGCACAGGCACATGCCCTGACGGAGATGAGTGAGTACTCGTCGGCTTGCGTTGTGTAGCACTCCTACATACTGAGAATGGTGTCTTAAAAGGAGAAAAATACACACAGCCATATGATAAAAAAAAAAAACATGGCTTAAAATCCACAGGCTTATTTTATTCACTGAGGCTTTAAGCTTTGCCCTGTTAGAGGGAAAGAAGCCCTTTCCACTGTACATAACTCCTATTGGCATAGGGAACTTCCCCTTCCGTTCTTGCGGTCACAGAGTGCCTCAAAATGAAAGATGTGGTTAACGTTATGTGCAGCATTCTCTCATGATTTCTAGTGAAGCAGACATCCTACGCACAGATTTTCTGATTTCTCAGCTGAACTAAAAATTCAACCCTGTAGATTGTCTAGGCCTTAGTTAGCTCTCTTATGGCCTAGGCTCAGGACCCTCTGTCTTATTGAGCAATGTTGCTTTGTGCTTTTGGCTTATGGTCCTCAAACTTGTCAGTTTTTAAGCACTATGAATCTTTCTCACACTTTTCAGAGGCCGGATAAGTCGGCACTGACATGATGAGCAAGCAGTTCAGCGGTGTCACGTTTAGGCAGGCGCATTGAGAATCCTACCATGTGTTTCACATTTCATTGTTCAAATACTGACATAGCTGGTCAGGTATTTGTTTATTATGAGAAGATGATAAAAATATGCATGCCAATAATTTAGTGAAACTGTAGGATGTATTGTTTCACTCGAGTTTGCAAGGAAGTAGGTATATTATACATGACTTGTATGAAAATGAGTTATATGTAGCTTGAAAGTACTAGCAGTAGTGGCAGTAACGTCACTATGCTCAAAAAAAAAAGTAATGTAATGTAATTTCTCATGGTCACAAAATATTCTCTCGTTGTTCAGCCCTTTGGTTTTTGTTACATTTGTTTTCAGATGTCCATTCCTGCACCGGACGGCTGGGGACACGGAGCGACGGTACCATCTGCGATACTATAAGACAGGATCCTGCATCCACGAGACAGACGCGAAGGGCCACTGCAGTAAGAACGGCCCCCACTGTGCTTTTGCTCACGGCTCCCATGACCTTCGATCCCCAGTATACGACATCAGGTATGTTTCACTGGTGGAGGCTTTGAGTGTGAGACTTTGTGAGATGCTTATTGCCCTGTTTATGAATATTATTATAAAACCACCACCTTTGTCTTTAGGTGTCACAGGGAATGGTCAAATGGTCAGTTGTGTCTGTTGTGCAGGGAGGTGCAGTCTTTGGAGGCCCAGGCTGGCTCTGGATTGTCTGAGACTGGAGTGGGAGAGGGACAGTCTGGTTTAGTTGCCAGCACAGCTCTGATAGAGAAGATACTAAGTGAGGAACCACGTTGGCAAGGTAAAAAACAAAACTTCGTTTTGGGGTATATGTGGGTCCACACTTCCACAAGTCCTTATTATTACTGCACAACCCTGTAAACTTGCATTCTGGCTTTATAATAATTAGAACATAAACTATGTTGTTTTAATTTTATAGGATGGTACATAAATAGCTTTAATTAGCACCATTGTTTTGGTTAGGAGACTTATCGATTTCTTTCCCAAACACATTCTCTTTTCTCTCTACAGATAACAGCTACGTGCTCTCTCACTACAAGACTGAACTCTGCAAAAAGCCACCCCGTCTCTGTCGCCAAGGTTACGCCTGCCCTTACTACCATAATAGCAAAGACCGCAGGCGCTGTCCTCACAAGCACAAATACAGGTACGTACCAAGTGAGCAAAACCAAAAATAATACCCAGCTTCGGTTCTTAAGGGAGAACACTGATGATTTGTCAGTGTGAAATGATATACCATAGGTTTATATGCCAGGTTTGGGATAGGAATTGCTGGAGGTTTCATTGATACTGTTGATACTTGTCCATATGACACTGATTTGTTTCTATACTAATAAGTCTATGCTACACATTATATATATTTGATTTTGATTGGAACGCAGTTGAAATAGTGTTTGTGTAGGTTTATATATGGCCTAAAACTTTACCTTCTATTTCTGGCTAAAAATAATCAGCCGAGACTATGACAGCTTTATGTCCAACCTCAGTTACTCTTCTGTGTGAGCAGAACCTGCTTCACTGTCAGTTCTATTTGTTAGGTCCTTAGCGCATAAGTAAAGTGCATTTGGCTTACATCACATGGATACTGGTACTCATGCGTGAGGTCAAGTGCTAGTAAATGAGTGTGGTACTGGCCCAGCACCTGATCACGGCATCGTATCGATGAATGCCAGCTTTGTGGTATTGATTAAATGAGTAATTTGGTTATTAAAGTAGTTATTAAAGTATGTATTAATAGTTAGTTAGTTTAATACCCAGCCCTACATCTAATGTCCACAAGTAATTTCTAGTCTGACAGGGGATTGTAATGTTTCCTTTGTATGAGACCATTGAGTTTGTGTTTGTGTTGTGTTTCTAGGGCTTTGCCATGTCCCTCAGTGAAGCACAGTGATGAGTGGGGTGACCCCAGTAAGTGTGAGGGTGGAGAGAGCTGTCAGTACTGTCATACACGCACCGAGCAGCAGTTCCACCCAGAGGTAATGACGATCTGTACTCTGTAGTCATTCTTAAAAAGTAAATATATACTCACTGAGCACTTAATTATTAACACTGTACTAATATTGGGTAGGGCCTCCTTTTAAAACAGCTCCAGTTCTTTCTGGCATGGGTTTCACAAGGAGTTAGAAACATTCCTTTGAGATTCTTGTCCAAGTTGACAGGATTGCATCAAGCAATTTCTGATTTTTCAGGAGCACATTCTGCATATCTCCCACTGTACCACAAGCCAATGGTGAACTACTGGATTCAGGTTCAGTCATAAGTCACATATAAAGGGATGCAGATGCTCAGGAGCAATACTCTGTGGCATCTGTGGTATGCAAGCAACGATTATTGATGATTCAGCATGTCAGGAAAACATTCCCCACACCATTACCCCACTTCCACTAGTCTGGACTATTGACACAGGGCGGTCCAGGCAGGTTAGGTCTGTGGATTCTGACACTTCCGCTGTTCAGTCTTGGTTGGCCTTTGCCCACTGCAGGCTTAGCTTTCTGTTCTTGGCTGACAGCAGTGCAACCTGATGTGACCTTCTGCTTTTGTCCACCTCAAAGTGTGACACATTGTACAATTGTGGTGAGCGGGAAATGCACAAAGTCATCTTGAACCAGCAAAGTGTGAATAACTGTCACTCACTGGATGTGTTTTCTTTTTTGCACCCTGTTCTGGGCAAAAATCCCAAACGATCAGCAGTTATGTGAATTCCCAAACCAGCCCATGAGGCAGCAACAATTATTCCATGTTCAAAGTCACTGAGATCTATTGTTTTTAGATGCAGTGATAGTTGATATGAAGACGAAGCTGCTGGCATGCATGATATTATGCACTGCCCTGCTGTTGCCTGATTCGTTGACAAGATGATTGCATAAATGAGTATATGTACACATGTCCCAACTATAGTGACTATAGGGAGTGTATATCAGCTGTGATGAACACATGCAGTGCTGATGCTGAATAAAAGCCCTGGCAAATTTTAATATTAGCCTCATTATATACTTAAACACTTGAAGGTAAAACAGGGGTAAGCCTTTAAACTCTACAGGTCTGGATTTCCATTCTTTACTCACATAACTATATAGTCCTTCCATAGTTCTTTTGAAATCACTTTAGTGACCTTATAGTAGTGATATTTATGATTCATTATATTGTAAAAGACTTTAGGAGGTAAAGGAGAAAAAGGATTCCCACAGTGCCTTTAAAGACACTTCTATGAAAAATAATACATAGTATATGTTTACACTGCACTAAAAATAATAATAATAAAGATAAAAAAGCATAGTAGTCAACATGAGAGACAATAAGAGACAAAGAAAAATATTTACAGATCCTTTAAGCATGTCTTACTACTTTTCCAGATCTACAAATCCACCAAATGTAATGATATGCAGCAGAGCGGCAGCTGCCCCAGAGGGCCCTTTTGTGCCTTCGCCCACATGGAGAGTAAGTACTTATTCATTTCACCTTTACTGCTACGTAAAACCATCGTCATGTATTACTCAATTGGAAACTGTCATTACTAAATCAGTGCATTGAAGACTATACCAGACCGCTACTCTGAACTCTGAATATGAGTACGAGGGGTGCATTTAAAAAAAAAAAAAAAAAAAGAGTAGAAGTTACATTTGTAAAATGAAACCAAAATCAAGGACATGTTTGCCTGAAGAACAACTTTAAAACTTCTAAAGCAGTAAACACCACATTGGGAAGGAGAGCTGAGAGGACTGGACTAGCTGGACTATTTTTAACACATTACTTATTGAAATAATTTTCCTAAAGTTATATTATAATATTAAAACTCACAATTTTAATTTAAAGTAACTTTCCCAAAAGCCCCTCTGCCATAATGACAGCACACACTACCTTTCCTGTTTTAACATGTAAGACACAGGGAGGTTGTTTAGGTGCTCTTACCCAGCACTCTGTTCTCCCAGCAGGGAGTGCTATTGGCATGTGAGTCACACTGGTTAATGGTAAAGTGTGCTGGATAAAAATGCAGCATACAAATCCGCTTTACCTGCAGTGCTTTAACCGTTTGAACTAGTTCTTATTTTAAATCTTATTTAGATCATCTGTTCAGCTTTGCTTTATATCACTTATTGACCTGTTTAATCTTCTGCCTTTTCAGGCAAGCATGTGTGTAGCTGCAGTGTGAACACATTATTGCATTCTTTTCTCAGAAACGAATGTGAGTGAGGATCATCCTTTCCCAGAGTGTGGAACATCTCCTCCTACAATTCCCTGCTCGGCAGTCGCAGACAACACAATCGCAGAGCAAAGCTTTCTGGGAAGGATTCTGTACGAAGAGTCCTCTGGTCTGGATGTCTCACTTTCTCTCTGGGCAGGAGAAGGGAGTTATGGGAAAGCCCCAGGGTTTGAGAGAGAGGACCAGGTATGTAGGACAGGACAATACAGGACGGGTAGAAATTGATACATTTCTCTTTCATCTCTCATAAATAATGAACTGCTAAATAAAACCATATTTAAATTATGTTTAGATGAAGAGAAGAATGGTAGACCTGAAGCCGTTTATTATATTACCCAGCTGAAGTAATTTCTTGTTTATCGGCAGGCATATTAAGTAACTGTACTTATCGTTAAATAAAAAAAATCTTAACTGTAGATGAATAAATATAAATATCTGTAATTTAGGTTCTAAAATAATAGAATTATAATAAAACAAACATCTCCGCTCCGTTTTTCCTTTACCGCAAACAGCCGTTATGTCTAAAAAGAAAGTCAGCTCCCTCGTTTGAAGCAGTGTTGGATGTCTGACTAAATGGCGAGCAGAATTAGATTTAATTTGTTCGGATTCTCTTCTTTAAAAGCTCCTCCAGACTCCAGGCTTTCTCCGAGACATCGTTCCCCCCCGTGTGTCTCAGATTCACAGCTTTAGCTTCCTTCAACGGTGAACTGCCAGCGCACGGTGTCACGTGTGTTTACCTTTTAGCACGCATGCGTCATAGCCCAGCTTGAACTTACATATATATTTATTATTTACCTTTTAATAATTAAAATAATGTCTTTTTAAATTCTTCAAGTTCTTGTGCATTTTTGTAAGCTTTAGTCTGTTGTCCGACGACTTGAAGGTTCTCAGTCGACTAAAACGGTCTCCGACTGACGATTCGATTTATCGACTTCTAGATGGCAGCCCTAAAATATAGTATATTACAGAATGATATAAACATTGGTAAAAATGCCCCGTTATACATTATGGTACAGAGATGTCATGATACACGGAGAGAGACTTAAATATAGCAACCTTTAAACTGACAGTAGTAAGTGAAACTCATCTTTGTGTCTTCTTGTTTGTGTTCTTGCTTTCAGGCGAAGCAGAAGACGTTTGCAATGGAACATCGCATTAAAGAAATTGCCCCTATACACAGCAAGCCGGTACGACATTGACCAAGAGTGTATAGGCACATCTTAATATAAGTGGGGTTAGCTGTATCAGTCACACAGATTGTTAACAGGCAAAATGAAGCATACAGTCATAAAACTGCAGCTGACAAGGCAGTGACTTTTGAAGTGCTCAGTGAAGTGTTCAGCAAGGCACTTAGAATGTCACCTTTTTCAAGATGCCATTATGTTCAGTTGTGACCTGCGAGAGTGGCCCCGGTCAAGTGCCAGCTGATTATAGAATAGACCTGATGATGGCTGAAGCTTGTAGAAAGAACTAGGGGGTGGGGGTGCTCAGTTTTAGTACTGCTGCTTCCTGAATTTGTTTTTTGTGGTGACCTTAGTATCCAAGCGTAAACGCACACGCCTAAGATCACCCGAGACCAAGCACTGGCTGGAGAGCCGTAGATCTGTTGCTGTTGAAGCAGTGGAATTGCATTATTACACTGATTTGGGATTGGATTACACCAGGAGAAAGCTACCTGCCTGAATGTGTGCCGTATACTGTAGAGTCAGGTGAAGGAGGGATAATAGTCTCAGTGCCAAGTTAAGAAAAACGGCGATGCTACAGCATACAGTGACATTCTACAGAATGGTGTGCTTCCAGTGTTGTTTACTGTCTGGGGAAGACGTCAGTGTTTCAAAAAGGGTCAGATCTTCTCAGAGCAATGAGCTATGGGGACCAAATCCATGTTAATGCCTATGGTTTTAAAATGAGATGAACAAACACGTATTGGTGTGATGTCTGGTTCTCCATTGCCCATTCAGTTCTGTTTAGTTACATGCTTTCTGTAATGCAGTGGAATCTGTTTTCGTAGGAGCTGTCTGTATTCCTGCCAGTTGGCAGCCCCCTCAGCCTGTCGTCCAGTATTCCCTCAAGTCTGGCTGCAACTCCTCCCAGTCCAGCACCTCCCGGACCCTCGACAGGCATGAATGCAAATGCACTGCCCTTCTACCCCACCAGCGACACTGTGGAGTCAGTAGTGGGTACGTGTGCTTCAGCTATGTTACAGATATAAGCTTTAGCAGACCTACATTGTATTTGTGTTCATTGTATCTTATGTCCACCAGTTCCACTGTCATAGATAATTAGTGCTTGACCGTTAAATGCTTCCCATTGTAACTGAAGCATCTACTGCAGTATAACACAAAGCCTGTATCTTTTAAATGAGGCTTCAATGAGGCTTTTGGAGTGCTGATGTATGTTTGCTTCATATGCTTTGTGTGTCTCTTGTGGTTTAGAGTCTGCTTTGGATGATCTGGACCTGGAGAAGAGCCTGGAGAGCAGCTATATGCCCAGCATGGGGCTTATGTTAGGTTAGCATCAACTAGCTCAACCTCCTTCTTTAAAATGCTAATGTGACTAATTGCAACTATGTGGTTAGGGTGGCCTCATATATGTAGCACTAAATTAAGTTCTGGTAAGCCTTTATTGGAAATGTTGGTGGTTTCCTCTTGTACTCAAGATTGTAGATTGTGAGGGTTGACACGTCTCAAGCAAGCTAGTCTTGAAACACAGTGGTGGATAGTTCAGGTCCAGGATTATGTTCCAGCTGCCTTTGGCTTTTAACTAACTAGAGAAGCCAGGGGATTTAATGCCTGGACCTGAATTGCTCATGTCTGTTTGAACTCCCATGAACTGAATTTGTCCTTCTCTGAACAGGAGGAAGTCAGCTTCGGAGTTCGGCTCCTGTTAATATTCCCGGGTCCCTCAGCAGCCCCTCTCCTTTTAGGTCCCCCTCACCTTCACCCCCAATCAGAGCGCATACTTCTCCATTTCTGTCTGCCCAGTTGTCACAGCCCAGCCAATCAGAGAGCAGCTTTTTGGGAGCGTCCCATAGTTCATTAGGTGGGTTTGTTTTTACGTACCTTTCTACTGCTGCCGTAATGTTGATTTATTTGTGTACTTGAAAAAGTGATGAGTTAAATACTAACACTTAACTGAGTTCACAAATTTTAACACATTTATGTTATGATTGTAAAATGTTTAACTCAAAATATGTTCTCTATAAGTGGCATTAGAAGTAAAGGAATATAAACTACTTTAAAAGAAACAAAAATGGCTTCTTAAAATGGTTGAACACAAGTGTTATTATTTAGTATATCACTTTTTGGAGAGTAATAAGAATTAAAAGTAACATGAAAAATTGGTTTCCTTAACTGAACACACAAACGTGTCAGCACATCTTCTTCTTTAAGAGTGTACAGTTTATTTGTTTTGTCTGTGTACAGTAAGTTGCACTGCTAGTCAAACAGTAATGTCTTGAAGACTGCTGGACCTACAGAGGGATACACACTGTGAAGTATGATTGTCTGTCAGTGACCATCACAGATACAGCCTTTAAGCAATGCCTTTTGACAGTGTTGTGTTAAGACACCAATGCTTTATCATCCTTTCCTAACATTTGTGTGCTAATTGCTATGCCGTTACATTGTATAGGTTTCAGTGGAATGACTGGTGGTCTTTATTTACCCCTTGTGGCACCGCTGCAACAGTGTGTTCATTTTGTAGGAGCCCTTATTTCAAGACAAGTAGCTTTATTGTCAATACTTGAATGTGTACAAGACATACAGAGGACTGAGATTGCGTTAATCTCTGACCCGAGTTCCAGCACATAAAACATTTAACGAGAAATAGATTACAACTAAAACTAGAACCAGAGTATATTAAATATATATTAAACAGTAAACATTAAATACATGACCGCAAGACATACAGTAGAATAAAATTAGGACCCTGAGATAAACATACTGAGACAGTAAGACGCTGAAGAGAAGTAAGGGGGCGATAAAGTGATGGGCACTAGCAGAATTAAGATGTAGGATTAAAGTGGGTATGACAGTGCCAGTATAAACTGTGGTGCAGGTTGAATAACATGAAGGCTGGTTACAGTGATGAGTGCAGACCAGTTCACAGTCACAGTTTGGTGTTAATGGGGGGATTAAGTGCAAGGATAAAATCTTGAAGGCTGTATGTGCATCCCAGTTCTGTATTGATGGGGTTGGGTTCAGGGTGCTGAGGTTGTGTGTGCAGGGGGCAGAAGTGGGAGTGGGGGGTAGAGTAGGGATAGAGTTAAGCATCCTGACAACTTGATGAATGAAGCTGTACCTCGGTCTGGTGGTCCTAGCCTCGAGACTCCGCAGTCTCCTCCCTGATGGTAGCAGATTGAATAAGCTGTGTAGGGGGTAGGTAGGATCCTCTGCCAGGCGGGGGGCTTTTCGCTTGAGGCAGGTTCTGTATAAGTCCTGTATAAGTGCTGTGTAATTTGAGAATGTGTTATTTTAACAAGGGCCTTTCTGACATGCATGATGGATATAAGCAGTTGTTATTAAACTGTAAGTATTGCTTGTGTAACGTACTGTGCTGATGTCTTTATGCTCTGCAGGTTTAAATGGAATGAGCAGTAGCATTTGGGAGCATTTCCCCCCTGGACAGAACTCTCCTGGGACTCCTCCAGCTTTGCTCTCCACAGGGGCAATGTTCGCAGAGGCTTCGCGATTGAAACAGGAAGTGGAAGAGGCTCACAGGATGCTGAAGCACTGGGACCACAGCTGGAGGCAGATGTCTCAGGTGTGTTTGCTTAGCATCATAAGTGTGATTAACAATTTAAGCTAAAGCCATACTTTAAAGATACACCACATGGAGACCCCTCCTAGTCCTATCTCAGTCACTCCTGTTGCCAACAGCTGTATAAAGTCAAGCACATCGGCACATGCTATCGCCATAGAGAAACAGCGGCAGTAGAATGGGTCATATTGCAGAGCTCAGTGGTTTTAAACTCGACACTGTAATAGGATGCCACCCTTGCTGCAAGCTAGCTTATGAAATATCTGCCCTGGTCAGCTGCAAGTGCTATCGCTGTAATAGACATTTTATTCTTGCTTGTTCATTTTGATTTGTATACACTACACATTTTCACACAAAACGACGCATCAGGTTTTGTATATTACCATTTGGCCATTGGTGTGTTTTCTGCAGTCATGGGCAGTGCTGAAGGCTGATGCTGAAGAGGCTCGTCTGCTGGCGGGGAGGTTGGGGATAGAGGCAGAGCGAGCGCGGCAGGCTGAAGAGGAGGCGCAGCAGCAGGCCGCGCTGCTGGAAGAGGCACTAGAGAGCTTGCGCAGTGCAGAGAACCCCCGCATGCAGCTCCATCAACTCCAGTTACTGCACAGACTGCCATTTAGCTCCATCTGCAGCCTACAAGCACAAATCTGCACCTGCTTACGCACAGTGGAACAGGTATAGCACCCACATTAATATGCATACAGGTAGTAAAATGTTTTGGGGTGAGGGACTGGATTTAATCCATTAGGAGGAAGATAATGTAAAATGGGGCTTGTGCAGAATTTATTGCACCCTTGTGTAAAGGCAAGTCAGTCAAAATTGCGCAGTAAAATTCGCTGGAAATATTTTATCTGACCAGGAGTGTTAAACATTTGCTTAAATCCACAAGTTGTATCCTCTTTGTCATAACGTCATCCTTCATCAGTCATCTGAGATGCTTTCAGACCATGAAGGTTTTAGTATGTGTGCCCAAAAGACCAGAAAAGATGAATCTATTGCTTCTATTGATATGTTGGGATTATTTATTGTGATTAGTAAACTTTGTCCTTTCTCTCTTTCTCTCTCTCTCTCCCGCTCTCAGGCTGTGTACAGGAAGCAGCGGTTGTGTTGTGTGTCGTGCGAGGAGTTGGGCTCGGTGGCTTTGCCGTGTCAACACGGCGTGTGTTGTGAACGATGTGTGGCCTCAGCAGAATGCCCGGTGTGCTCAGAGCACCAGCAGAGCTTAAATCTACCGCAGTCCTAAAGCTACAGCCCTAAACCATTCCATGAGCTTAGCCCCAGCTACTGCTCTGTGCTTCAGCTAAAGCTCAACATCCCTCCTGGTGGATTGGAATTGAAGCTGAGTTTCCAATATGGAGGTTTGAGCCCACTAAACTAAACCTTTACCTCAGCTCTCATCCGCAGTGCTAGCCCTGCTCTAAAAAGAAGCGCTCCAGCATTTTTCAGCCTCATCTCTGTATGCGGCCGCATCTGTAGCATATGGTTGAATACCGTGGACCGTAATTTTATATATAAGGAAGCTTATAGTAGAAGCTCGGAATTCCATCAGTAAAAGTTTATACAAAACATATTTTTGTAGAGCACTTTTTATACATTTTCCAGTCAAAAGTATTTGAAAATTACTTGGTGGTTTTGTATAATTGGGTATTGGGAGGAGACGGGACTAGTTTTTGAGAGTTTGTGATACGTTAGCCACGTTTTTAATGGAATCATTTATGGAATTTAAATACATCCCGATGACTTTTGTTACAAATGAGTTATCTTTTTTTTGTATCACCTGTTTTCAGGCTTTTCAGGGAGAAAGATCATATATGTGGTACTCAGCTGTATAGTACATATGTGTCGGTCAGACATGAGGTTGAAAAGATTGCTGGAGTGCTTCCTAAGGACCCCATCAGGAATCACTGTCTGCTGAACAAATCAGATCAAAGAACAACAGAAGTCCTACGAACAATCTGAACGTTCAAAATGCACTGAGTGAGACTCAGAGGTAGTCCCAAGACAGCAGTTGCAGTGTCCTGATTGTGCCTTTACCCAGCATCTACTCATAAACCTAACCCTCTTCGTTAAATGAAATCATAATCACGGAGCTTAATCTAACCATTATGGGCAGTATGAAGTTGATTTAGTGAGGCTCCTCTCCAGCAGCTGGTGTAAACCGTTAGTTCAGTTTCTAACTTCCTGGTCTGAGTCATCAAAGTGTTGACTAAAGACTGTTATAATAAGGGCGAGCTTTAACCTAAAGACCGTTTGTCAGGGAGGTTTCATGATACATCCGTGCTCTAACCTTCCAAGTCCCACTAACCATAACCAGTCGCATCGAATTCCCATTCTGAGACCTTTTCCTCCGCTGCCTGCTTTTTCACATACATCCTCACACAGGGCTGTTGACTGGTCCCAATTGGTTATTATCAGGACCCAGAAGCATATTGTCTCTGTCAAATGAAAAACCAGCATCTCCAAAATGGAAACTTTACAGGAGAGGGCAAAAACCTTTTTGACTCTTAATGGAATTCAATGTAAAGAGGCTTTAATCGATGCATTTAGGAGTGTTTCTGTTTGCCTATTCATAATGAAACTTCTACACAATGTAAAGGGCAGCTGCTGGGCTTAAAGGATGCAGAAACATGGAGATACATGTTTTTCTTTGGACAGCATTGAAATAAATAGTGAAACTGTTTTCACTATTTAAAATTTTCTTTAAATGTCATAATTGTTAATTCCAGGAACAATGTTGAGTTTAATGAACTTATATTCCCCGTTTATTAATAGGCTTTTTCACTAAAGACCGGGCAGCAGAGCTTGACGCGTCTGTCTTTCTCCAGAAAGGTTAACTATGAGATTCTTTTCTAGATCTGTTATCCGGTATCCGATGAAGGCTCAGCAAAATAGTGATAACGTATGACAATCACCGCTTATTGCCTCAGCATTTACAAAACTTAGTGCCAGAATGTTTCACAGAATGAACATTCGCGGCACCATTCGCTGTCTACTCAGTGCGGTTTCCAGGATTTTCTATGTAAAGGGTCAAATGTTTTGACACATGAAGCAGTATAACAGTACCGGAAGCTAACCGGTTGCATTTGCAGGGTCTCTCTGATTTTTTTTTTTTTGTTTTGTTTGTTTAAAATGAATGCCAGGTTTTTCTACAGAGACTCACGATTGCTTTGCTCTTTCAGACGGAAAACATGCTCATTCAAACAGCTCAGTAAACACTCAGGTTTTTTTCTTGAAGCATCAGAACCATGAATCTGCAGTGGGGAAGCAAGGAAACCATAGAAAGCATCTGAAGTCCTATACATAGTTCCCTATTTAGGACGCTAATTCTGTGTTATTGAAACTTTTTTGCTCTTTTTCATACAAGCTTTTGATCGGTTTTGATATTTTTCTTTTGTGTGTGTGAACAGGTGTCAAACAGTGACGTTTGATTTAGGATCTTTTATGCACGCTCCAGCTACCCACTGAAGGAATTTCAATATAATTAAGCGCATAGGATGTAAAGGCATTCGGAGCAGTTTAATGACTGGAGTGGTGATGGGAACTATTGATGCACTGGAGGATCGCATGTTTGTGATGCTGTATCGATTCTCATAATCACAGTATTGTTTTTTAAAAGAATATTTACGTTCAAAGATTGTTGGTAGAATGAGAGTCATTTTGAGTTGTGTTTAAGCTCCTGACCACTAGAGAGCAGTGTTGTAATCTATCTTCAGCTATTCCGCTATGGGTGCACTGCTAACATTAGCATTGGCAAACCCAAGCATATGGTGGTGCTTTTGTAAAATTTTCCTCAAATTATATTGAAAAAATTGCAATCTAATCTCTGTGCTTAGAGCATCATAATAAATCCCAATATACTGAATGGTAACTCCTGTATCGTGGTGCGTGTCATATCGCCAGGTTCTTGCCAATACTCAGCCCTAATAGCAACCAGACTAGTGAAATAATAGCTCTAAAAGGAAGGTGATACTGTGCATGATATCAGTAGCCTGCAGCGAATTAAGATGATCGTTCATGGTGGAGGGGTACATGCCGGGTGTTGTAGACAAAATAGTCCCCACAGGAAACTAGGATCTTACATTAGAGGGAAAATAAAATGGCTATAAATGCAGGTCACAACCCAAAGTTCCCATCACCAACGCTGTAAAGAAATTAGGGTTGCTAAGTTTCTTACAGCAAACCGTTTCACATAAAACCACTCTGAATGACTTTATTTCCCAAAAGGCTTAACTATTCTGCCATTTATGAACAAATCTGTGGAATTCCCTGTAATAGGCCAGCAGTCCTGGGCGGCAGTACAACAGACATTCTGAACAAATGACTGTACAGGCTGTGTGTCCAGTTTCAATATCACGCCATAGGTCGTGGTTGTAGTTGAGATTTTGATGAAGGTTGAGTCTGAATGAAGACACAGCCTGAATGGCCTTGCCCTGCAAGTCGCTGATTGACCCACTCCAGATGTGACACTGCACTGGATAGGTTCAGCTTTAACTTCTAAGGAAACTTGTTTCAGCTCATCAGTATGTTGATAATTAGCTGATGAGATGATTCATGTTTACGGTCTGTCCTGGAGGAACACAGCCCCAGTGGGAGCGGAGGTGCTAGAAGGATTTCCATTCGGTTCAGTTTGAAGGTGGAGGAGTTTGACCTCTTCGATAGCAGAGCTTCGCTGCGAGTTCTGTAGTCGCGTGCTCCAAAATGTTCAGCTACAGTGTTTGGATGTGATTTTGTACGAGACAATAAACAAATGTATATTTTTGGATGAAAGAGCTTCAGTCGTCTGTATTCCCGCATGTTGCTTTAATAAGTAATATGGCCACTTTACACCGGAGAAGAGTTGCATCTTTGTATGTAATACAATAACTTTGTATTATAACAGCTAATCTGAACGGTTAACGCGGATCAGGATTATTTTAATACTTACAGCTTGTTTTATAAAATAAACACAAAACTATATATTAAATCCAGAGGAGACAGAAATAGATACAAAGACATTTTTCAAAAAGTTTTATAGTACTGGTTTCTTTCTTCGTCCTTTCATTGTTTCAGACTTCCTGAGACTTCCTTTCTCTTTGCCTACGCAGTTTGACGAAGGCTTGAGCCTCCCGCTCGCCCTTTCTGGCTTCGAGCAGCTTCAAGGTGTTTTCACCTATAAACAGAGAAACAGAGTCATGTTTGTGTCCCAGCAGCTGTCAGTCCTGAAGTAAAAGGATAATATACAGCATGTTCTAAAATACAGCTACAAGAAACCAAGCAGTGCTCTTTATCAAGTCATTAGTTCAGTTGCTCTTATATGAGTCACAAAGGAAATGCTACACTGCACGTATAACTAGCATTTAATGTTATTTGTCATGTTCAGTAATACTGTGGTACCTGTGGGATAGCATTTGTATCCTTCGATAACTATACATAGGCCTAGTACATAGTGTCCCTGTATCTCCCAAACTATACAAAGGCTTAGTACATAGTATCCCTGTATCCCCCAAACTATACATAGGCCTAGTACATAGTATCCCTGTATCCCTCAGAATCCCCCAAACTATACATAGGCCTAGTACCTAGTGTCCCTGTATCCCTCAGTATCCCCCAAACTATACATAGGCCTAGTACCTAGTGTCCCTGTATCCCTCAGTATCTCCCAAACTATACATAGGCCTAGTACATAGTATCCCTCAGAATCCCCCAAACAATACATAGGCCTAGTACCTAGTGTCCCTGTATCCCTCAGTATCCCCCAAACAATACATAGGCCTAGTACATAGTATCCCTGTATCCCTCAGTATCCCCCAAACTATACATAGGCCTAGTACATAGTATCCCTGTATCCCTCAGTATCCCCCAAACTATACATAGGCCTAGTACCTAGTATCCCTGTATCCCCCAAACTATACATAGGCCTAGTACATAGTATCCCTGTATCCCTCAGTGTCCCCCAAACAATACATAGGCCTAGTACATAGTATCCCTGTATCCCTCAGTGTCCCCCAAACTATACATAGGCCTAGTACCTAGTGTCCCTGTATCCCCCAAACTATACATAGGCCTAGTACATAGTATCCCTGTATCCCTCAGTATCCCCCAAACAATACATAGGCCTAGTACATAGTATCCCTCTATCCCTCAGTATCCCCCAAACAATACATAGGCCTAGTACATAGTATCCCTGTATCCCCCAAACTATACATAGGCTTAGTACATTGTATCCCTCTATCCCTCAGTATCCCTCAAACTATACATAAGCCTACTACATAGTATCCCTGTATCCCTCAGTATTCCCCAGACAATTAATATCCAATGAAATATCGATTGGTTTGGGTTTCATTCCAGCAATCTGTTCACCTTAGTACATAGGCGTCTATTACTTGTAACTCCAGCTTAAAGCTAAGTACGTAAACTTTGTATCCCTTTAAGAGAAGTGAAAGGACGTACTGTTAGGTTTGGGATGCAGCAGAGGGAGGCGGATCTGAGCAGGGGTTGGGTTTTGGGCTCCTCCTCCTGCAACCCCCGGTACAGCCTTCAGGGAGAGGAACGCCTCTCCTTCAAAATCATCGCTCCGCAGGGTGTCATGGTCCAGCACTGTCACAAACAGACATGCTCCCGCTGACTGGCACTGATCTAATGTCACATGACTGACCCACACAAAACAGGAGTTCAGTTACCACCACAGCACTGAATCCTCAGACAGTAAACATGAACACTGATGACCGTTTAGGCTGAAGATGTCAGAGTAACTAGGACTCTAGGGTTTGTAGTGTAACACCAGGTCAGCGGTGTGTCCATTAACCTAGACTTGAATTGCTTTGCTTCACTTTGTTTTACTCACAACTCAAAGGATTCCTCAAACAGCGGGTTGAGGTCACAGGGTTTGATCTTGGTGCAGCGGGGTTCCACCTGCGGGAATATGTGCTTTGGCTCCAGAGACAGCTGCACAAAGGGGTCACTGGAACCTGCAGAGAAACAGGCCAGTGTATTAAAAACATTGTCCTCTTTTAGGACAAAACTGATCTCTGCTGACCTTTATACAGGGGGAGGGGGGTGATATCTGATATAGTTCAAATATGAACGCTCTTGCTTTATTCTGAAACCAAACAGACAAGTGCCTGACCACAGCTGTTTAAATGTGGTCACTGTGTTCCGGCATTCAGGTTAGAGCTGTTCTAATTTAAATCTACCTTCACTTTACTGTTCCGCACTCACCCACAGCTAAAAGTCAGATGTAAGCCGTTTTCAGTCTTACCCAAATTGTAGCCGATGCATGCTTGCTGTCTGAACCTTGCATTTTTTCGTTTTGCATGGGGCTGCGTGACTAATGTAGCTAACTAGTAATAGTAGCTTCTGTGCACCATCATCACCACAAACTGCATGCCTGTATCCTACCCATGGAGTTGTTATATATGAACTAGACAGAAATCCTGCATAATTCAGTTGTTAAGTAAACAAAAAGTCAACCTTGGTGGTGTAATGTACAATGCACCATTCTAGAGAAACATGCTAAGTCAGAATTGTTCATAGTGGAGTTATGTTCATAGGAACTAGACAACATGGAACACTTCTAAAGGCTGCATCACTGAATGATATGGCATAAAAGGGCTTATTAATATGCTGGCTGATGCCTGAGACAGTTTTTTACCAAGCTTTATCAAAGCTATTCATGGTGGAAGGGTACATGTATGGTGTTGTACTGCCAAAATAGTCCCTTGTGTTTTTTTTTATCTTTTCACACTTGCCCCAATGGAACCATAAACAACGTTACCTATAAAAACTCAGAAGACGTGTGTACAGTCAGTGGTCACCCATCTCTTCGTAATGCACTAATAGAGATGTAAGTTGTGTATTGTGTTGCACTTACATGGGTTGGACAATGAAACTGAAACACCTGGTTTTAGACCACAGTCATTTATTAGTATGGTGTAGGGCCTCCTTTTGCGGCCAATGCAGCGTCAGTTCGTCTTGGGAATGACATATACTGTGTCCTGCACAGTGGTCAGAGGGAGTTTAAGCCATTCTTCTTACAGGATAGTGGCCAGGTCACTACGTGATGCTGGTGGAGGTTCGTCCTTCTTGGTGGTATGCTGGCATTACCCTGGATACCGTGGCTCTTGATACATCACAAAGACTTGCTGTCTCGGTCACAGATGCGCCAGCAAGACGTGCACCAACAATCTGTCCTCTTTTGAACTCTGGTATGTCACCCATAATGTTGTGTGCATTGCAGTATTTTGAGCAGAACTGTGCTCTTACCTGCTAACTGAACCTTCACACTCTGCTCTTACTGGTGCAATGTGCAGTTAATGAAGATTGGCCACCAGGCTGGTCCAATTTAGCCATGAGACCTCCCACACTAAAATGACAGTTGTTTCAGTTTCATTGTCCAACCCCTGTATAATGACCTTTTCTTTTCTATAGGTATGAGCACTGGGCGGGGGTTGCCAGGTAGTGCTCTTTTTGCTTGATATATGTCTGTGTATTGATCTCTAGGTATCAGCGCCTGGTGGCTGTGTGATCTATTCCTCTTAGTGGAGTTGTAGTAACTCAAAGAGGAACCTGATCCTAGATCAGCACTGCTTTTCTAAAAGGCTTCGTGAATGCAGGCCATCGAGTTACCCAGGAGGACAAATGTCCTAAATGACGAATGAATGAACATTGTGACCCCTGGTTACAATAACCACCACTGTATAGAAGTCAGAGTTCACCAGTTTCCCTGCAGTGCGTCATTATGTGTAAAATGAACAGAACTGCACTGCCTAAGTAAAGCAGTGGCTGCTGCTGCTGTGAAGCCTGAATTTGAGGCAGTATCAGTATTTATGCTTTAACTGCTAACTAGTACTGGCGTATATGCATCCATTGCTTAGCTTATAGAAGAAACCTCAGACACCTGATGGACTGGGGTGTCCTAGTTTGCTAGGCTATCCCTTGAATTAGCATGCACTTCTTATCAGTCTTCTTGGGGCACCTGATCGCTTTCAGCTTGGAATTCTCAGGCCAGGGAAGTTAACGTGTGTCTGCTTACCGTTGGAGTCGAGGGGGATGAGCTGGACCGCGTTCAACACTTCCACGTGCAGTTTCTCCTCTGAGCGCAGGTATGAGACGATAAGCGTGACGGCTCCGTACTTCTCACCATGACACACTTTCTGTTACACACAGAATTAATGAGGCGTCTCACGTGAGCACGCTGAACTATATACAGACACACATGCACATCATTCCTCTTTACTTTAAACAACATCAGAGGACTGTGACCGTACCTGCTCCCAGACCTTCCTTTCAAAGAACTTCTCTATAAGTTGCTGGCAGCTCATAGAGTTGAGCATCAAGTGGCCTTTCAGTGTCTGGAGTGAAAAACATGATCAGTGGATCAGTGTTGTTACCAGCAGGGACCAGACCGGTATTAAATCTGGAATACACTAGCTGGAAAACACTGTCCGACGGAACACTAAGCACAGTTGTGCTCTGGATCTAGGTGTAAATCTAAATCTGTGTTAATTATGCCTTTGGTCAAACCATATGTAATTCATGCACCCCCGAAAGACACATTTTCATATTCAGTCAGTGTTTATTTGCCCAATTTAACATACTGTATAAAATACTGGATTAAACTAAAGAGAAATTCTGTAAAAAATACGACATTTTTTACATTTGATGTTTTATTATTTATTTTTTTTATTAATATGTCAAAATAAATAGAAGCTCTGCATTAAAATGTGCAGATATGAGTTATCTGGATGTTA
This sequence comes from Prochilodus magdalenae, assembly GCA_024036415.1. Taxonomy (NCBI): domain Eukaryota; kingdom Metazoa; phylum Chordata; class Actinopteri; order Characiformes; family Prochilodontidae; genus Prochilodus; species Prochilodus magdalenae. The sequence continues at coordinate 438,307 of JAMWET010001172.1, forward strand.
ACTGAGTTTCATTTGAACTATTTAAACTATTAAAACTGTCCCTTGTTCAACAAGGTGACAAAAGTGCTGACCTTATATTCATCCGTGTGTAGCGTCTCCAGAGGAAGCCCGTTCCCTTCAGCGTGAAAGCACTGCTCCAAACACTGGCAAACAAACAAAACACGTGTTTCAGGTTTACATCTTTCAGAATATTACTAGTTTCAAACATATATGTGTATATGTATATATATATATATCGTCGGTGCCCAAAGAAAAACAGGTATCTCCAAAATGGCAACTTTACAGGAGAGGCCAAAAACCTCATTTAACTCTAATGTAAATCAATGGAACCAGACGTCTTTCCAAACAGTTTTGGGTCATCTCTGTTGGTCCATTCATCCTGAGATTCTCACTCGATGTAAACAGCAACTGATGTGTTCAAATGGTGCATAAAAGTAAAAAATGGAAAAAAGATATATATGGAGATATGTTTTTTTTTATTGGACAGCGACGATATATATATATTTATATATAGACAGCTGACCAGGTGCTGCTCACTACAAAAAAATCTTGTATAAAATATTTTTGGTATAACAATTTTTAATTTGTCTTATATGTCTAATTTTAAACTTGGTATTATAAGATTATTGAACTCGTATCTACATGTTTTCACTTGTTTAAAGTAATTTTTATTAAGTCAAATGATCTTATACTGGCAGATCAGTTGACTTGTTTTAATCGCATTTCTTAAAACGTGAGATAATGCAGCCTGCGACTGTTTCTCAAAGTGGAATAATCACATGGTTAATTATTAACATGCTGTGACTACATAGACTACCTGTCTACCTGTAGACGGTAACGTTTTCCTTGCTCTGAAGACACCCATAGCACCATACCCATAGAATCTGTGATACTTTACAAGATAAAAGACTAGAGGGATATGGTGATAGAGTTCAATTCAAAGATAAAAAAAAATAAAAATTAAATAAAGTCTTGGTAATATTTGATTTATTCTGACAAAACTACTTTCCATTTAACATTTTTTCCATTCAGACAGCAAGGCTGATGTCTGATGTTTGTGGAACTCTGTGAGAAGGCCACCTCTCAAGATTATGATTAGTGAGGATGATGTTTTGCTCTGGCTACATCTTCAAGTGTACCGTAATCATAGTGTTGTACTGCGGACTGGGATATATATACACTTCCTGGGTGGTGTGACTATGACTAATCAACGCAACCAGTTTCGCTCTGGTTATTTATCGTATATCCAATACGCCACAGAAGTACCGTAAACATAACAGGCTGACCAAAGATTGACCAACGATAAAAAAAAAATGGTCTGTGAAATGTCATTACGTGTGGAGTTCCTGTCACTTTTAGCCTCAGCTAAGCTTTTCTAAAGTGTAGTGTGGACCAGCCACAATGTGTGCAATCATCTACACCTCCAAAAGTGTGTGTCTGAACCACTGAGTATGACTTGATCATGCAGTGGTTCAGATTAGGGTGTGTCACACCAGGAGGAGGAGGACGATGAGGAAGAGTTCAGCCCCATCATGCCCAGTATGGCAAGAACAAACCTGCAGAGTGAACTGCAGCCTTTGGAAGTAAACCACACTGCTGTCCTCCTGCTGGGAGACCTGATGCAGAATCTTCAATGAGCTTGTCCACAATGGGGTCAACAAACTAAGCGAGGGAGAGAGAGAGAGAGAGAGAGAGAGAGAGAGATGAAATGCTTTGTCATCTTAGACCTCCATCTCCAGGCTCACAGTAACATTTCCGGCATTAAAAGACTGGAACGATGTAATGAATGAGTAGAATAACCTGCATTTGGATTCTAAATGGTCGGTTTTAGACCTCAGGCAGTTAAACGGCTTTCAAAGACAGTTACGTCTCACTGATATTTGTGATGTGATGTAGCACATATCAATTTCACAGACAATAACTGGCCAGTAATTGGCCCAGCGTTGTTCATGCACTCTGATTCCCTATACCATCAGGATTTATGTGACTGCCAGGATTATCAGTATTTGTGTAGCTGGTATAGGCGATCATAACTGCATGATCTTCAAAATATCTGTTCAATATCTCTCAATAACTGTGCAATATACACATCTGTGCATATCTGATCTGATCTTGTTGGCTTTTCTGTTCAGTTACACTTAGCCTTTAGCACCTGGTGATGTTTCTGTTCAGTTAGACTTAGCCTTTAGCACCTGGTGATGTTTCTGTTTAGTTAGACTTAGCCTTTAGCACCTGGTGATCGATGTTTTTCTGTTTGCAGTACACTTAGCCTTTAGCTCTTGGTGATGTTTCTGTTCAGTTAGGACTGAGCCTTTAGCACCTCTGGTGTTTCATGTTCAGTTACACTTAGCCTTTAGCCCTTGATGTTTCTGCACCTACACTTAGCTTTCAGTTCTTGTGTTATGTTTTCTGTTCAGTTACACTTAGCCTTTAGCATCTGGTGATGTTTTTCTGTTCAGGTTTACACTTAGTCCTTTTAGCACATCTGGTGATGTTTCTGTTTTCAGTTTTAGACTTAAAGCCCCTTTAAGTTAGCACCTGGTGATGTTTCTGTTAAGTCAACTCATACACTTAGCACCCTCTGCACCTGGTGATGTTTCTGCTTCCAGTTTTACACTCAGCCTTTAGCACTCATGGTGATGTTTCCTGTACAGTTACACTTAGCCTTTAGCACCTGGTGATGTTTTTCTGTTCAGGTACACTTAGCCTTTAGCACCTGGTGATGTTCCATTCAGTTACCACTTAGACTTTAGCACCTGGTGATGTTTCTGTTCAGTTACACTTAAGGCCTTTAGCACCCTGGGTGATGTTTCGGTTCAGTTACCACTCAGCCTTTTTAGCACATGGTGAGGTTTCTGTTCGGTTATGCTTAGCCTTTAGTTCATGGTGATGTTTCTGTTAAGGCTTACACTTAGCCTTTAGCACCTGGGTGATGTTTCACCAGTTCACGCCTTTACACTTTAGCCTTTAGCACCTGGGTGAATGTTTCTGTTAAGGTTACACTTAGCCTTTTAGCACATGGTGATGTTTTCTGTTCAGTTACACTCTAGCCTTTTAGCACATTGGTGATGATGTTTTCTGTTCAGTTACATTTAGCCATTAGGCCTTTAAGCAACATGGTGATGATTTTTCTGTTTAAGGTACACTTAGCCCTTTAGCACCTGGTGATGTTTCTGTTCAGTTACACTCGAGCCTTTAGCACCATTGTTGAGTTTGTCTAGTTCGGTTATGCTTAGCCTTTAGCACCATGGTGATGTTTCTGTTTTACATTTAGCCTTTTAGCACCTGTGATGTTTCCATGTTCAGTTAGCCACATGATAGCCCTTAGCACCTGGTGATGTTTCTTGTTTACACTTAGCCTTTAGCACCTTTGGTGAATGTTTTCTGTTCAGTTTTCACAATTAGCCTTTAGCACATGGTGATGTTTTTCTGTTCAGTTACACTTAGCCTTTAGTCACACCTTGATGTTTCCGTTCAGTTAGACTAGGCCTTTAGCACCTGTTGGTGATGTTTCTGTTCAGTTACACCTTAGCCCTTTAGCACACCTGGTGATGTTTCTGTAGTTCAGTTCAAGACACTAGCCTTTAGCACCTGGTGATGTTCTATTCAGTTACACTTAGCCTTTAGCACATGGTGATCGTTTTTCTGTTCAGTTACCAACTTAGCCTTTAGCCACACATGGTGATGTTTTTGTTCGGTTACACTTAGCCTTTAGCACATGGTGATGTTTCTGTTCAGTTACACTTAGCCTTTAGCACCTGGTGATGTTTCTGTTCAGTTACACTTAGCCTTTAGCACCTGGTGATGTTTCTGTTCAGTTACACTTAGCCTTTAGCACCTGGTGATGTTTCTGTTCAGTTACACTTAGCCTTTAGCACCTGGTGATGTTTCTGTTAAGGTACACTTAGCCTTTAGCACCTGGTGATGTTTCTGTTCAGTTACACTTAGCCTTTAGCACCTGGTGATGTTTCTGTTCAGTTACACTTAGCCTTTAGCACATGGTGATGTTTCTGTTCGGTTACACTTAGCCTTTAGCACATGGTGATGTTTCTGTTCAGTTACACTTAGCCTTTAGCACCTGGTGATGTTTCTGTTCAGTTACACTTAGCCTTTAGCACATGGTGATGTTTCTGTTCAGTTACACTTAGCCTTTAGCACATGGTGATGTTTCTGTTCAGTTACACTTAGCCTTTAGCACATGGTGATGTTTCTGTTCAGGTACACTTAGCCTTTAGCACATGGTGATGTTTCTGTTCAGTTACACTTAGCCTTTAGCACCTGGTGATGTTTCTGTTCAGTTACACTTAGCCTTTAGCACCTGGTGATGTTTCTGTTCAGTTACACTTAGCCTTTAGCACCTGGTGATGTTTCTGTTCAGGTACACTTAGCCTTTAGCACATGGTGATGTGTTTGTTGGCTTGCAATAACTGAACACATAATGAAGAGTGTGATATCAGCAGCAGCAAATAGTGACTATGTTAGACATCTCACTCAATCATCATTTACACTGCATGTCCTCTTGGTTCAGGAGGAATGCTGGAGCCCATCCCACCACTAATTCGGTAGAAGAGGTAAACACCCTGGACAGACCGCCAGTCCATCACAGGGCACACTCTCGTGCCTTGAGGCAATTTAGATTCTCTAACTCTAACTTCTCTGATGCATGAACGCCGCAATGACTGCCAACTCATTTGGAGTGCAGCCAGATACACTCCTTTAGCTTCTTAGCTCCAGCCCACCTGCAACCGATCAGTCATGTACCCTTCCAAAGAGGAGCACTTCATCTCAAACAAGCCCTATATCGGTGTCACTGCTGCCCTGAGACTGATGCCACCCATTTGATTGCCTTCTCTTATTTGTGAGCCCTCAGACCTCTCAGGGGTTTAGGCTTTCCAGGTCGATGACGTTGTATGTGACTTCAAAATATAACTCAGTAACTCAGAAGAGCAGCATTGTCCAAACCTGAGAGGTTTAAATGGCCATTGGGCTACAATGGCTCCTATATAAGCCTTTAACAAAACTTCCTTTAAGGGTTCTAGATGAATAAGTGTTCTTGCTGTTCGGTATCTACGTGAATGATTTGAGGGAATCCCACCTGTTGAAATTTTCCTGTACCAGATTTTCATTCATGTACTTCAACTCTTCCTCCATATAACGCATCAGAGGGTCCACGGCCTGGTGGGATGGAAAGAAAGAGAGATGTTCACTGTGATTCTGCATGCTCAGTCCCACGGACAACTCTGTGCAGCACTGCCATACATACATCCTCTGTGGACCTGGAGGGCAGCCGGTGTCTTGTGGCCATCCTGCGGACATACTTCTCAATATCTGTGTGCATCTGTGAGAAAAGGACGTCGGTTGACACTCCAAAGTTTGAACGCACTGCACACTAATATCATCAGTACATACTCAAGGAGCACCCTGTAAGTATTTCAGGACGTAACTTCTATTGTCTGAGATGCCTGTGATCTCCCTCTCTTACACGCTTCTACTCTCATCTGTAAAGCATATTACCTTCTTCCCGAGTGTGTCTACAGCTGAGCGGATCTCTCTGTTGAGGGCAGCCTGTGTGTGCTGTAGCTGTGAGGGAAGTGTGTTCTGGAACTGAGTTTCTCCGATCACATTCCGTGTCCTTTCCCGAAGTCCCACCCAGTTCAGCTGCTGTGGGAGACGGTTCAGTACCGACCGGAGATGCTCCAGATCGTTGACCACCACACACAGCTAAAGAAAGAAAAACAGAAAGGACAGGGCCATCATATTCAGATCATGTCATCATATACAAAGAGAGAACTACAAAGATCCTGGCTTCTCAGTTAAGACTGCAAATCTAAGACCCAGTGTAAGAGTCCGGGCAGTGCCGCCTGCGGCCAGCAGAGGGCAGCAGCAGTGGTGCCTGAGGGAACTACGGCTTTCAACTCCAACCCCCCAGAATGACCTGGGTTGATCACCTAACAAGCTACACCTGAGGTTCCGGCCATATAAGCCTCCACCAAACAGCTGTCACTGCTACACCTTTGTAGAGGGGTAGACGGTATGGTATAGCACAAAGACAAAGACAAAGACAAAGACAAAGACAAAGACAAAGACAAAGACAAAGACAAAGACAAAGACAAAGACAAAGACAAAGACAGGTGTGAGCCAAACTAAATGAGAGCAAACAAAAGGCCAAAAATCGTAATGGCTCAGAAAAGAAAAGACCACCTTTGTTTTAAACCCCTTCCCTGGTCGGTGTTGGTTCGTTTATAAATCTCTTTCTGTTTCTTTCTCTCTCTCTCGTCCTGTGCTTGGGTCCATGCCCCCAACTGCGCCGTGACACCCAATCTGATCTCCGATCAGCACTGCTAACCTAAGAATCACCAGATTAGCCAAAAAAAAAAAATGGCCTCCTTATTTCCACTCCCTGAAGTTCCACGCATTGTATAGGAGCACTTTGTAGTTCTACAGTTACAGACTGTGGACCATCTGATTCTCTGTTTACTTTGTTTGGCCCTCTTTAACCATGTTCAGGACAACACTAAACCTGTGGCAGTTGTGGGCTGGAGATTAGGGGAGCAGCCTGGTGACCAAAGAGTTGCTGGTTTTTGATTTCTTGAACTGAAAATACCGACTGAGGTGCCCAGGAGCAAGGCACCTACCCCCCTTGGCTGTGGTTAGGGCTGCCCACCTCACTGCCTTCTAATGTGTATGTGGGTGTTTCACTTCACAGATGGGTTAAATGTGGGAATGTGTGGAACCACTAATGACCAAGGACTTGAAGACGACTAACACAAATTCTGCAGCATCACTGATGCACTCGTAGCCAGCACAACACACACTAACACACCACAACCACCATGCAAGTGTCACTACAGTGCTGAAAATGATCCACCACCCACATAATACCTGCTCTGTGGGGGTCCTGTGGGGGTCCTGACCTTTTTGAAGAACCGAGTGAGAAAGCAGGCAGAGAAATAAATAGACTACAGTCTCAGTCTGTAATGACTGAACTACAGAGTTCTCCTGTAGAAGTGGAGAATTAGACAATCAGTGTAAATGCAAGGAGATGGTTCTACCATGGCTGATCAGTTGCTGTTGAGTTTTTTTTTTTTTTGTTTTTTTTTTGGTAAAGTTTGCAAAATAGCTGTACAGTTTTAACCATCAAATTCAAGGACAATAATAGGCCAGTAATTAGCCAGCGTTATTGGCCTTTCCGAACTCCACACTAGCTCTGGTTTCTTTTCTCTGGCTGTATGTGTAGACATTTGCTTCCTAATTTGTGCTGAATAAAGATAATTGTGTTTGTTTTTTTTTTTCTTTCTTTTTTTCTGTAAACTAAAAAAAAAGTTGGACATTTATTATATTTATATATGAAACACATTAATAAATATTATATTTACTGAGGTAATGAAATGTTTACTTTCAGCTCTAAACCAACTTATAGGCTTTGTCATTTGTTTCATGAACTATTAAACTACAAAAATTTGGGAACTATAGGGGACTAATGATGTACAGTGAAATTGTAATCAAAGTTCAGTATTTCAATTATTAATATACACTACTGATTACGCCATCTATGGTGCCTCACAGCTCATGTCAATATGCTGCATAATATGATCATATATAGATATCAGTTATTAATTCTCTTAATTGAAAGTTTGATTAAGATATTGTAGGAATACAAAATCATGGATCCAATATCGCCAGTAGCTTTGAATTGCAGTGCATCATTACATCTCTAGCAAATAACAAACCAGCTGTCCATGTTCCTCTTATTTCTAAACTGCACTGGCAACTTGTCCCCCTCCGCATTCAAATTTCGTAACCTTCCAAACCATTCAGATATACTCTCTGATATATACAGTGGATCCTTTAACTATATAATAATAATAATAATAATAATATTATTATTATTATTACTTCACAAGCATATACATTTTATGTTTTTTTTTTTTTTTTTTTTTTTTTTTTTTTTTTTTTTTTTTTAACTGTAAATCAGGCAGAATTTCATTTACAAATCTGAGAGGATACGAGTGGCCAAGATCAAAGGCAGGTCGGAGGTTTAAAAGAGCCAGAAACAGGAAGCAGTGGTCATCTGTGAATGTAGCACACAACTATATTCGGCTCACCATGTTGGCTGCGCTGCCAGGGTCCGAGTTGTCCGAGAGCTCCTTCACTCGAGCCTTCAGCAAACGGCAGTATGTGGAGGCGATCTTGCATATATCCTGAGAAATGAGACATAAACAGAATTAGGTGTTGTATAAGGTCATTAATCCATCACACCTGACATATCGCTGGTGATGCATTCAGAGACGTTGGAACACCTCCGTTAACAGATTAAACTCTACTGCCAGAGGAATTTTGACACATCAGTAAATTAGCTTGTGGATTTGCTTTCGCTGTGACGCCATTTAAGTTTTTCACTGTGTAAAAGAAGCTCCTGACTGCCTTTACTGCTGGATGCCCTGCAGACCTTTCTAAACAAGCGTGTATTCAAATTCAGGAGTCAGTATTTTTAATGATTTGGGGGATAAAGGCAGGTACATGTATGCACCTCTGTGAGTTTGACCATGAGCATGAATCCTTCCTCTGAGTCAGGCCAGCTGAGCTGCTCCCAGAGCTGACAGATTGGCTGCACGCAGGCTGCCAGGTCCACCGCTGAGGAGCTGTGCTTTATGGGGACGGATCCTGTCTGCAGTGGCTGCAACTGCGGAGAAAAAGAGACGCATGCAAAAGTGCTAAAGACAAGCACAGCAAAAACGTACATCTCTCCAACTTAACTCGGATCTGTGCATCTAAACTGTTTTCAGACATGAGGAACAAAGTGGGATTAGCAACACATCACTAACAAAAAAAGGTTTTGGAGCTTTAGTAAGCACAACACACCAGTGGCATACTGGATTACAAGCTACACACACTTCAGATTCATACTGGATATAAAACTACATGCACTGCAGATTCATACTGGATTACAAACTGCACGCTGCAGATTCATACTGGATTACAAACTGCACACTCTGCAGATTCATACTGGATTACAAACTACACCCACTGCAGTTAAATACTGGATATAAAACTACACCCTGCAGATTCATACTGGATTACAAACTACACGCACTGCAGATTCATACTGGATTACAAACTGCACACTTCAGATTCATACTGGTTTACAAAACTACACATGCTGCAGATTCATACTGGATTACAAACTACACCCACTGCAGATTCATACTGGATTACAAACTACACCCACTGCAGATTCATACTGGATTACAAACTACACCCACTGCAGATTCATACTGGATTAAAATCACTCCACATTTACTGTCAGAGTGTAAAAATTACACACACTGCAGATTAAAATCACCCCACGATGATGCTGTTAGACTCACATTCACACGGCAACTGTGCACATTTCACCTTCATACTGCATTAAAATCACAAATCTTGTTGGAAATATTTCAAGCTAAACGTTCAGACTTTTATAGATCACATTGGTGTGTTTGTGTCTGGAAACAGAGAGCACAGGCTTGTAAAAAAAAATTACGTAGGCTTACCTGGTCCACCTGCACTGCTTTCTCCACACGCTCTAAAGTGGTGGTGAAGGCTTTACTCAGCCAATATGGAAGAGCCTCTCGGAAATCCTCATGGAAGCTTGTCAGCAGCAGTGGCTTTTCTCTGAACAAGACAAGAAAATGTGTAAAGCCCTGATAGTTCAAAAGAAATGTAATAACTTGCAATAATAAGAGATGGACATACGGTGTACTAAAATCTTTACTCCAGGTGTTCAGTGAAAACAGGAGGGGAGAAAACATTAGGAGTACACACAGCATTTTTAAAGCACCCTCCAGTACACACGAGTTACTCATTAGGTGGCACAGTGCAGGATAAGACTCTCTACATACTGTACATGCTGTATTCTACACTGTTAGGAATTTGTAAACTCCTGATTTTGTAATATGCTAAAACTCGCTTCTTCATGAAACTGAATGATGAAAGTGTGTCTAACCTCCTCTGCAGGTAGGCCTTCTCCTTGTGGATAGCTTGCAGACTCTGATACACAGGAAAGAGGCTGTTGGCCAGTGACTGGTCCATGTTATTCTCCACCTGAGCCAGCGTGCTCCGAAGCTCTTCTGCCAGCTACACACACACACACACTTAGACCTAATATAAATCCATTACCATGGACATGATTAAATTCAATTACAGTTGTTTAGATAATGACTGAATGAAAAACAGAATATACAAAATATTATACTAAAACAATTTTTAAAAACTAGCACATAAATGTTACTGTGCTTACTGAAACTGATTCTAATATCACAGTATTGAAGCAGCTGAACCACTATGTTCACCACTAGTAGACAGTACATGTGCCAATTAAGTAAAAAGCTTCATTGCTTAAAAAAAAAAAAAGAAATCTCACCAGAGAGTCCAACTTTTGGTACACAACTGTAAATACATCCAACTGCACGGTGCTGAAACAGAGAGAGAGAGAGAGAACCTTTAACAATTCAGGTACATGACCAATCCTTCCAGCCTGCTATTATAGCTCTACACTCAGTACTACCTGACAAACACTTTGTTCCACACGTCTTTAGTGAAAGAGATGTCCTCCTGTACTTCCCTAGTCAAGCGAGCGAGGGCACTAACAGTAGTCTCCAGCAGATCCTGTAACAGACGGGCATCAACAATTGTAAAATCTTTCGACTACGGCAAGCTAAATATGGATTATTAAAAATACTGAGTGGGATCTTACCTTGGTCATTGGCTGATGCAGTCCTTTCTTAATGTTGAACCACTCCTCTGTACCACTCTGTAGGAAACCCGATATTTCATCAAATCAGCTGAACTGATTCCAAATGTAATCGTGTGTGTGTGTGTGTATGTATGTATGTATGTATGTATGTGTGTGTGTGTGTGTGTGTATATATATATATATATATATATATATATATATATATATATATATATATATATATATTATTTTTTTTTTTTTTTTTTTTTTTTTTTTTTTAAATAACAAAGTATTTGTGAATCTTTCTGAAATAAATAATAAATGTGTGTGTGTGTGTGTGTGTGTGTGTGTGTGTGTGTGTGTGTGTGTGTATATATAATTTGATTATACTTCTCACCAGCACGGCATCGGAAACCTCATAATGTAGGTCAAACTGTGCAGGGTTCAGCTTCCGAAAGGCTCGCGTCTTACAAATCTGGACCAGCACCCTGAAGGACACATGCACCACATCTACTTTATTTACTACTAACTCCATACTTTACAGTACATTCTAAAAACACAATTTTTGTCAAAAGCATTGATCATCTAGTCGTGGAAAATACGTGAGTATGGAAATTACAGAAGGATGCACTCATCATCAAAAGATTACCTACACCCAGAAGGAGGTGTGGGATTGCAGTGCTATTGGGAAGGAAGATAAAGGTGACCAGGATCAATAAATGATGATACATTTTAGACTCATATAATCAATATTTATTGAGCTACACATACAGAACTCTGTCTCTCTGTATGGTGTCTGGCCGCCATGTTTGCTAATGCAATATACCGGATGTCTCAGCGTGGAGTTGTAGAGGTTGCTAATGGTGTCCTGTGATGATTCATCCCATGCAGCTTAAATACTCTTACAGATGTGCGGTAGGAGTGGAGGTGGAGTGACACCAGGCCTTTTGGACATGTGACAACAAACCTTTCGTCTTTGCGCTGACCACGGTGTCTCCACACACGGATTCGTTAGTCGTCTCCACCAATACAAAAGCTGGACTCGTCACTGAAGATAACCGGCTGCCATTCTGAGTCACTCCATGACAGTCTGGCATGACACCACTGCAGTCTTTGGTGACGCTGACGTGGTCTTAAGGGCAGCTTTCCTAACAATCTGTGTGCATGTGTGTCAGCAGGCTAACTGAAAGGCATCACTGCTCGCTGACTGTCCAGAATAGAGGCTGCTGGGTCAGTCAGGTACAGCAATAAGGCCCTGTCGATGTCAAAACCTACCACCAACTATTCTTTTGATGATGAGTGAACATATACTGTGTATACAGACCAACATGTCATGGTTTGCCTCAGTACCTGAGCAGTGTCTGCAGTCGTGGGGTGGTTTTGGCCGTTGGAGGGAAGATGTCCCTGTACTTGGACACTAGGCACAGGCCGTACTGAAGAAAGCCGTGGAGAGAATCCCCCAGCTCTTGTTTCTATTGGCACAAACAAAATCATCAACATACAAACTACATACTGCATTACTATTTTGTTCACATTGACAAAACTGATGTTTCTGTAAAGCAGCTGTATTAAAATCATGAGCATTGACTGGCCCAGGTCCAAATTCTCCTCTTACCGTATGTTAGATTACTGAGAAAGGAACAATGCTGTGGAAGCAGCACTTCATAAGAAACTGATCAGTCACTCGAAAGTGTACAAGGCGTCATTGTTAAAGTGAACTCAGTTTAGATTCATGAAAGCCGTGCTTAACATAGACCACACATGATATGACATTTCACAAATTCTAACAGGTTATTCAGTGACGGGTGACTCACAGGCACAATTTAGCTGGTAGATGTCCCTTTCAGTGGAGGAGATTTCTGTTTTACATACACAGTGAGATTCTCAATAGTACTGCACTAGATGTCGAGAGCTATTACTTAATATTCTTGTTTCACAATAGTATGTAAACGTATGTGAGGTTTCATGATTACTAAGCTCTGTCCAAATAATTTAAACACTTGAGTTCTCATTTGTCATACTGGTATTCCTGTTAAGGTAGTATTCTGAAGCTTTGGGGTTTTTTTTGTTATTTTTTTTTGTTTTGTTTTTTTTTTCCAGAAAAACTGCAGTCAAAAATTAAACTATATTAGCAAAGACCATATTACTGTTTCACTCACGGACAAATAAAAGAATAAATGTGTAAAAGATCTTAAAAAAAAAAAAAAAAAAGGCTTGACTAAAGACTAATTCAAAAGGCCATAACTTTTTTTTTTTTTTTTTTTTTTTTTTAGATTTTAGAAAAAAAAACTTTTTGCAGTGTTATTATTATTATTATTATTATTATTATTATTGGATATACCTGCACTTTTAATTGAAGGCAAACAATAAAAAATACAACTTAACAATATGGAGAGAAACCTCTGTCCAAAATGCTCTCTAACCCTAGAAATAGCAGTATGTGTAACATCTTAATTTCTAGAAGGCTGAAATTGGCTTCTTCTTTACCAGCTTTCTGTTATGAATATTACATTCCATCTTAAATGGAGCAGCTCATTTTATATTACCGTTTATATTCGGGCACTTGTACAGCCACCAGAATGTAACTGCAGCACCATGTAAGGTGGAAGAGGATATTTTGAAAAAAGAAGCCAGTTTCTCAAGTCACGCTTCAGCACCTTGTTTTGTGCACAGGCCCCTACGGCTGAGCCCTTATCTGATGCAGCTGCTTGAATTAGATGGCCTCTCAGGCGGTACGAGAGAAAGCATGGCAGTCATTCTAGTATCCATGTTAAAGCTAACTCTGATACACAGGCCGTTGCTTTACGTTCACTGCCTAGGAAACAAAGTGGCAACTTTCTAACAGGGTAAACAGCAGGATATGACTGAGGGTCTGCTGCAGTTCTGCTTCCTTTTGAACCATGACTGAAACGTCCTTGAGCTCAGCTGTTCGGCCTAACATTAGTATGGTGTGCTCAATTTGAGGGGTGTGCGTGGGTGTGTGGCGTAGCTACCAGTATGACACTCATGCCATATAGGACTCCTATGGTAGGAGAATCTTACCAACGCCAACTATGCAATCACGGAGTAGCGCTGACAGATTAAATATCAAAGGAGTATCATTTTTCCGGTTTATATTACTGTTCCTATAAGCTGTTATCAGGTTTACAGTGGGGCAAAAAAGTATTTAGACTCCACTGATTGTGCAAGTTCTCCATTCTTTCATGCAGATCTCCTCTAGAGATGTTTTGGGGCTGTTGCTGGGCAACACAGACTTTAAACTCCCTCCACAACTTCTCTATGGGGTGGAGGTCTGGAGACTGGGTAGGCTACTCCAGGACTTTAAAATGCTTTTTACTGGGCTACTTCTTCGTTGCCCGAGTGTGTTTGGGATCATTGTCATGCTGGAAGACCCAGCCACGTTCCGTCTTCAAGGCTCTCACTGATGGAAGGAGGTTTTGGCTTAAAATCTCACGATACATGGCCCCGTTCGGTAACGAGTGGAGGACAGAAGAGCTTCTTGAAGTAGTTACGGGTCTGGGAGAGCCAGAAATCTTGCTTGTTTGTGGGTGACCAAATTTGAACTTATTTTCCACCAATTTTTAAATAAATTCTTTATTTTCCTACAATGGGACTTCCTGGATTTGTTTTCTCATTTTGTCTCTCATGGTTGAAATGTACCTATGATGAATTACAGACCTCTCTCATCTTTCTAAATAGTAGAATCAGTGGCTGACTAAATACTTCTTTGCCCCACTGTAAATAGGTAAAGTACTTTGGCTGGCAGTACCTGCGACACCCCTGATCTGTTAACACTGTGGATCTGCTTTGTTTGCCTTTCCCATGAGAATGAAAGTGTAGAGTGCATCACCGTTCTCTGACCTGTTGGTACGGGAGTTCCTGCTGGTCCCAGTGGTACTCTATACTGGTTAGCTGCTGGAACAGAACTTTAGAATCCACCTCAAAACTCTGATAGAGCTTACTGTAGGCCACCCACTTCCTGCGCACACAAACCAGAAATTTCAATTAAGCTTCGCTGATCTTCTAACATGGCCTTTTATATTGTTTAGGCTGTTGGGAACTCACGCCAGGTCTTGCAGAAAGGGTGAAATGTCATTCTGGGCAGCGTAGTGCTCCAGTAGTGTGGTGCCTTCTCCACATAGTTCACCCTTCCAGGGACTACTGTCCTAATAAAAGATAACAACAGAGGGATGAGAGGCGAGAGAAACTGTGGCGCAACTCAACTACGTTGTACGTTTGGTCCAACGGCTCCAGTGATTCGTCTGAAATCAAGGATATCGTCGCTGTCCAAAGCAAAACAGGTATCTCCATAACGGCAACTTTACAGGAGAGGCCAAAAACCTCATTTAATTTGAATGGAAGTCAATGGAACCAGATGTCTTTCCAAGTGGTTTTGGGCCATTTCTGTTCGTCTATTCTTCATGAAATCTCCACACAGTGTAAACAGCAACTTGTGTGATCAAATAAGGCATAAAAGTAAAAATCAACAAAAATGGAGATACATGGTTTTCTTTGGACAGTGGCGATTTTAAAGTCTTCCTTCTTTTGCTAGATCAAGCAGCTTCTACTCTTCTAGGAAGGTTTTACATTAGATGTCAGAACACTGCTGTGAGGATTTGACAGCATTCAGCCACAAAAGCATTAATGAGTTCAGATACTTTTGCTGGATGATCAGTTTCGGGACACTCCAAAGGTACTGGATGGAGCTCCATCACTTGGTTATACCCCACTAACTGTCCCATTCTATTGGTCAATGCTTTTCTATGGAAATTATACAAGTTGTGGATGAGCAGCTGAATACATGTAGCAGCAGTATGTGCGTCTTCAAGTAGCTGAACTGACACACAAGCTTCTATATGTCTACAACCTAAGGCTTATTACTCTGTTTGAGCAGAGGGGCACTCAGTGCACACAATTCTGGCCATTGCTACATCAGTTGCCATCATGGCTACAGACATCTTACAGTGATCAGTCTCTGAACCGAGTCTCTACAGTCAGATTGTCCTGTTTAAAGAATACCTACCACAGGCACTTTGGGGGTAGATATACAACCAGTTCAAGGTTGCCAAGATGCAGCTCTGGAGTCACATGTGGCTCTTTTACTGCCCCCTACGTGCCTCCACAACAGAATTTTTCATTTTGTATTTTTTTTTTAAATAAAGCTGTTAACAATTTAACGTCATTATTACTGTATAGCCGCTAACACGCTGACCTTTCACCGTGAGAATTGCCACGCAAACCGCTGGTGACAAAAATCTTGCCGAGCTAGTAGCCAAGAAAATGGCAAAGAAGAGAAAGGCTCATGACAAATATCGAGAACTTGGTGATGAATAGACGGGTTGGTTGGCCTTTATGTGCATGCAAGCCACTTTTCCTGTGTGTTTAATCTGCAGTAAGAAACTGTCAACCACATTTTACAACAGGCAATTTACAAGAAAGCATTCAGACTTTGCAGAAAACAATCCCGCTGGCAGGTCACAGTATTAGATTAAATAATAACATAACTGTTACACCAATTAAAACATGGACATATAACGCTGTTGCCCCCAAAGTGGACACAATGGCTCTTCCTAACATCTGAGTTACTGGTTCCTGAGCCAGTTAAAAACCAGATTGCTAATATTAATATTACTATTGCTAAATATGACACCTGTATTTCCATCATGCCTTTTGTTCATCACTGTGGAGGGGTGGAGGGGAACCTGTGCAATTCTGTAAAAACCTACGAGGCTGAGTGGTGCAATGCAGCACCTCAGATCACTATATAACATGACAGATGCCACCTTAAATGCTGGTTATCGGCTGGAATAGCCCTTTAATGGAAAACGACTGAGTTATTATGAAGTTGTAACAAGAGCCAACGGAAGTCAAAGTCATAGGGGTTGGCCTACCTGCTGTTTGGAGATGTGAGCTTGAACAAACTGCTGCAGTATTCCACTGTAGTTCACATAAGCACTACGGCCAGCACTCATCGAGTCATCTCTCTGTCAGTCACGCAGGAAAGAAGAGAAAAGACCTTTATCCCTTCGGCACTCGAAAATCTGGACACGACTGGTTTATACTAAGTGTCTGAAGGTTGAATTTGTGCACTCATTCAAAGCAAACTAATCTCACAAGCTCAGACCAAAAATAAATAGTGTTGATACCACAGTTAAAATGCCAGTTAAGTGCCACCCGCAGCCTCAGTGCCTTATCTATGATAACTCAGTTTGTATTTGTAATATATTTTTCTCAACACTGAGACAGACTACGATGGAGAATGTGAGGAAACGTTAACAGAACTCTTATTATTAAGGAACTCATGTAAACTCAAAGGCAGTTTTAATATAAAAGGTCTGCTTCTGAGGGGTGATGGTTACCGCAGGCCAAATGTGAGGATTTCACATCTCTGTTCAGCTCCCTCTGCACGGTCCTCTAGAAAGTACCAGAGAACTGAAAGTACCAGCAGCGATGCTCACCTCCTTGTGGATGAATTTGAACTGCAAATGGCACTGCCCTCGGTCCGGGTATGTCTCTGTTCGAGGCTCGAGGATGTGCCATCTGTCCTCTGTACAGTGCAGGTCCTGTAATTGATATCAGCACACTGTTAGTTTGCCCTTTCGGATTGTGTTTCAGTTGTAAGATGCCTGGCACTTCACCATTCACACTACATACCTGTAGTTTGAGAACAACATTTCCCAGGAAATCATCCGTCCCTTTCTCTTTTTTAGCATCCTTTATCATCCTGTAAGGGGATCATATCGGAAAAGTATGGCATTTCATCACTGTCAAAACAAAAGCGTTTCCTGTATCTCTAAAATGACCAGCTTTACAAGAGAAGGTAAAATGCTTCCAATCCCAGGCTGTATTCTAAATCAACATCGACAGTTTGTGTCAATCCAGTCATCATGAAATGTTCACAAAATAGAAAGAGCAGCTGTTATTTCAAATCATATAAAACATAAGGTGCCATAAGTTTTGGAGTTTTGCCATTATATAGGCATCTCTTTTGGTTCTTTAAAGAACTTGGTACTTTAACTGGGCATTCTGGCGTGAAACTAGATTTTAGGATGTTATGTGCTGTGTTATGTTGCACTCTGTCATGCAGTGTTGTATCCCTTAGCCTTACAAGTTTAATAGATTAACAAATTCATATCTGGGTTTTTGTCCTTGACTGTTTTTATATAATCTCCCTGTTTTCAATGGGGACCTGGAGAGGATAACTGGCAGTTCCCATGACTGCCTTTCTATATTGGCAAATAGTTTTTAGTGCAACTTCATATATGAAAGAAATGAACATAGTTAAAATGCCTATTTACATTATTATTATTATTATTATTATTATTATTATTATTATTATTATTATTATTATTGTTGTTATTAATATGTGAGGCCAATCATCTTAAGAGTTTTTGAGCCATTTCTTGCCACTTGTGCTTTCACACAGAGGAATTTGTCTTCTGCATTTTAACCCATCTGTGAGGTGAAACACACACACACACACACACACACACACACACACACACACACACACACACACACACACACACTAGGGGGCAGTGAGCAATGGGCAGCCCTGTCCACTGCACCCAGGGAGCGAATTCAGTCAGAATTTTTGGAAACTGAACCAGTGACCCTTCGGTTACCAGGCTGCTTCCCTAACTTCCAGCCCACATAATTATGTAGTTATGCAATGAACTGCTTTGTGGTTCCACACACCATATCCCTTTCTGCACTGTCAGTAAAAATGCTAGTAAGTGATGGCCTGTGGATCCACTGATGGACAGCCCAGTCTCTGTAGACTAGGACAGGGCCATAAGATGTTCCAAATGGTTTCATAACTGGATTAAAAACTGAAAACCTAATCCCAGAGACGCACACTGGAAGCCACAGCTAGCGCCTTGTTTTTGTTTTTCAGTGTTCTCTCACAGTGGTAATCCCTGTTGTGTCAATCATTTATAACTGCTAGTTAGACACTGAGCTACAAGCTAATAAATACAATCAATATAACAATTTTTTCCTGTATTCACTACATTGTAAATATGGTGTTAAAGTCATATTTATACTTAAAATGTTTACACATGTGATAAAATAGCAGGAATGTTAGCCATGTAGCTTCCTTCTGCTTTCAGACCAGCTAAAAAAGAATTTGAGAAAGAGCCTGAAGCAGAAATCCATGATAAGGCAGCTGTAGTGTTTTTCAAAAGTCCCTCTAACATTCAAGATACATCAGACAGGGGCTTTCCTAGTCTTTAAAATGGAGGATCTAACCCTACTGACTATTGCAGAACCACTGTTGGGGATGAGTAGGCAAGCTTACACCGGATGTAGCAATGTTGATTTGCCCCTTTACAGAGACTTTTTATAAGCAACATGTGTGTGCATAAACATTTTATAAAATGCCTATAACAGTTACAGGCTTCAGGTCCCCGGCAAAGAATCATTTAGAAACCCCTAATGTTGAGGAGTGTAAGAGTACTGGTGGGTGTGTGTGAAATGCAGATGAGTGCTGACCTTTTCAGGCCATGGAAATTGGTCCGGAACTCGTCGAGTTTCTGAGCGAGCGACACTTCCTCGTCTTTATCCCTGTGAAGCGAGGAGAGAATGGTTCAGCAAAGCCTCATTCCACCTCAATCGACCACAGTGACAAAACCTATGTGGAAACGTCCGCCCACTGTGCAGAGCACGGCGGCTACTCACCACATATCCATGTGAAAACTGGCAGAGCTTATATCTTCGAACACACTAAATGAAAGCAATGAGACACAAACACAGAGATGAATGTTCACAAGTCATACGTTCACGTCTCGTTTCAGCTTTGTGAACCTTTTGATGATTTTTTATTTGTTTTTTAATCCAACCAATTTTTAATTGTTATTTATAACACATGGCCAAATAACACGTAGTAAGGAAAGACGTTTACAGGCCCATATCGAACACTTTTCTAGAATCTTTGGGTCATTTATTTAATTTTTTACCTTTATGAGGTTCACTTTTACACATTCCTGCTTATGTGGCTTCCATCTTTTGGGACATAACGTGCTGGACAGACTAGTCATCTTGAGTTGACTGTGTGGCGATGAAGCTTCAAGGCTTATTGCTGACCAGCTCTAATCACAATCACGTAATCACGAACAACATGGCTGCCTCAGAGTAGCCGAGCCACGAATCTTGGCTATACTGGGGTCTGTATGTTTAGTTTCCTGAAAGCTATGGGACACGTCCCGCTGTACTTTCCTAAATGGCTTTGTTGATACTCTTATAGACATATCTATAGTGCTTCAAAGACCCAGAAGAGTTCATGAAAAAGTCATATGTGTGTTTGGAGAGAAAGCGTAACGCCTTATAATCCTGAAAGGTTTGAACTCTGTCACTTATGTAATGGAGGTCTAGCGTTCTCTGGTCACAGTCGCCCCACGTGTGCCTCGTTCAAAGAGCACCTTGATCTGAAACATGCTGTAGAATGTTTTAGACTATATAGGTGCATGTATGTAAATATGGTTCTTGTGACGTCACAAAAACAGATGTATGAACAATAATAGTCTGTTTAGACATATTAGCAATGTTGCTAAATGACGTCAAACTACTTTATTTAAAAAAGCAAGGGAAAGTTAGATGATATGGGCCTTTTTAAAACAGGGGCTGTTTATAACTGAGGGCTATTGGATGCCAGCCTTAAAGTACCTAAGGTCACATCCGGGTTTATTTGTCTGTGTGTGTGTGTGTGTGTGTGTGTGTGGTTCTCCAGAAAATAGGACTACAGATGATTGTTGTCTGCAGAGAAGGTCATTGGGCGCTCCCTACCCACCCTGGAGGATCTGCACAGTTCTCATTGTCTTCACAGAGCCCATAAACTGTCTCAGCCTAAATGAGACGAGGCTCACCCTGGACACTCTCTTTGAGTTACCGTCAGGTAGACGGTATAGAACTATTAAAACGAGGACCAGCCGGCTCAGGAATAGCTTTTACCCCACCGCTGTACAGGCACTAAGTAACTCACTATAGGGTTTTTTTTTAAAAAAATAGTTTTAACATAACATGGGTCTGTGCAATATGACATTTACAAGGGCAATGCACTCTGCAATCACTGCATCACTGCAATTTTTTGTGCATGGTGTGTAATTTTTTACTACTAGTGACCGACCTAGTATTGCATCTTTAGTTTTGTTATACCTTGTATAATGACAAAGACATTCTATTCTATTCTATTCTATTCAATATCACTAAACTCTGATAGTCTACCTGTACTCAGTCTTGCTATAGCAATTCTGAAAAAATGCATCTACCATAAAAACAATAAAATGTCTTTTTTTTTTTTTTTTGGACACTCACAGTTTAAAAGTCTCGTCCCAGACAGGATTCAGTGTCTGTTTCTTAATGTCTGTTTGGAACACTTCACCCTGCTCGGCTGAATCCTTCACCACGGCCTTCTGCGGTTTGGATGAGAGAGTGCTGCTTTTAGCCTGCTTGTCTTTTTGCATGATGGTCAGCAGACAATACGGGTCACTATAGCCTGCCATGGACATCCAGACCAAAAGAAGGAACAACATTAGACCACTGATGTAACTTCTGTTTTCCATAAAGTTATTTATGGAGGGATAAAAATAGCTGTGTAATATCACATTTCAACACATGATCTTGTATATGAGCAGACATGTGAATACGAGAGCCCAAAAAGCAGAAATTGACCCATACCACTAATGTCCTTTCCTAGAATTCCTTTGGCTTCCTTGACGGTGACCTTCAAGCAGTAAACAGGCCGCTGTGCAGAATAATCAACCGTGCAGAAGTACAAAATGAGAAACAATGTGAAATGTGTAGATTCTGTCTACTACAGATAAACAATAAAGACAAATCAGTTAAGTAATAATTACCATTGTACCCTGTACTTTTTCACTTAGGCTCTTATGCTCGTCATCTGTCATGCGAAATGCCTATTAAACATGAACACATTGTGGAAAATAACATCAAAGTGTTAACTTGGGGTATATGTGTGTGTGTGTGTGTGTGTGTGTGTGTGTGTGTGTGTGTGTATGTATGTTGTTTATTGTAAGCTCACCTCTTTGATGTAGTCCTGTAGCTGAGCGGTGGTGTACTCCTCATTGCTGGTGGGCTTCCCTAGTCTGTGTTTAATGGTGTACAGGAGCTCCTTGTACAAGGGTTTGAGCTGCAGACATTACAGGCAATTTATTTATTTATTTATTTATTTATTTATTTATTTATTCTTTCATTCATTCATTCATTCATTAATGCAGGTTGACAGGTTCTCCTTTTATCAACTGGATATGGACACCTAACCATGCAGTGGATATCCCATATTAAAACCATAGGCATTGTTAGTCTCCACGCTCCTGGGAAGGCTTCCCACAAGATTCTGGAGTGTGCCTGTAGAAATGTGGGAGTGCATGTCTGTGTGGAAATGCGGGAGCGTGTCGGTGGAGATGTGTGTCTGCGGAAATGTGGGAGCGTCTCTGTGGAGATCTGTCTCTGTGGAAATGTGGGAGCCTGTCTGTGGAAATGTGGGAGCATGTGTGTGTGGAAATGTGGGAGCATGTGTGTGTGGAAATGTGGGAGCCTGTGTGTGGAAATGTGGGAGCCTGTGTGTGGAAATGTGGGAGCCTGTCTGTGGAGATGTGGGAGCGTGTCTGTGGAGATCTGTCTCTGTGGAAATGTGGGAGCATGTGTGTGGAAATGTGGGAGCATGTGTGTGGAAATGTGGGAGCCTGTCTGTGAAAATGTGTCTCTGTGGAAATGTGGGAGTGTGTCTGTGGAGATGTGTATCTGTGGAATTGTGGGAGCGTGTGTGTGGAAATGTGGGAGCATGTATGTGGGAGCGTGTGTGTGGAAATGTGGGAGCGTGTGTGTGGAAATGTGCCCCCTTTCAGTCAAAAGATCCAGATCTGTGATGTTGGACGAGATCTGTCTCACAGTCAATGCTCAAATTCATCCCAAAGCTTTTCAGTGGGCTTGAGGTCAGGGCTCTGTGCAGTGGCAGTGTGCTTTACACCACTCCAGCTGACGCTTGGCATTGCACATAGAGCTCTCAGGCTTGTGTGAAGCTGCTCAGCTATGAAAACTCATTTAAGGACGCTCCTAACACACAGCTCTTGTGACGATACTGCTCTCAGACGCAGTCTGGAACAGTAGCGAGCAATACAACAGATGACTTCTACATGCTTCAGCAGCTGAGAACTTCTGTGGTCTACCACTTTATGACTGAGGTGTTGGTCCTGTATGCTTTCATTTCAGTAAAAGTAATAGCGCTTACAGTTGATGGGGCGGACCAAGCAGGGCATAACGGATGTGTGGCAAAGAAAGCATGCTATGATGGTACTGCATTTAAATCCACTGGTCTTTTCGGTATGCCAACTGTACCGCCAGT
The DNA here is from genome assembly GCA_024036415.1 of Prochilodus magdalenae. Classification (NCBI taxonomy): domain Eukaryota; kingdom Metazoa; phylum Chordata; class Actinopteri; order Characiformes; family Prochilodontidae; genus Prochilodus; species Prochilodus magdalenae. The sequence goes on from JAMWET010001172.1 coordinate 461,382, forward strand.
GTCTGTCTGTGGAGTCTGCATGACTGTGTGTCATTTTATACATGTGTTAATACTAATAACGAATACTTCAAAGGGCCCTGAGGCTTGACGATATAGGCTTGATGGTTCTTGAAGCCAGAACCAATTTATATACACAAAATAAAGGGTAGCTTACAGACGGACAGGCTGATATTATACAGCTCGACTACATGATACAATGTTGTTTCAGTAAATGGAAAATAAAAGCTTTAAAGGCTTAGATAAACACTCACTTCTTGCTCTTTGTGCTTTTTCTCCCTCTCCTCTGGGTTCTCGGGATCCTTGAAATCCTGCAATGAAATGTATTGTTCAGTTGCTTCACAAGGTAGCCAGAGCATTCAACTGATCTGCTTCTACAGCTATGTCTATAAAATGCATTGGGGTCTTCTCTCCTGTACAGCCCAAGCACTGCACTAGGTATCCTGGTTTAAGCTAGTGACTGATACTGAATAATAAAGGGTATTTTATTTTATCAGTATCATTAATACAGAACATACAGGTTCATTTTAATGTAATCAGGGTTTATTGTTGTAGGATAAAGACAGAATTGGTGGTGAGGAATGCTCATGAATTAAGAATTTTGCTAGCATCAGCTTCTTGTAGTCTATTTTATCTGATGAGTTCGTTCACACTGTCAGATTAAGATCACAGGGTGAAGTCATGAGCAAAGCTTAACACATGGTTCCCTCTCTAAGTCAAAAAAAGTCAAAGTCGGATTTCCTGCCTTTACTACTAAAAAGCTGAACTTCCAGGATCTAGTATACCCAGAAAAACGCCAGTGTGCTGCCACCTGAGCAGACAAACCTTAGACAAAGGACCACCCTTCATTCTGGGGGTTTATAAACTAGGGTTTCCCCTTGTTAGCAGATACAGGAGACTGCTTATACTGAGCTATGGGATTGCCAGTAATTGATGAGCAGTAACAACCACTAACACAAAACTGGAAATGTTTTGTTTATTATATTATTATTATTATATATATATATATATATATATATATATATATATATATATATATATATATACTATATATAATGTAATATATATATATATATATGTGTGTATGTGTATAATTATTTATTTATTTATTTTTTTTAAATAGAAACTAAAAATGTAAAAATGCCACAAACAGTATTGGTTAATATACCATGATTTGGACCAAAAATGATCAAATACTCTTCATTGTCTTATGATATTCTAGGCCTTGCCTTGTTTAAACCCTGTTATTATTAGTTGGACATTGTTTGTTTGACTTTGAAAGGCCCAAAAAAAAAATCCCAAATTCCTTGGAATAAAGTTTAATTTACTATATTACATGAACTATACTATATCTGAGCTACTTTAGAGAAGTATGATATGAATTTTGTCCATACTGGAAACAAAAGGGACACTCTGGGAGTAATGTGAATCTTGTTTATACCTCTGTCACTAAAGAGGTTTTACCTTTTCTATTCTATTGCTGCTATGAAATGACGGGCAGAGGTGCTTATGAGACATGTGACGCTCAGAAGCACCACAACACATGCTCATACGCTCACATGTGGCACCTCAGTGTTCGTTTGCGTCTGCCGAATAACTGAAATACAACTATGAGTGGTCACTGTTTGGTTTTGTTGAAACGCCCCCGACTCGGAAACTCTGAGCTCAACAAAAAAATCAGAGTGCCCCACTAGCGAATACGACACTGTGGTGGCGTTCAAGTGAGCTCATCTCGTAATGGCTACATTTCCGACAAGGCTTTTTAAGGCAGTATATGACCTTTGTGATCTCCAGCAGAACTGAGCTGCGTACCTTTCTGTCCTTCTGTCGTCTTGTCATTCCCAGCCTCCGTGCTGGAGAGCTCTGAAAAGGACAGACAGTCAAAAAAGGATAGTTCTGTTTAATTCAGTTAAGGACATTCACCATGCTACCTCCCGTAAACATGTCCTCCTCTAATTATAGCAGTCCCAGATACATTAATGGTGATATAACAGTATACATGGACACAAAGTAGGTCAGTTACGTTACCTGTCTCGACCTGCTTCGAGTTGACCCTGGACCTGCTGGATTTGACTGTGCAGACAGAGAAGGAAAGAAACATGTAACTTGGTGAATCTGGGTTTCAGACAAATGGCATGTTACAGAATAATTATTATTATTTTTTAATGCTAATACTATGTCATAAAAGGATCAAGCAAAGATTTATCCAATTTGACAGCCACAAATCAATATGTAATGGATAATTCTAGATTTGATCTTACCAAGAGAAAACAGTGATGTCAGTATAGCTTATACTTCTTTATAGATAGATACATTAAATTTTTGATACAAAATCTTTATTTCTACTTGTTTCCAGTCATTTAATCTAGTGCATGTGTCCTTATACTGGCAAATTATCTTGCTTGTTTTCAGAAATAGTGTAGATACCTTTATTTAAATACATTAAATTAAATAAATAATGAAACAAGCAAAATGATGTACCACGTAAAAAGACACATCAGAATCAGGTTTATTGGCCAAGTATGTTAACACGCACAAGGAATTTGGTTTCAGCAGTTTGTGTCTTTCTAGTACTGACAGTGCACAATATACACAATGACTCCACATATTCACAATACATACAGATCATTTCAATATACAGTCTTCACAATATACACAATATACAAGCAATAAACCAACTACAAATAATAAGCAGTTTACTATATTATTTACAACAGTATAAGGCAGTAGTGCTGAGGTAGAGGCAGTAGTGTTGATGTAGAGGCAGTAGTGTTGACGTAGAGGCAGTAGTGTTATGGTAAAAGTGGTAGTGTTAATGTAGTGTAACAGTATTAGCCTACATGAATGGGAAAGAGACTGTGGTGCATAGTCTAGCATGAAACTAAGGTCTAGCAGATGATGTGACTGGTCAGCTGTTTATGAAGGTGATGGCCTGAGGAAAGAAGTGCTCATATCATGGCTTAAAATAAGTGGAAATGGGTTATTAATACCAATATATTATTATTCTCACATTATCTTTATAACTTACAAGAACTATATATATAAGACTCAGAATAAGAATCTTTAATTTTTGTGGAGGCTGATATAAATGTGATGCTGCAGCAGCAGGACTGTGTGGTACTGCTGCGTTCCACATCACAAACATCATACTGATGCAGAACATGCCCATGCAAATAGACGGACTACGCTATAGTGGTTACATGCAGTTCTCTAAAACCCTTCCTCGTTTGCGATAAGGAAGCTTATGCGAAGCATTAGGATTATTATTCTGCTTCCATCCCATAATAGTCCCCGATGTAAAGCACCCTAACTGCACTGCACTGAGTATTCTTCAGTTACTGGATGACGTCGCAAGAAATGAAATGTCAAAGGTGGGAGAATGGAAAGGCCTGCGCTTGCTGAAACTCGCATGTTGAAATGTCCACTGTATAGTCTGAAATAGATATACCTCATTATATTATTACATCATATTTCCATATAACCTGATCTAATTAACTGATCTAGACGTATAAACCAAGGCCACAGCATGTCCATCCTTTCATTTCCACTTTTAAGCATCAAGTACTTCGTAGATCAGATATGAAGGTGTTTAGGACTTGCCTCTTGAGGTGGAACGAGCAGCCTGTCTGGGTTAGAACCATCCTGGACTGGTACCATGTTGCTGGGGAACGGGGAGAGAGCTTTAAGTCGTCTTCTCTATAACACTGCCAGTGGAAATCTTCTAGAAGACGGTTTCTCCTCAGCACAGCCTCCAGATTTGCGAACACAATCCAGATTCAACCGATCCGCTCAAATGATCCAAAAAGAGGCCCAGAAAAACCTGCAGAAAACATTGACGCAGCCATACGTCTTTCAAGAGAGAGCCTTTAAGAGCGTTACGGAAGTTACCATTTCCTGTTTAAGGTCGGCCCTGTGACTTGCAACTGTTTCTTCATCTGACTCTTACAGCAGAGCCTGTTATCTCTCTGCCTCTCCTTTGCTCTCTCTCTCTCTCCATCTTCCTTCCTCTCCCCTGCCACGCTCAGTTCTCTGGCCCGCCTCATTTCTTCTCTCCTTTCTCACTGTTGATTTAGAAGATAGAGGTGCAAATAGAATTATATAGACCAAATGCCTTGACAGTTATATGCTCCACATCAACAGTCATTTCACAGATACTGCAATAATACGCTAAATGACTGATATGTTGTGAGTGCTGTAAATGAGTAATCTAGTTCATTTGCATCAAATGAAAGAAAGGGCTTGGAAAGGCTATGCATGAAGCTCTGCTTTGCCATCAGATTTATGAAGGAGAGATATGGCACTTTGTACAGTACCTCTTTTTAAATCATTGCACCGAAAGATGTACCTTTTTTTTATTTATATTAAAACAGCTGCTGTGCTACAATACACCTCTCAGTCCCTTTAGTTCCCACTCATATTCCTCTTTTTAAGTACGCCTGAATGTTCAGGAGCTCCTAAGCAGTCATCCATGACTTCCTGTTTTACTGGGGTATATAGATGAAGCCAAATTCCCTTAAACATACATCAACTCGGAAAAGGATCAGAGAATAAACAAATGAAGCGAGACCTTCATGAATCAGGCGCTCGGGAGCTTCCCAACTGAAAGAGAACATCCACTGTTACGTAATTAGGAAGTTTCAAACAACCAGAACTGTAGTGCAGTGCTGCTCATCCGGGTCCTCAGAGACCCAGGCAGTCCACCTTTTCACTCCAACCGATCTGCAACACAAGGATTGAGTCATAATGTGGGCTGTCTGGGGCCCACTGGTAGTAAAGACAAGGAGGGGACAGTGCAGAGAGTCCACTGGTAGTAAAGACAGGAAGGGGACGGTGCAGATAGCCCACTGGTAGTAAAGACAGGGAGGGGACAGTGCAGATAGCCCACTGGTAGTAAAGACAGGGATAGGACAGTGCAGATAGCCCACTGGTAGTAAAGACAGGGAGGTGGACAGTGCAGATAGCCCACTGGTAGTAAAAGACAGGGAGGTGGACAGTGCAGATAGCCCACTGGTAGTAAAAGACAGGGAGGTGGACAGTGCAGATAGCCCACTGGTAGTAAAAGACAGGGAGGTGGACAGTGCAGATAGCCCACTGGTAGTAAAAGACAGGGAGGTGGACAGTGCAGATAGCCCACTGGTAGTAAAAGACAGGGAGGTGGACAGTGCAGATAGCCCACTGGTAGTAAAGACAGGGAGGGGACAGTGCAGATAGCCCACTGGTAGTAAAGACAGGGAGGTGGACAGTGCAGAGAGCCCACTGGTAGTAAAGACAGGGAGGTGGACAGTACAGAGAGCCCACTGGTAGTAAAGACAGGGAGGTGGACAGTACAGAGAGCCCACTGGTAGTAAAGACAGGGAAGGGACAGTGCAGATAGCCCACTGGTAGTAAAGACAGGGAGGTGGACAGTACAGATAGCCCACTGGTAGTAAAGACAGGGAAGGGACAGTGCAGATAGCCCACTAGTAGTATAGACAGGGAGGTGGACAGTGCAGAGAGCCCACTGGTAGTAAAGACAGGGAAGGGACAGTGCAGAGGGCCCACTGGTAGTAAAGACAGGGAGGTGGACAGTGCAGAGAGCCCACTGGTAGTAAAGACAGGGAGGGGACAGTGCAGAGGGCCCACTGGTAGTAAAGACAGGGAGGTGGACAGTGCAGATAGCCCACTGGTAGTAAAGACAGGGAGGTGGACAGTGCAGAGAGTCCACTGGTAGTAAAGACAGGGAGGTGGACAGTGCAGATAGCCCACTGGTAGTAAAGACAGGGAAGGGACAGTGCAGATAGCCCACTGGTAGTAAAGACAGGGAGGTGGACAGTACAGATAGCCCACTGGTAGTATAGACAGGGAGGTGGACAGTACAGATAGCCCACTGGTAGTAAAGACAGGGAAGGGACAGTGCAGATAGCCCACTGGTAGTAAAGACAGGGAGGTGGACAGTGCAGAGAGCCCACTGGTAGTAAAGACAGGGAGGTGGACAGTGCAGAGAGCCCACTGGTAGTAAAGACAGGGAGGTGGACAGTGCAGAGAGCCCACTGGTAGTAAAGACAGGGAGGTGGACAGTGCAGAGAGCCCACTGGTAGTAAAGACAGGGAGGTGGACAGTGCAGATAGCCCACTGGTAGTAAAGACAGGGAAGGGACAGTGCAGATAGCCCACTGGTAGTAAAGACAGGGAGGTGGACAGTACAGATAGCCCACTGGTAGTAAAGACAGGGAGGTGGACAGTACAGATAGCCCACCGGTAGTATAGACAGGGAGGTGGACAGTACAGATAGCCCACCGGTAGTAAATACAAGGAGGGGACAGTACAAATAGCCCACCGGTAGTAAAGACAGGGAGGTGGACAGTGCAGAGAGCCCACTGGTAGTAAAGACAGGGAGGTGGACAGTGCAGAGAGCCCACTGGTAGTAAAGACAGGGAGGTGGACAGTGCAGATAGCCCACTGGTAGTAAAGACAGGGAGGGGACAGTGCAGAGGGCCCACTGGTAGTAAAGACAGGGAGGTGGACAGTGCAGATAGCCCACTGGTAGTAAAGACAGGGAGGTGGACAGTACAGATAGCCCACTGGTAGTAAATACAAGGAGGGGACAGTACAAATAGCCCACTGGTAGGGGAAGCAGTAAAGTGCAGTTATGTCCATATTTGGTATAAATGTAAACATTGTACTCCTTACGTTTATGTGTAGACAGATTTAAAGATGAGACTGTGTGTGCGTGTGTTCAGTCCAGTCACTGAAATGTGTTCAGGTATTCAGACCAGACTCTGGTTGTTAAGGAGTCTGATGGCTTGGGGAAAGAAGATGGATGTGAGGATGGATGGATGTGAGGGCCCGGACGTTTCTGTACCTTTTTCCAGACGGTAGGAGGGTGAAGAGTGTGTGTGGTGAGGAGTGTGTGTGAGGGGTGTGTGTGTGGTCATCCAAAATACTGGATGCAGCGTGTGGTGTAAATGTCCGTGACGGTGGGAAGAGAGACACAGTTGATCTTCTCAGCCGTCCTCACTACCCGCTGCAGGGACTTGCGATCCGATGCGGTGCAGTTCCCAAACCAGGCAGTGATGCGGCTGCTCAGGATGCTCTTGATGGTTCCTCTGTAGAAGGTGGTGAGGATGGGAAGTGGGAGATGTGCCTTCCTTAGCCTTTGCAGGAAGTAGAGACGCTGCTGGGCTTTCTTGGTTATGGTGCTGTTGTTGAGGGACCAGGTGAGATCCTCTGCCAGGTGAACTCCAGGGAACTTGGTGCTCTTGACGATCTCCACAGTGGAGCCGACGATGTGTAGTGGAGAGTGGTCATGCCTTCTCCTTCTGAAGTCAACAAACATCTCTTTTGTGCATGCATGGCCTCAGTCAGATTTCTGTCAGATTCAGTCTGCATATGTGCACAAGCCGATTGTGGTACTGGAAATAAGCATGCAGTGTGCAGCACAGTGACTGCGAAACCAGCAGCAAACCAGTTTTGGAGCGAAAATGAAATGACATGCTGGCGGAAATGAAGAATGAGTTTATTGGCCGGTTGCAAATTGCATCCCGATTGTGCACTTCAATCTACTAAGATAAGAAGATATAAGATAAGATTTTATTATCCCACATGAGAAATTTGCGTCGTTACAGCAGAATTGCAGCAGAACGGATACAGAACAAGAGATAGACGAAAGTGCATCTCTATTGATAGGTAAAACATACAATAAGAAACTACACAAATGTACATGTTATATCACAGTAATTGAGAGACATTGCACAGATATTTTGAAGATATTGCAGACACGTCTCTGATTACTAATTATGAGTAAGTATGTAATATATAGTACAGTCACAAACGTCAAAGTTGAGTATACTGATAAATCAACAATGCAGACTTAAAACCAGTTAATTTCTGAGTGTGGTAATGATGGACACTGTTGTCCCACGATGCAATGGGAAATCTCATTCTGGTGGCAGGGCCAGAAATGGTATACGAAAAAAGCCTGTAAAAATGATTCTCAAATGATCATTATTGGTTTTATTCCTTTTTGCTTTTTAATAAAAACCTCTGCAGCCAATGCAGCCTTCAGTTCAATTCAACTTTGTCATTATACCAATACAGGGCTGTGCAGTATAACAGGGCCCTGTCAGACTCCTCCTTCGGTGCAGTTACAAGTATATATGTGTATATATAAATAGTGTAATGCAAAGACAAATAGACAAAAACAATGTGTGCAACCAGTACAGTGCGGGTACAGGACATGTGCAGAGAGTAAGGGCAGTATCAGTAAGTATGTGGTAAACAGTATAGATATATGAAGTATACAGGGCAGGTGGGAGAATAGCAGCTTAATGTTCAGGTAATAGCTAGGTTGCTTGGTACAGATGTTAGATAAATACAGATAAATAGCCTGCACAGCTGGATGTTCAAGGATATAGGTTCAAGTATTCACAGTCCAGCTCGGTAAGCGTCATCCCTTCATGTCAGTAACAAACGATGTGCCATGCTAATACTCCAATAATGCTAATACTGCTGTGTACTAGCTTGTGGAACTCATACTATTCAGATCTTCCTTATTCTAAACTGCAGCGACACCATGCGGCCACTCGTGGAACTGCACGTGTGAATACTCCAACTATGATGAGAGTAGTTTCCACCAACATTAATTGTAAACTTCACAGCAGCGCTTTCCCCAGGTGCCAGTAGTAGGGAGACCCATACAGCTGAGACTACTACGCAGTATATGTGCATGCATGTATATAAAACACGAACTGAGTTACAGGAACTGGCACTGCAACTTAGGTTATATCTTTCCACGGGGCTGAGTGTTTGCAGTGTTGAGATTACTGAGCCTGAGGTGTATGAACATGTCTGGTGACATGGTCATGTTTAGCTGCTAACGCAGGAAATGGCACCCCAATAATAACACAGCACAAACACAAACCCAGAAATAACCCTCACAGCTCGGTTCAGTCTCCTGCTCCCTTCGGTTACATAGACCTCTTATTCTATACGTCTCGTTTGTCTGGGAGTTTTTGCCTCGTTGAACTGTAGCTATGCTATCATAGCTAACTAAGGGTTTACTGAGAAAGCTCACTTAGGAAATAAAGCTGTTTCTCCCTTACAGGCTGATACAGGCTAAAGGCATTTTTTTTTTAAAGATTTTATGTCAGGATTTTTAATGCATGTAAACCAGGAAATAACGAGCAACCGCATAAAACGTAACGTATTTACAAAAAAAGCAATAAAATAAAATAATATATATAAATACTTAACAAGCATTGAAATGAATGAGCTGTTTTGGAGGCTCTCAAATGGCGCTATCACGCCGTTGTCGAGGGGGCGTGGCCACGTTAGTAAGGGAGGTGTTTTGATTTTAATTTCTTAAAATAAAGACAAAATACTTCAATTATTTTGCTTTAAAATGAAGGAAATATGAAAAGACACTAGAACAGTGAAGAACAGCGCCGCCCCCCTTTGTGCTATAATGACTATCCTGGACAAGCTTCCCAACAGCGCCGCTGGTGTAGTGGTATCATGCAAGATTCCCATTCTTGCGACCCGGGTTCGATTCCCGGGCGGCGCACAAGCTTTTTCTCTGTCCGTGAACTAAAGCCACTGTACTAACGGAGCGAAGACTTCCTCCTGTGCACAGTGTTTTTATATGTAGATGAAATATGATATTAGCAAAGACCCATTTGATTTCAGTATCTACTGCAGGATTTACATTTGTCTATGCACGTACTGGATATACACAGAGCATTAGAATACTAAAACCTCCCCCGATGTATCTGCACTTACTGTTCATTTTATCAGCTCCACTCAACATATAGGAGCACTCTGTAGTTCTACAACTACAGCCTGTAGTCCATCTGGCTCTCTGTATACACTGTTACCCTGTTCTTCACTGATCAGGACCCCCACAGGACCACCACAGGGCAGGTATTCAATTCAATTCAACTTTGTCATTATACTAATACAGGGTTGTACAGTACAACGAAACACAGTTTGGCTCATCCTCCAGTGCAGTATAAGAATATATATATATATATATATATATATATATATATATATATATATATTTATTTATTTATTTTTATATATATATATATTTATTTTTATATATATTTGTTTATTTATATATATATTTATTTATTTATTTTTATATATATATATTTATATATATATTTATATATATATATATATATATATATATATATATATATATATATTTATTTATATATATATATATATATATATATATATATATATATATATATATATATATATATATATATATATATTTATTTATATATATATATATATATATATATATATTTACTAATATATACATATATATATATATACACAATAGTTATCACGCAGTTGTCGAGGGGGCGTGGCCACGTTAGTAAGAGGTGTTTTGATTTCCATTTCTTAAAATATTAAAATAAAAAACAATACATTTTAACTATTTTGAAGAATTAGGTGTTCCTCTAGCCCTGGAGCCTGTTAGTGCTTGTATAATGAACCTCCCAGACAGCAAGCAGATGTGGGCCACATCTGGCAAAGATATGGCACTGCTGGCCCACTGGCAATCTGCTGTGGCACATCCTGATTCCGCAGAGTGAGAAGTGTCCCTGGGTCAGTTTACATATTTACAACATGTATTTGGCCCACCTGTACCAAAACTGATCTGATCCACTTCTGGCACAGATGCAGCAGAGGTGCTACTTCTGGCTGAGGCGTGGCCCTAATGTGGTTCATATGTGGCCCACGTCTAACCATCTGACTAGATGGAAAATGGGGAATGTGAGGCAGATTTGGGCGAGGACGATTTGCAGTCTGGGGATTACATATAAAGCCACTCAGAGTTACAGTGTTTACATCCCAGAGACTGTCCTAGTTAGAAATTGGTGACGTTTCTCTTTCAGGTTTGATCCTAGTACTGAGGATTTCACGAGGACGACCCAGGGGTGTTCAGACTTGTGCGTATACTTGTAGGAAGATGTGTCAGTGCATTGACCTCTCTTGCTCAACAGACCGGATAGAAATAGCTGTTTTCTCGGTTTGGGTAACTCCTGCTGTGTGTGGTTCCTATGGCAGCTTCGCTAACTCCAACCTGTGCTGCGTCTCTGTGGTTGCATGGAAACCTGTGGAGCGCAGTACGCGGAGAGGAGGAGGTGGGAGGAGGGAGCCGTGTGGGAAGAAGGAGCTGTGTCGGACGAAGGGAGCCGTGCGGGAGGAAGAAGCTGTGTGGGAAGAAGGGACTGTGCGGACATGCAGCCGGGGAATCCAGAGTCCCGTGTGTGCAGAGCGGGCAGCTGTGGGGACGGCGCGGACACCCGGCTCGGCGCATGCGGCCATTGCCAGTCATGTGTGTTCAGCGCTAAGCTGTCCGAGTCCACCCAGTGGCTGCTCTCAGCGGGACAGGCGGCTAGGCGGAGCTTCCTCTCCGGGCTGCTAGTGCGATGCCGAAGCGCAGAGGTCCTGGAGAACTTGCGGAGTGTTCTCCAGGTGGCTTCGGGCAAAGATTTCACCTACGCTAGATCTCATGTGCAAGCAGCCAGCCAGGAGGAGCTCAGAGGCGGGGGCAGAAGAGCCGATGCTAAGCTGGGCGTGATGGACACCTGGGAATGGTTTAGCAGGAGTTCCAACTGGACCCAGTCTAACTACTTGCTGGGAGTCTTAGCCCAATGTGACACCGAGCTGCTGCACATGCTGGGGAATCTAGTGCGTGTCCTCATGGTTCGAGAGAAACGAGGTATCCTACAGTTCAGCACAGGTGAGGGGGTCGTCTCAGAGGGGGCAGGGGTCCAGTCTGATGTATTTAATAGATCATGAGGAAATGGGCAGAATGTAAACGAAGTCCTTCTGAGCAGTTTGACGAGGAAATGTTCTGTTCTAGTGGAACCTACCCAATCAGAATCGTTTACAGTGGTGGTGATGGGAACCGGACGTCTCAAGAGTTTAAAGGTGCTCTAGAACGGAAAACTGTGTTTACATGCTCATAGTTGAGTAAGGAGAGTTCACTACATAGGGGTGGCACCACCATGCTCATCAAACACTGTTTCCAAATGTTCACTCACCATCAAAAGAGAAGTGGCACCCAGAGGTAGTCATGGCTCCTCAATAGGCCAGGCCATTATAACATCAGCACCAGTGGGCGGAGCTAATCTACTGTTAGATGAATAGGCTAATAAATGTAAACGCTTTAGTTTTAATGACATCACAAAACAGAGTCGGCTGTTTTTGTAGCTTGGTTTGTCTTAAAAGGAGCTGTGTGAACGATAGATAGATAGATAGATAGATAGATAGATAGATAGATAGATAGATAGATAGATAGATAGATAGATACTTTATTGATTCAGAAGGATATTTAGCACTCAATAATAAGTGGCACATGTAATAAATCATTAGAGCAAACCCCTGAAGTTTTCCACAATATGGGCCCTTTAAAAGACCTCCCCAGGTGGGGAGAGGAGGCTAAACTCCACAGTGAGGTGAAGAAACATCAAATAATGACTCAGGTAGAGATAAATAAATCTCCAGTGTTCGATGCATATAGTGCTCTCCACAAATATCAAATGTTGTTATTGTTATTTTTTATTGTTTGTTTATAATATATACAGGGGTTGGACAATGAAACTGAAACACCTGTCATTTTAGTGTGGGAGGTCTCATGGCTAAATTGGACCAGCCTGGTGGCCAATCTTCATTAATTGCACATTGCACCAGTAAGAGCAGAGTGTGAAGGTTCAGTTAGCAGGTAAGAGCACAGTTCTGCTCAAAATACTGCAATGCACACAACATTATGGGTGACATACCAGAGTTCAAAAGAGGACAGATTGTTGGTGCACGTCTTGCTGGCGCATCTGTGACCAAGACAGCAAGTCTTTGTGATGTATCAAGAGCCACAGTATCCAGGGTAATGTCAGCATACCACCAAGAAGGACGAACCTCCACCAGCATCACGTAGTGACCTGGCCACTATCCTGCAAGAAGAATGGCTTAAACTCCCTCTGACCACTGTGCAGGACGCAGTATATGTCATTCCCAAGACCAACTGACGCTGTACTGGCCGCAAAAGGAGGCCCTACACCATACTAATAAATGATTGTGGTCTAAAACCAGGTGTTTCAGTTTCATTGTCCAACCCCTGTATATATATATATATATATATATATATATATATATATATATATATATATATGTGTTATTATTATTTTTTTTTTATTGTTATTATACATATCTTATTCATCTTAAGATTTTTACATGCATTTTTTTATTTTATTATAGAAATATTCTCTTTTTCTTATCCTGTTCATTTATAATTGAAAGTAATATTAAGTACAATGATCAAAAGAACAAAAAAATACCCATTTTCATAAAGCCAACTAAAAACAGCTAGTATTTTAATTATCTGTAACCGCTCATGGGGGCACAAATGTCTGTCTCAATACTGAGTGAATAGTGAAGGAGTTAATGAGTGAGCCATTCTCGAACACAGCCTGAGAAAGAATGTGTCCTGTGCATCACCCATATGGTGTCACCAGACACATATATACCCTGAGAAACAGGAGGTCTGGCTCACCTAATACGTGCTCCTAATGCTCAGGTGAATATACTGTATTATGTATACTGTCCATCGAGAATTTACTGCAGGTATATTTCACTAGTAAGAATTTCTAGGGGTGCCAACATGAGTGCATATGAGAATTTTGGTGATATCGTGAACGACAGACCAATAGGAGAATGTAGCTACAGTCTGTTTTGCTCATTCTGGTGTAGGTGTATGCAGAGGGCCCTGTATGTACTTCTCTCTGAAAGTCCCCTATACATAAACTCCAGTATTCCTCCACTTCTACAACTTCACAGCAGTCATGGATGATGACTGCAGCTCTCTGTCTAAATCACACTACTCCTTCCATACTGGTGACCATCCAGAGCTGAATCTTCTCATCCATGCTAGCTCCACCTACAAGCATGTCTATGAACGTTTCCCTCATGAAACCCAGGATAACTGTACGGCTGAGTCTCTGCACAGATCAGAGCCCAGTGAGTCCTCGTGTGCACTTGCTTCATCTATCCGCATGAAGGCCTGACCTTATCCAGAAGGTCATTTTCCACCCTACTGTTTTCGGGTTATGATGTTAATATGGTAGTGACTGTGTGTATGTTGCACCTTTTACTCCTAAACCTCACCTTTTCACCGCACACGTTTCTCACAGCTAGGAGCCCGGTCTGGAGCGGGGTGACTTTTAAGGCTCTGAGGGTGAATGAAAGTGATGCGCGCTCTGACAGCTCCGAGGATCCAGCCCTCATGGTGGTCCCACGGTCTTCCAAATCCATGTCAGGGGTCGGCCTCCACCGTGACTTCATTCGAAGACTTCCAGTGGATATTGCCAAAAGGATATTAGGTCAGAGGACAAACGTGATTTCATAATGTGGCCTTAACACTGTTTACAGGCTTCACTTATAGGAGTGGCAGTGTGCTTTGGTGCTGTACAGTAAGGGAGGGCAAGAGGTCATCTATACCAGTATACTGATGTACTGTTTTCACTCATAGCAGTGTTTCTGTTATTATAGGCAGGATATAAAACATAATGCACTGGGAAAAAATAAACATCATGATTGGCCATCGTTTATGCCTCAGGTATATTTAACAGAGCAGCTATATATATATATATATATATTGTAGTCTATTTTGTTTTGACTCCGACACTGCAGTGCAGCTGGGCTGTTTAAACACCATGTCCACTCACTGTCCACTCTATCACACACCCCTACCTTGCTTCTAGATGTACAGTCAGAGACGATAGCTCCTCCGCTGCTGCACAGTTTGTGTTGGTCATCCTCTAGTGTTTCTTTAGTGGTCTCACAACGCTTTTGGCTGGATAGTTTGGGTTGGTGGATGATTCTCAGTCCAGCAGTGACACTGAGGTGACCAGCGGAGCTGCTTTGTCTGATCCACTCCCACCAGCACAACAAACACTAACACACCACCACCACGTCAGTGTCACTGCAGTGCTGAGAATGATCCACCACCCACGCACTACCTGCTCTGTGGTGGTCCTGTAGGGGGTCCTGACTATTAAAGAACACAAAGTATACAGAGAAAGAGACGGACTATATCGTCGCTGTCCAAGAAAAACATGTATCTCCATTTTTGTTGATTTTTACTTTTATGCCTCATTTGATCACATGAGCTATTGTATACACTGTGTGGAAAGTTCACAAAGAATGGACCAACAGAAATGGCCCAAAACTGTTTTGAAAGATGTCTGGTTCCATTGACTCCCATTCAAATGAAATGAGGTTTTTGGCCTCTCCTGTAAAGTTGCTATTTTGGAGATACCTGTTTTTCTTTGGACAGCGACGATATGCTGTAATGGTAAAGCAACAACGTGCTTCTAGCTGATAAAATGGACAAGCAGTGCAGATGCAGGCCAGTGGTTTTAAAGTCATGGCCAATCGGTGTATCCATATACAGTATATGGAGTATTATTACATCATCACGAAGGTAACCAGAGAAAAGTATAACTACTGGAGAAGTATTCCAAGAATGGCTTGTATCTTCTAAGTTCTGAGAGATGTTGTTGAGTTTATGCTGTCTCTCTCAGGTCTGCTGAACACAGCCACTCTCCAGCAATGTAAACACGTGTCTCAGCACTGGTGCTACTTGACGGAGGAGATTGTACGAGAGAATGAGGTGAAGAAAATGGTGGAAAACCAGGCAATGGTTTTGCAGGTAATGCTGCTTTATATATTTCATATTTCAAATAACCCTGAGCTTTAACATTTACAGATCTCTGTACATTTTTGACATCACAACAGTTATGAATTATTAGAAGTATTTCCAAGCATTATGAAATCTCAGACTGAATGGGTTTCCATGCACACAATAGTACAGAATTTTATTTGGGCTAAGCCTATATAATATATAATATATATAATAAGCCATATTTCTAAAACTAGTGCTGTGTTCATGCCACAGGGCAGCTCTTCTTCTGGAGTCAATCCTGTCTATGCCAGGATCCGTCAGGTCCTAGTGCCCCTTGGAGAAGAGTAGAACTACATCCAACCTCTGATGATTTCCCCTAGCAATAAGAAGGTAACAACCCAATAAATCATTAAATTAAATTATTAAATAATAATTATAAATAATTAAAAGCATTACATTTACAAATACACATTGCACACACATTACTATATCAGATCAACTACTAAATCAGCTGTACAGCCATGTAAACTGTCAAACACTGGCAAAAGAACTGTCACACTGGAGAGCTGAGTGACCTTCACATGATGCCACTTTTTCTAAGTAATGTATCACTGAAGACATTTGGGAAAACACCTAGAAGAAGCAACAGCTCATCTTGAAGGCAGTAAGCCACTAAGATCTGCTAATCTGGACCTGTTTAATCTGGGTTCTGTGTTGAATGCAGGATCCAAGAAGGCGTATACAAAATGCTGGCTGAATGTTGGCTGTAGTTTAAGAATGGTGCAGAAGCTGCAGTTTCTAATTATTCTCTGCATTGTTAGCTTTAATGCTAATAAGCAGCTGCTGCTTACACTCTATAAAAATTTCAGGATGAATGGACCAGCAGAAATGGTACATGGTTGGTGTAGCTCAGCAGATACCACTACCCAGGGTGCCACCTCTACATGTGGGAGACTGGGATTCAAATCCCGGTCTGGGTGACTATGCTGTGCTACACTAATAAGAGTCCTTGGTCCATTTTGAAGCTACAGTATTGTCTTTCGACAGCGATGATATATTGCTCACAGTATTGGTCAGTAAAACTGTATTTAGATATTTTCCCAAAACCAATCATCCCTACTTGGAGAGAACTGTGCCACCATGGAGCTTTGGAATGGTTTAGAAGTTAATATGGAGCATCTTGACTTGCATTGAGTCCAGACCTCAACCCCATCCAGCTCCCAGAACCTGGAACACTGACCTGTGAGCCAGGCCTTTCCAAAATAGTGGAGGCTCTTATAGCCTTAGCATAGCATGACGGTGAATTGCATTTAGGTGTCCATAGTTTTAAATGGCCATAAGATGCACCAGCAGCACATATGGATGTGTTGGTTCGATGTCCGCATACTTTTGGCCATGTGATGTGTGCTGACCTTCCTAAAACATTCGGTATGTGTGTTACCACAGGCTGTCAGGGATTTTGAGTCAGTCTATACTGGAGTTAAAACCAAGGCAGTGGAAATGGAGGAGCGGAACGTGTACTGTGGGGTCTTCAACATCCTGGTCCTGCTGGACAGGTAAAATAGAGGGCTGTAAGCTACATTAAGGATGGCAGCATGTACTCAGTATTGAAGCGTTTATGGGTATTTGAATATCCACATAAACGTGCAGTACAATGACGCTATGATGATGATGAACAGAATCCTGGATCATTTTACTCGCAAAGGATAAACATGAGCTGTAGTGTTTCTCTGCCCTCATCCCGACAGAGAGGACCCCAGCAGAGTGATCCATTACAGCGGGGGCCAGATGGTTGCAGTAGGCTCAAAGGACCGCGTAGTGCATCTGTTGGATGCCACGTTGCTGAAAGAAGTCCCACTGCTGATGCAGGGCCATGCGGGCAGCGTCCGAACCGTGCTGATCTGTGAGGAGAGGGATTTGGTCATCAGCGGCAGCTACGATCTTAGCATCCGGTTAGATCTCTACAGCGTCTTCATGTACATCTGATCAGAGCTGAAAGAGCTGAATGATTTTTAATACCGGTTTCACACACAGCACAGCACAGCAGCACATGTAACACGGCAGCACATAAACAAATAAATTGTACTCTCTGGGTTGAAGGTGCTGGAACCTGAAGACAGGAGCATGTACTTTGCTGCTGTGGGGACACATGGGTACCATCAGCTGTTTGGACCTACATGCAGATCTTCTAGTTTCTGGGGCCAGAGACTGCAGAGTGAAAGGTGAGGTTTATTTATTTTTTATTAATTTTCTGGTGGGTCTGGTTGAGGTAACGGTTTATATAATATGAGATTAGATAAGATGCCTTCATTGCACAGTGTGCAACGAAATTGAATAGCAATCCAACGGCACTTTAAACACAGAATAATTAAAGATAGGGCTAAAATATATAAATGCGGTATTAAGAGAGAGAAAAAAAGAAAAAAGTAATATACATATACAGGGGTTGGACAATGAAACTGAAACACCTGTCATTTTAGTGTGGGAGGTCTCATGGCTAAATAGGACCAGCCTGGTGGCCAATCTTCATTAACTGCACATTGCACCAGTAAGAGCAGAGTGTGAAGGTTCAGTTAGCAGGTAAGAGCACAGTTCTGCTCAAAATACTGCAATGCACACAACATTATGGGAGACATACCAGAGTTCAAAAGAGGACAGATTGTTGGTGCACGTCTTGCTGGCGCATCTGTGACCAAGACAGCAAGTCTTTGTGATGTATCAAGAGCCACGGTATCCAGGGTAATGTCAGCATACCACCAAGAAGGACGAACCTCCACCAGCATCACGTAGTGACCTGGCCACTGTCCTGCAAGAAGAATGGCTTAAACTCCCTCTGACCACTGTGCAGGACTTGTATATGTCATTTCCAAGACCAACTGACGCTGTATTGGCCGCAAAAGGAGGCTCTACACCATACTAATAAATGATTGTGGTCTAAAACCAGGTGTTTCAGTTTCATTGTCCAACCCCTGTATATACATTGCCTAAAAAAATCTTTAAATATAAGAAATGACTATAAAACAAATCTATCTTTTCTAAACAGACAATAGGCAAAAGACAATCAATAGAAAATAGACAGGTGAGGTAATGTCAGGGACATAGAACTGGGCTCAAAGTGCGCAGAGCTTAAAGCCAAGGGAGGTTTATTTGACAGGTTGATAGTCAAACACAACAGCAAAATCAAGGCAGTCATAACAGAAGCGGTTATACAGGGTCGAAGACAGTGAGGCAGGTGGAGGTGGATAACCAGGAAGTCAAAACAATCAGGCAACAGATTAAAAAGGGGAGGAGCAAAAGAGAGTAGGGTGAAGACACAAGGAGGTACAAGCAAAAGACGAGAGAGACATGCTTAGAACTGCAAAAAAAGGTATGGCAAATCTTCGCAGTGAGTGAGTGCGTGGGTGTGGGGGGCTTGAATGCAGACTGGTAATTGACAACAGCTGTGCTAAAACTCGGGTAGTGCACTCTGGGACGGGGAGTAGCAGTTTGTTATTGCAGGTTGCTTGGATAGCTTATAGAGTTATATATAATAATTGCACATCAAGAGTTTTTTTTTTTTGCACAGAACAATATACAGTATATTGCACACTTGAGAACAAACAGTGGAATAGAGGTGGAATGGAACACTGGAACACTATAAAGTGCTCTATATATCAAGTGTGCTGGTGGTATACAAATTTAAACTAGCTTCACTTTGGATGTTCTTATCAGTGATATACTGAACACAGTTACATATATGGTGCATACTGACAAGTATACAGACAGGTCTTAGTATATTTGGCCTATACCTGTAATGATATACTTAAGAAAAGTATAATTAATACTTCTTGCCTTGTACATAAGACCATCCAGTTCAATTAAAACAGAATTAAAACTTAGCCGTATACTTTATAGTGCAAAAATAATATATTAGCAGTATCTATAAGTACTCTATTATCACCTGCCTCAGCTGGGTGCCACTGGTTTGCCTCCCTGCTGGCCAGTTTGCCTCCCATGAAGCTTCCCCTTGTCTTGTGCTGTGAGGATGTTTCACTTGCATCCCACGCACCCACTCGACGGTCATGCTATTTTTTCCCTGCCTCAGAAACACTCAACACTTCTCCCATTCATTCAAATAGACCATCATCATAGTCTTCTATCTAACAGTCACTAACAGTTCTTATTCAGTATCCCCTATAATTGTAAACTCTGATCGCTTTGTGTTTGCTGATATCCGGGGTCGACCTAAAGAGGGTGGGTTCCTCTTCTGAGTCTTGGTTTATTCTTCTTGCCCTGAGGGAGGTTTTCTGTTCCACTGTGTCCTTTGGCGCCTCTGTCTTCTGTAATCTCTATATAAATAAATGTATGACTTTTTAAATTCACATGTTAAGTTCACTTAAAGGTAAGCTAATACTCATAAGGCTTTGATTGGATAATAATTACTGCAGTGATTTATATGTTTTACCTGGCAGCAATTCTTTTAACCCCAACTGATGCAGTGCACAGCTTCTCACTTCTTACACAACCATGTCGGAGGGCGTATCCGTGATTGTGGAGAAGATGTCACTGTGTTTCAGAAGTGTTGAATTGTTGTCCTGGATCAAGCAATGAAAAGCTGGGGATGAGCTGGAATGACTGGAACTGGGTTCAGAAGAGCCCTCTACATTATTAAAGCCTGGAGGGAGAGTGGGGAACCATCAACTTCACTGAAGAACTGTGGTCGAGAAAATTCCTCATGATTGGAGATCACTTAAGTGGTTGGAGAAGTCAAACTGTAAATAATGAACAGTAGAACTTTAAGTTTAATAGTGAAAGTTATGGCGAGAATTCACAGGCCTGGGACTAAACAGCTGTGTGGCCAAAAGAAAACCACTTGTCATCAGAAAAAAGGCTTCAGTTTTATAGGCAGCTTAAAGATTGGACTCCAGAGCCAGGGAAAAAGGCTATGTGGCCTGATGAGTCCAGACGGAGCTTCAGAAACCACATAGGCAAGTCTATTTGAGATCATTTAGCAGCGTGACCGGGTTTGAGGCAAGTGTGTGATGATTCATGGATGATGCTGACTGTTGTGGTCAAGGCTTCCATTGTTTGGCTCTAGCGCAAAACGAAAAGCCAATCTCAGACCAAATGGATCTTGGCTGATTTGCTGCATTTGGGTTAAGTTGTGGGAATCAGTTTAATGCTGATATACTAACCTTCCCTTCCAGTCCTCAGTTCCAAAAATTAAAACGTCTTTGAAATGTAATGCTCGTGAGCATCGACGTTTACCCATGTGTTGTGCTGTATTAGTGTGGAACCTGCAGACCGGTCAGTGCTGTGAGAGGCTGAGGTTTAGGCACCGTAAACCTGTGGTGTGCGTCAAGATCAGTGCATCTCTGGTGCTCAGCGGCTGCGAGGGAGGCTTGGTAAAGATGTGGGGGCTGGAGACAGCGGCTCTACTGAAGGTATGACCACATCAAGAGATTTGTATAATATATACACTTCTAATGCACAATGGCATATACATGTAGAGTGTAGATTAGAGTATAGGCCACTGACGTCACCTCGTCATTCTGTAACGCTAATTTCAGGTCATAGCTGGATTCCTTTTTGGCAAAAATGAACAAGATGGTTCCAAGATGGGTTTGTGGTGCACATATTTTATGTCACTGGAGCCTCTGAACTACAAGGTCACTATGGAGCCCATATATGAACATTGCTGAATGCTAGCTAACCCTGCTGCACATTAAACTGACCCAGATCAGTAAGACCCCAAACAACCCAGCAAGCTTTTCAGTGTGGGAGTTTGTTTGCTTTGGTTGTAATTGAGTATCTGTGTTGTAGCTGGTGTTATAATGTAACTGTGTTTAAGATCAATGGATCATGTAGGTTGCGTCTCAGTGATGTACTACACGCTAATACTATGCTATGTATGGTGTGTGCTGTTCTTAATACTATGCAGGCTAGTTCAGCAGGCTAGCACGCAAAATATCAGCATACTACTGACTTTGTTTACTGACAGGAAGTGATGACGCTTATGCCATACCAAGCTGGACTTTACTGGTCCCACCACCACCGCAGCCACTGTTGCTTCCCCACAAGTTTTCTGGATGTTAGAAGCTCCTCTCTTTCTGTTTCCCAGTGCATTGTGGGACAATAGTGTCCATCATGACTGTCTTCAAAAATTTACAGGTTCTGGAGTCTACTAGTTCAGGATTTGGAGTCTACTCAACTTTGACAATCGCAAGTGTACTGTATACAACATACTCGAAAAGCTAGTTAGCATTAGTGTTCAGTGCACCATTTAGACACACCCCTAATGTCATTTCAGTACAGGAGTGGTCGCTGGCTATTAGCATAGATGTAACAATGTTCATGTTTCAAGACCCTATTGACCCTATAATTCAGAGGATCCAGTGACATTCACTAGGAAGTGTACACTACCAGCCAAAGGATTAGACACACCCACATATAATCTTGACGTATCACAAGACTATATGTTTTTGGCACAGATCTACAGAAGCTGTATAAAATACAGATTTAATTTTTAATTTTAAAACAGAGTGCATCACTGCAAGTGGACAGCACATTCGTGTTCGACAGATCTCTCAGGGAAGGTCTACTCTCCTTCACTGAACACATTTATGTCTCTCTGTAGGTTGTAGATGGTCACCGGGGCTGTGTGAAGTGTCTATTCTTTGACCAGTGGCATATCCTGTCTGGAGGATCAGACGGACAGGTCCTGGCCTGGAGCACCAACCCCGACTTTAAAAAGAGCCTCATGACCTTCCACCACCCAAAGTGAGAACTGCAGGGTTGAGAGGAGCAGCTTGTGATAAAACAAATGAGGGTGTTCCAGTTTGCATATTATGTAAATCTGTTAAACTCTGAAATATCTAGAGACCGGTGTATGGTGTTCCAGTACCATGTGACTTATATTAATCTTATAGTAGTTGCTGAACAATGCATGGTAGAATAATAGGTCTTGGATTCCCTAAATATAATATTTACACTTCATCAACCCAGAATGTGATCCTAAAGGTAACCCATGGTTTCTGCTGGTTTCACCCCATTTAATAACAACTTAAGAATAACCTAACCAGTTTGCATTATGGACATTTTAGTGGCTGAATAAACAGTCTGTGTAAGCTCACCAGACAAAAACCGAGTCACCTTGAAAGTTTAAGGTGGTAGTAACTTCAGGCTCCTGCAGATGGCGCTGCAGGAGGATGGTGAGGCTAGAAATACCTGTGGGGTGTAAATGATGGGATCCACAGATGAAGAGGAGGCGGTACAGTGCAGGGAATGTCTTGTCCCATGTGTGGAAAATGGCTCCAAAGCAGATGTTAATGATTGGCTAGGTGGAGAGACTGCATCTGGGCATGCCAAAGACCATATGCCGTGTGAAGGAAGTAGCTGAGTCATATGGTTATACGGGTCTACCAGCAGTGGCTAAAATCCCAGTCTACAGGAAATTCTCCCCGGGATTGTGCCAGGGAAGGCATCCACCAAATCTGGCCCTAATGCACAATTCTTTGATGCAAGAGTGTCTGAACACTGATGTCCAGAAACTTGTCCGGTCCATGCCAAATCCAATCACAGCTGCTATTGTGCTCATGGAGGTAGTGCATGCTATTAGGTACGTTACAGTCAGAGGTGACAAATTTTTTTTTCTGGTGAGCTTATGTAATTCGTCTGAGATTTTAAAGGGTTAAAGTCTAAACAGGTTCAAATCATAAAGGTATTTGTCCATGCTTTGATTTTTTTTACTTGCTGCCTAAAAGAAATATCCACTGACCATTACATACATGTATCTGTAATCGTTCGCTGTTCCTGTGTTCCTTTAGGGAAGTGCTAACCCTGTCTTTCCTCTTCCTGCGGGTCATCACCGGTTGTGTGGATGGAAAGATCCGGATCTTTAACTTCCTAAGTGGTGACTGCCTTAGAGTCATCAAAATCAGCTCCCACCAGAGTCCTGTAATCTCTCTGCATGCACATGGCAACAAGTTAGTTCCACCCATACACACACAGAAACTACTGAATGGTAGAGGAGGTCGGATCTGAGTGTAAGTCTATAGGTTTATCGTGATCCAAGATTAAAACCAAAAGAAGTCCACAAAGTGACAGAACAAAGAGGAAACACAAGAAATAAATATGAAAAAAAAAAAGACTACATGGCAGTACAGTTACCGAGTACAGTACAGAGACATGGCACAATGGGCAGGGGTGCAAAACACTGAGCAGAGACAGGGAGAACAGGTAGGGATATAAATCCATAGAGACTAAACCAGAAACACCTGGCTATAAAGCAGGTAGAGATACAGATTACTCACACATGGGACAACAACAAAAGCACATGGCAGGAAGGCATAGGACTGGTGGTAAAGAAAGGCTGACCCACAGAAAGACAGGATACACAGGAGGAGACTATAGGCATCGCATATTACTGTCATGTCAGCCAATACATCTGCACTTATTAAAAAGCTCTCTCTCTCTCTGTCTCTGTCTCTGTCTTGCTCTTGCTCTCGCTTTGCTCTCTCTCTCTCTCTCTCTCTCTCTCTCTCTTTCTGTGTCTGTCTCTCTCTTGCTCTCCCTCTGTCTCTGTGTCTGTCTCTCTTTCTTTCTTTCTCTCTCTCTGTCTCACTCTATCTTGCTCTTGCTCGCTCTTTCTCTCTCTGTGTGTGTCTTTCTTTCTTTCTCTCTCTCTCTCTCTCTGTGTGTCTTTCTTTTTCTTTCTCTCTCTCTCTCTGTGTCTTTCTCTCTCTCTCTCTCTCTCTCTCTCTCTCTCTCTGTGTGTGTCTTTCTTTCTCTCTCTCACTGTGTGTCTCTCTCTCTCTCTCTGTCTCTGTCTGTCTTGCTCTTGCTCTCGCTTTGCTCTCTCTCTCTGTGTCTGTCTCTCTTTCTTTCTTTCTTTCTCTCTCTCTCTCTATCTTGCTCTTGCGCTCTCTCTCTCTCTCTCTCTCTCTCTGTGTCTTTCTTTCTTTCTTTTTCTTTCTTTCTTTCTCTCTCTCTCTGTATCTCTCTCTCTCTCTCTCTGTCTCTGTCTTGATCTCGCTCTTGCTCTTGCTCCCGCTTTGCTCTCTTTCTCTCTTTCTCTCTGTCTCTGTGTCTGTCTCTCTTTCTCTCTCTCTCTCTCTCTCTGTGTCTCTCTCTCTGTCTCTGTCTTGCTCTTGCTCTTGCTCGCTCTCTCTCTCTCTCTCTCTCTCTCTCTCTCTCTCTCTCTCTCAGTATCTTGGTGAACAGCAGCAGTCGTGTGCTGCTGCTGCGGTTTTCTCAGGAGCGCTGGGACTACTCTGCTCTGTCTGAGAGGAGGTCTGGGACTGCTTTCCACGCTGCTCTTAATGGCATTGTTCGTAATGAATGCAAGGCTCTCTCAAGCTCATCCAAACCAAAAATAAGCAAGCGAGACGGGAGAGCCATGGCACGAGTGTTTTCCCACCATGCCAGGAGTCACTCAGCACCCAGCACGCAACGGACACAAGGTGTGTACTGACCTATATGTCGTTATTGTTTTATTAAGCCCTGTATTGTTTTGAGTGGTCTGTGTTTCTCTCTCAGTGAACCTCTTCATATACATTTATGTGATAGTAATTATAGAAATATAGCAAATCTTCTGCACTGAACTTCACAGAAAAGCTCAATGAGAAGTATGCGAAGACCCCCAGCGAGAGAGCAGTCCGAGAGCATGTGAAAAAGAGAGGTGACCATCGTCCCATGACCGCACCAGAGATACTCCTGAAGGTCCGTCCCACTCAGCAGCCTCACAACTGCAACCTGGCCATGACCAATATGAACCTAAATGCTGCAGTGCGGGACGCTTGGGGTCCTCCTCCATCTGATTCGGACCACCAAACTAATACTGCTCCCCCATCTCCACCCCCTAAACGACAACCTTCGACCCCTAAGCCCTACAACAAATCTTGCTTTAAAGGTACACTTAAAATCTACACCCCTCTGAGAACCCACATGGCGGACCTGAACCTCCAGCATTCCCTACACTCCAAACACATCCCTTCCCCAACGTTAACCCGGCCCCAGACTGGACTGGGCATTCAGGACCCACTATCGTATCCCAAGGATAAATCCAACCACCCACAGACAGCTTGTGGTGTGCGTAGGGTCGGGGCCTTCACCACCACCGCTGAGGAAGACATCCAGGATCCTCAGAAGATGTTCATGAGGAGTACAGTAAAGCACCCTGGCCGCCATGTTGACTTTGACATGTCTAGAAAGCCCAAGACAGTATACAACCCCCTGGATCCCTTTAGAGAGCGTGGAGGCTTTCAGCTGAAGACGGACACAGAGCTGGAGGAACTCGTACGAGGACAAGCTCAGCTACATCACAGGCCCGCACGCTCTGGAAAAGACAATGAGAGGCAGCGCAGGACTGCCTGGAAACTGAAAATCAAAGGCGTGCCTCCTAACGAATACACAAAAGAGGATCAAGTGTATGCCCCAGAGCTGGGGGAGGACACCTACATCTGAACAGACGACCTACTGTGTCATAAACATTGTCATTGTTGTAACGAAACCTTGGTGAAAAAAAAAAAAATCGAAATCCCTGCATAGATTCAGATGTTGTGGGGTAAGGAATGCCATTCAGGGGGGTTTGATTGACAGGTTTGGATTTCTGTACCATGGTGGTGGGGGAAACCAGGAGTCACAATATCTCCAGTGGAAATAGCCATTTTATGTACTATCCAAAACCACCAGTGAACCAACACACCATGCCATGAGTGTCCAGTATTACCCGCCTTATCCGGAGCAGGAGCCCCCAAAATCAACTGTTGAACTAGACCAACTGTTCATTCCAGACACGAGTGATTGTGCAGCTTTAGCGTTTCCCAGGTGTTCCTGAATCCTTACTACAGTATTTTCGGTGGTCACAAAGATCTTGAGAAGTGTTTGCTAGGTGTCCCAGGTGGTTATTAGGTAGTTACTGTAGGTGTTGACTAACCTGTATGAAGTGATGCATTAGTTAACATGCAGTAATACATTAACATTGCTTACCTATTGTTAAGTAAACGTGTAAGAACTGTAAACATGCAGCTGTTATATGAAGTTACAGGATGTAAACACGGTTCTGTTACATGTCTATTTGACGAGTTAAGCCTTGTAACCATTGGTAACGCACTACTTTATGTTGACTAATGTAATACTTCATGTTTGTCAGCACTTAAACTAAAGACTGCAGTTGCTAGGTTGTTCTTAGTTGATAGTTGTCTCTCCCCACATGGGTAATAGGCTGTTGGGTAATAAACATGTATCAATATGAAATAAATTGGGTGCATAAACTTTTGTACCCATGTATTCCTATGGGGAAAATAAACACCTCACCACCTCTGTGAACAATTTCTCTACAATGGAGCATTTTACATCCGACCTCTCAGAGGGACCTGGTTTATATTCTAACCAAATAATTATGCAGAAATAAAAAATAAATAAATAAATAAAAGTGAAAATACTGTAATGATTTTTACTGAATACTGTAAAATACTGAATTGTTTTTTGTCAGAATAAAACCTCTTATAAAATAACTTCCTGATATATTTTTATTTTTGCTGTTTTATTTTTTGGTTTAACATTGTGCATACATTTCAGAATGCATGGACTACTAGAGCTGTAACAAAAATACTTGGAATTTTTCCCCCAATATTTAATATTATATGTCACAAATGTTTTTTTTTTTTTTTGTTGGAGGGGGCAGAATTTAATATAAACAATGTGAAAGCATGGATCCATCCTGCACTGCACCAACTGTTGATGGTGGAGTAATGGGTGGGAACACCATTTCTTAACCACATAGTCGGGCGCTTTGGGGTCGTTCTTGGCACACTTTGGGCACCTTAAGGCGTGCCTTGAGGGCAAGCGCAATCAAGTGGTGTTGTGGTGGTTTCAACCATTGTAAGCGGTAAACATCATATTGTGTAAACAGCATAGCCTACCTGAACATTGTCGCCATGTCCATCCCATAACTGCCCACAGGGTACCCATCTTCTGGTGGCTACCTCTAGCAGGATAATGCACCATGTCACAAAGCTCAAATCATGGACTGGTTTCTTTGTTTGCTGTGCTGAAATGCCCACCAACAGTCAACAGATTTCCACCCAATGTGCACTTTTTAGATATGGTGGAATAGAGGAATGGTGGAATGGATGCTCAGCTGACAAATCTGTAGCAACTACGTGATGCGGTCATGTCAATATGAACCCACATTTGAGGAATGTGTCCAGCCCCTTGCTGAATCTACGGCTCAAAGAATTAAGGTAGCTCCAAAGACAAAAGGGCGTCAACTTCTACTAGCACTAGGATAGGTGCAATAGGTGATCCAATAAGCAGGAGCGTATCAGAGTCTCCACATTCTTAGTACACTAGAGGGCAGCACAGGCCTTTCCATCGGAACAGATTTAATTCCATACACAGCTTGAGAGGACTTCTGTCTCAGGCATTTCAAAGAGGCTCCATGAAAACAATCAGCATCTCCGTCTTAGAGTGACAAAGAGAGAGTGATTAGCGGAAAGAACGTCTTCAGTGAGCTTAACGCAGATTGTCCTTGGCAAGAATGAAATCAGCTGCCTCTCTCTCTCTCTCCATTCTCCTCTGTTTCATAGCTGATAAAGGTGGGTTGGCCAGTCCTCCTTCTCTGTAGAAGGTACTGATGGGCCGTTTAAGCCCTCCAGCATCTGAAGTATGTTGGCAAGCAGCTGTAGCATCTTATTCTGTACAGTGTGGCCCATTACAGCTACAATGGAGTTGCAGCACTGCCGTTTCCACCCCAGCATCAGCGTCCTTTATTGGCTGGTGATAGAGCGCTGTGTTTTCAGGGTTGAAGTGCTTTGGCGTTTTGTAATTGCTTTGTAATTTCTTATTCTTTCAAGTAGGGACTTAAAAGCGCCATCTTCAGGGCAAAAGATACACTCAAGTTCACAGACAATATGACTTAAACAGTCCATGTGCCGGTTGAACTCTGATTCACTGCATTCATCGATTTTCAAATATTGTCACAGGACCACAACCAGATATTTAGGCTGGGCTGCAAACTGATTCATCAAATCACTCCCTTGACTCAGCTGCGTGATACACCAGGTGTTTAAACCAAAGCTCATCAACAAAGCAATCTCTTGTGTTTTAGGTATATCGTCTTTCAACTCTAAACTGCAAAAGTTGCAGGACTAGCTGAGTAGCTCACCGACTTAGGAGCAGTGAAAAATCCACTGTACGCTATTTTTCTGAGAGTGGTTACTTGGGTGACATGGGTGTCCAAATGCTGGGCTAAAGCTCCCCAGTTGTTTTATATGTGCTATAGAATGGAAAACTGTATTTACATAATGAGAGTTCAGTACATAGAACTGATATAGCGGAATCCTCACACACTGTGGTTCCTGTTCATAATCATGGATTTCCAAAAGAGGATGGTAAAGTCCAAGGACTCTTATTGGTGTAGCACAGCATAGTCACCCAGACTGGGATTCAAACCCCAGTCTCCCACATGTGGTGGTGGCTCCCTGGCGGGCAGTGGTGTTATCCACTGAGCTACACCAACCACCAACCAAGTTAATGTCACTACTTCTTAACAGCCGCACTTTAAGTGAGTATAACCGATGTTCTAGGCTTCCCGTTTGCCAGCCTCTTAATCTAATGTTCCGTTCCACCTTAAATACTACAACTTGTTCAACAACCAGAATGTAGATGCAGCAGCATTTAAGGCGGAATGGCAAATTCACACAACAGGCTGCTGAATAGGAAGCCCAGCTTTAGCTTCCACGTCTTTACCGAGATACTGAAGACAACAAAGACTTAAGAATCTGAATTCACTGGTGCCAGATGACCACACAAATGACATCACTGCAGCTCTGTAATAATCCTAAATGACTCAGTATCAGGGCAGGCTGAGGGTGAGGTACTGGGGCTGAAATGATCGTGTGCCACTTGTGAAAGTAACACTGTAGCTCTGACTATGTACGTTATTAAGACTGGCTGTTTTGCCTTAGCAAGTATAAGCAGATTAATGAATGATTCTATTGGAGAATCATGATTTCAGTTCCACTTGTGGAGTAATTGGTCTACAAATGGTGTCTGTAGAGCTCCTTTATTGACCTTCTGGTGAACTTTTAAAGCAAAGGATGGCCAAACCATTGTTAAATAAAGTGAGGGAGAGATAGCATAAGGCAGAGCTATCTGCTGGACAATAGATGGTTAATGGTCATTACATGGGAGCTCTAAAGCTATATGTGCGTGTCCATTTATGGGTCATAGTGCAGTATTGTTTCCAGATTGCTCTCTTCCATGAACCCAAACTCCAAGTCACACCAGAATCCCCACAACTGGTGCAAGCATCTTCTCCCAACAACAGCTCCAGCCTGGGGCTTACTCATAGGCGTGGACTGCCTTTGGGGCATGATTAAAAGAGGGGGAAGGTGGGGGGCAGAGGGCAGGTCACTCGCAGGCTTCAGTTTGAAGTAAGCAGGGCAAGAGCAGCTACCCCTCACCCAGAAAATCCCCCTTTTTCAGAAGCACCTTTGTGTTAATTTGATTTAATCTGCAGAAAATTGGGCTTCACGGGGTCTTTCCTTTTCTCTCTGTGGACAAAAGACAAAGCCCCCCCCCTCAGTCCCCAGCTTTCTCTGAGCCCTCCCCTCATCCTCCCCCCCAGGTAGCGGCTCTCTTGTCCGCAGTCACTGGCTCCTGCGGTGAAGTAACGGGTGTGAAATCAAAGCGACGGTGAACAAGTGAAAGTCTTCACGCAGGAGCGCTCGCAGGCCTCCTGTCCATCACAGCTGGACCCGGAGGAGGGGGCTGGAGCCCTTTCTAGTTTGAGAAGGCTACAGTCGAAGCACTAGCTACGCACTGCTAGTTCACGTGATAGGTCATAACTTGTAAGCTGCCTTGGCGTCATCGCTCCAGTGCAAAGCTAAAGAAGCAAACTTCAGACAGTGACTATGTCTCGGCCTACTGACTACATTTAGGCTAAGAGGGACAATTTGCACGTCTGATGTTTTGCCAGACTATCCCTGTAAGTATAGATGTGGGGTTCTGTCCAATAAACTAAATATGGCTTCCTCCAGACAGGTCTTGTTGAAGGGACCAGGCAGTAAGCTTGCGGTGACACATGGTAAAGCAGTCCCTCTGAAATAACGCTGCATTGCCTGACCTTTTTGATCTGCATTTGACTGGAAGCTGGAGGGATTTGGTTAGGTTTGTCTGTCACATTGGATTTGTGTGACGGTGTGTCCAGGCCGCTGGTGGCAGTTGGGAGCCCGTGGCAGGCGGCTGCTCGGAGGCCCCTGTGGTTCAGATTAAGCTCTTAAGTGACGGTCTATTTGCATGGCATGCAGACACTCGACAGAACTGCCCCCAGGCCACCCAGACATGATGCCCCTGTGAGCACATAAACGAACACTATATTGATTTTCTACAGGCTTCTGCTATAGTCAGATAGGAAGGACAGCATTGAAATGATCACCTGTCAGAAACAAAAAGGGGAAAGGTACATATCTGATATGGAAACATGAACTTGACAATACGAGCCGTGGACGCAGGCCGTGGTAGTTTCTCCATGTTTCTGTTTGTTCTTCAGCTGTGTGAATAATGTTCCCTGAATGTTGCTATCTCATACACAGTACCAGTCAGAAGTTTAGGCTACTTATAGAAGGTTCTCCTTAGGTTTATCTTTATGCTTTACTGTAGAATAAATGTGAAGACCTCAAGCTATAAAATAACACTCATAGAATTATACAGTCCACCTTAAAAACTACAGGGGTTGGACAATGAAACTGAAACACCTGGTTTTAGACCACAGTCATTTATTAGTATGGTGTAGGGCCTCCTTTTGCGGCCAATACAGCGTCAGTTCATCTTGGGAATGACATATACTGCGTCCTGCACAGTGGTCAGAGGGAGTTTAAGCCATTCTTCTTGCAGGATAGTGGCCAGGTCACTACGTGATGCTGGTGGAGGTTCGTCCTTCTTGGTGGTATGCTGACATTACCCTGGATACCATGGCTCTTGATACATCACAAAGACTTGCTGTCTTGGTCACAGATGCACCAGCAAGACGTGCACCAACAATGTGTCCTCTTTTGAACTCTGGTATGTCACCCATAATGTTGTGTGCATTGCAGTATTTTGAGCAGAACTGTGCTCTTACCTGCTAACTGAACCTTCACACTCTGCTCTTACTGGTGCAATGTGCAATTAATGAAGATTGGCCACCAGGCTGGTCCAATTTAGCCATGAGACCTCCCACACTAAAATGACAGGTGTTTCAGTTTCATTGTCCAACCCCTGTAGATATAGCAAGATTTGTTTCTACGCACTTTTGGGCCAATTCTATTGGTCTGTCCATTATGAATAAACACTAAATCAAAAGAGTAACTAGAAGAACAACATCTTATTGATCATGTGTTATATTTTTGTCATTGTTTACTTTAATAAATCATTTGATCACATCTCTTTACACTTTGTGAAAATGTCATTATGAATGGATCCACAGAATTGGCTTAAAATTCACTGACTTTTAAACTTTGGTCTTTACCATCTCCTGTAAAGTTATTAAAGATATTTTGGAGATACTTGGTGTTTATTGGACAGTGATGACATATTAGGCGATATGGCCATAGGATATAATACTGTGATCCATCAAAGGTTTATGTGGTATATCAGGATATGTGTTGATTCAGATATCAGTTGGAGCTGTTAAGTGTGAGTCTGTAGGGTCTTTAAGATCACCAACAACATCCATTTAGTTGGATACGTCTAAACTTTTGGCTGGTACTATATTCCTTATAGCAGTGCTAAAAAAGTGTAGGGTTTTCTGACGAGGCTTGGTAAAACCTGCATGTTGTTTTATGGACGATCAAAAAGGAGTCTGCCCCCTGTCAGTGAGTGGAGCAACACAGTAGTGTATTCACAGTGCTGGGATCAAAATGCCAATAGACTACGAACCCTGAGAACTGCTGAATGCAATTGACACTTAGTAATGAGCAGCTGTGAGTGCAGGTATGGGACAATTAGAATGTTCTGTAATTTTGATCAAACTTCTACACTCTTTTACTCCAGATTATGAAGCATTTCAAGGAAGGATCAAATAAGATAGACCAAGGCCAATCAGGAGGTGGGGATGATTGTGCATATCCAGACGAAATCCCTCCTGGATTGCTCTATTGTTGCATGTTTGTCACACTAGATAGTTTCACAGAAGGTGATATAAAGGTTTCTTATGTAAGGGGAGCATAGCCTGCTGGTTTCTGAAAGATCTGTCATCGATCAGTGATCTGAAGTCTATTTGTGACTATGTTGTGACAGTCGTGTCTGTGCCCTTAGAGAAAATTTGGTAGGCTGTCCACTTCCAGGAAGATTCACCACTGATCCAAGTTTCCTTCATTCAGAGATAAAGGATCTCGCTGTGGTTAGCCGGAATCCTGAAGCCATGGTTATGTCTTTGCAATGCTTTCCAAACTGATATATTTCAAAAACTTTTCCAGCATTTCCCAGATAGCCAGAGGACAGTCAGCCACTGTCGGTCCTCTGACGGCAAAGCTGGCAACCCAGCGACTTTTTTGATCAGCGTTTTTCTGGGCGGCCCACTGGTGGTTAAGCCAAAATGCCACTTTTCATCTCTCATTTTCAACTTGCAGTCCATTTTTAACGGTATTATCATAAATAAAGCCAGCTATACAGCTGCAACCCATCTAGCACACCATCAACAACCACTTTTCTGTTGTATCCTCTCAAGAAGTTGTTTTTGTATAAGCTCATTCGCCCATATAAAAAAGGCTGCTGGGAATTAAATGTGTTGGAGGAGATTAAAAACTAGGCCTTGTATGCTGGACAGTAATCTAGGTCAGTGGTTCCCAGTCCTGGTCCTGGGTGAGTCCCTGCCCTGCACATTTTAGTGTTCACCCTGCTCCCTACATGACTCATCCAACTAATCCACTAATTAACAAGTTGTTGGCAGGAAGATGTACAAATGTGCAGACCATGGGATCCTCCAGGACCAGGGCTGGGAGCCACTGATCTAGGTGGTCCAAGGGTGAACCAGCAATGATGTTCACAGCAGATCAACATATGCTTGCTATCTGGGTTATTTTGGTTGCTGTGTAGCCCTAACCTTCTAGCCTACTTCACGTTCCTGATGTGTTCTAGTTAGGTAAAAGTGTTCAGGTTCAATATTGCTCGTAGCCATCATCAAGCATTGGTGCGCCTGCTTAATTCGAACCAGATTATCAACTATGTTTGCTAAAGTGATGGATGCCTTTTTGCTGAAGTGGGGTGATTTACTTTTTCACAGTGCTACTATGTACCTTTCCTGTATCTGAACTGAACCGATGTCCAACCTGGGGGTCTTTTTTTTTTTTTTTTTATTTTTTTTATTTTTACATTAACTCCGCTACGTTATCCAAATCCACCAAAACGTTCTCAGAGTGTAACCTTGCATTGTCCCATTTATGTTTTCACCAGGAGATTTTTTTTTTGGATCCCAGAATGTTCCTTGTAAAGGTAGTAGAACGTTCTCTATAAACGTTCTCTCATATCAGGTTTCGGTAACATGAATAAAACATTTCGGTCCAAACAAAAGAAGAATGAAGCTAGTCCACCAATCAGGGTACAGCGATCACTTTGCTTTAAGCTTGATTTGAACTGTTGGACAGAGTTTGGTTCTAGCTAATGCTAACTAGCTAATGCTAACTGTTCTCTTTTAGTGTTTGTGCTGATGATTGGTTGGTGCTGGGTGTGAATCTTTGGATTCATTTAAATATGTCGTTGTCTGATATTATATATTGGTTATGTAAGTATTAATAATAGATATTAGTAATTACTGCTTGATTACATTACATTCTTTGCATTTATTATTATTTTTTTTTTCTGAATATCAGTCCATGTTGAACTGTGAGTTTATTCAGAAGATGAAATAAAAGAACCAGAGAATTCGGGTTACCCAAGGGTCCTTGGCTCATCTCCAGCCTGCAACTGGCTTGCACTGTTGCATCTGTTCTGCTTCTGAAGGAGGTCATTTGCAGGTGTGGCAGGCTGTGGTTGTGGTGGGTTCCCATACTGCTCATTAGGGACCCCCAGACAGCCCACATTTGCCCTTTATCCCTATGTGTTGCGAGTTCAGGTTTCAGGTGTATTTGTCATTTGCACAACGTGTCAGAACATTTATACATTGAAATGCTGGTGGTGAGGCTCAGGTTGATACTCTACCGCAGGGCAGCATTAATATACATACCAGCTATACATATTAAAATAAATATAGAGATATAAATGAGAGATATTAAATTAATTAAAAATACACAAAATACAACAAAATATACAGAGACAGGAGGGGTCTGTAGAAATTCTCAGATATGTACATTTATTAGAAAAGGATTGGAGAGAGAGCATCTATCTATCTATCTATCTATCTATCTATCTATCTATCTATCTATCTATCTATCTATCTATCTATCTATCTATCTATGTCTGTTGTTTAAAGTGACTTAGTGAAATTGTTCATATTATAATTATTATTATTATTATTATTATTGTTGTTAATAATAATAATAATAATAATAATAATAATAATAAAGTGTCCAAGTGCAGTGGTGTTGGTGGTATTGCTGGTGTTGGTGATGTTGGTGGTGTTTGTGGTGTTGGTGGTATTGGTGGTGTTGGTGGTGGTAGTGTTGGTGGTATTGGTGGTATTGCTGGTGTTGGTTGTATTGGTGGTATTGCTGGTGTTGGTGGTACTGCTGGTATTGGTGGTGTTGGTGGTATTGGTTGTATTGCTGGTGTTTGTGGTATTGGTGGTGTTGGTAGTGTTGGTGGTATTGGTGGTGTTGGTATTGCTGGTGTTGGTGGTATTGGTGGTATTACTGGTGTTGGTGGTGTTGGTAGTGTTGGTAGTGTTGGTAGTGTTGGTAGTGTTGGTAGTGTTGGTGGTATTGGTGGTGTTGGTGGTGTTGGTAGTGTTGGTGGTGTTGGTGTTATTGCTGATGTTGGTAGTGTTGGTGGTATTGCTGGTGTTGGTGGTATTACTGGTGTTGGTGATGTTGGTGGTATTGGTGGTGTTGGTAGTGTTGGTGGTGTTGGTGGTGTTGGTAGTGTTGGTGGTGTTGGTAGTGTTGGTAGTGTTGGTAGTGTTGGTGGTGTTGGTAGTGTTGGTGGTATTGCTGGTGTTGGTAGTGTTGGTGGTGTTGCTGGTGTTGGTGGTATTGGTGGTGTTGGTGAAAGGCTCACAGCTTGTTCAGGAACCTGATGGCTTGTGGGTAGAAACTGTTCCTTAGCCGGTTTGTTCTGGTGTGCTGACGGTAACATCCTGCCAGACAGTAAGGTGAACAGGCTGTGTGCTGGGTGGCTACGGTCCAGTACAGAGTTAGATTGGAACGAAAAGCTTTCCATCCAAACAGCCACTGAAGGTTATACTGTGTTCTTATATTTATACTTGTGAGATGCATTTGCGGAGCATTGTTCTGTCTTCTGTGACACAGTGCAAGTCTATAAAGACAGTTGGGGATTTAAACACTCAGACTGACAGTGTGTGTGTGCTGACGCAACATATCAGACATCACGTCATGGAGTTGTAGAGGGTCCTAATGGTGTGATAATCCATCCCATCCAGCTTGAACATTCTCACACAGTTCCTGTAGATGGTGTGGTAGGGGTGGAGGTGGAGTGACACCAGTCACGAAACGGTCTGTGTGCATGTAGTCCTGGGTCATGAGGAGGACTCATGGAGGACATGGCACATTCTGACGCTGACTGTTCATCGTAATCAGTCATCCGTTTAAAAGGGCCGGACTCCAATTTTCCTTCTTTAGAACAAAAATGCAGAGGCCATGATATCCTCAAATTAGCAGTGACAGGTGCTTTGATTGGCTGAGGCTGCCCGACTGCCCCTCTGAATGGGAACTGAACCACAGTTCATCTACTGACCTCACCCCTGATAAACATCTTACAGTGTAAGGAGATCCCAGCAGAGCACGGCTGGACAATTAGCAGGAACTTCAGAGACTTGCTATCGGGACTGATTGGCTTCCAGCTTATTAGACCAGATAAGAGGAAGGGAGGGGCCAGCTCATTGATTCCCCTGCTCTGTGGACAGTCTCTGGTGTGGGTCACTTTAATGTGCGCTGAGAGTTGTTGATTAGGCCGGTAGACGGGAGCGATGTGGTGGAGAAGCTGGGACGGGCTGGATGACGGCTTGTTTATGGAAGAAGCTAAACTGTCCCGTCAGACTGCTGCTCTTAAATGCCAGCTTCTCTGTTCAGGGACTGCAGCTCCGGTGCTGAGGTCATACAGAGGGACTGAAGACTCCACGTCCTCCGTCCCTACAACCTTCATTAACGAGAGAAGGACAAGGAGGTTTCCTCTCCTGTCTGTCTTTCTGACACATTGACTCTCTCTCTCTCCCTCTATTACTTCCTATCACATTTCATCTCTCACTCTCTCTCTTGTTTTCTCACTCTCATCATCTTTCTCTCTTTCTCCATATCTGACTTTCTTTCTATCTTTTACTCTGTCTCCCTCTTCCTCTTTCTTTTTTACTTCTCTCTCCCTCCTCTCTCTCTCTCTCTCTCTCTCTCTCTCTCTCACACACACACACTCTCCATTTCTCTCTTTCTCTCTATCTCACACACACATTCCATTTCTCTTTAAATCTTTCTCTCACCTTCACTTTTCACTGTTTCTATTTTCAACTTTCTATTTCTCTATCACTCTCTCTTCCTACATCTCTCACCTTAACTTTCTTTCTCTGTCACTCACTCTTTTTCCATCTCTCTTACACTTTCTATCTTTCTTTCTATTCCTCTCTCATCTCTCTCACTCTTTCTCTCTATTTGTCTTGCTCTCTTTCTATCACTCTCTTTCTCCATCTCTCATTAACTTTCTTCTTATCTCTTACTCATACACTCAGTCTACCTCCTTCTCTTGCTCTTTTTTCTTTCTTTTACCCTCACTCGCTCACTCACTCGCTCGCTCGCTCGCTCAATTACTCGCTCACTCTTTTTTATGTCTCTCTGTCTTTTAATCTGTCTCACCCTCCTTTTTTCCTGTTTCTGTCTTACTCTCTTTTTCTATCCTTCCTTCTGTTTCTCTTTCCATCTCTCACTTTCTTTCTATTTTCCAATGTCTCTCTTTCTTTCTTTGCCTATCCATCACTCGTTCTTTCTCAATCTCTTTCTGTTTATATCTGTCCAATCTTTCTTTATATCTATCTATATACAGTATCACTCTTTTTTCTTTCACCCATCATCCTTTTCCTCATATCTCTCACTCTCTCTCTCTCTCTCTCTCTCTCACTCTCACTCTCTCTCTCTCTCTCTCTCTCTCTCACTCTCTCTTTCTCTCTCTCTCTCTAAACCTGTAAATCTTTTATGTTTGACCAGAGTGTCCCTCTAACCTCAGTAACAGAAAGTTCAACTTTCACTTTTTTTTCACAGGACTCTTTCTTACTTATAAATAGTTTTGCTTTGAGGCGAGCTGTGAACTTCCATGTTTTTCCGTGGTGCATGTTCCATCATCCTGAATACACTTTGTTCGATACAGAGCTAAAGAGAACACAGATGTCCATGTGCCACACTCACACACGTCTATAACAAGACAATGGACAACTTATAGACACCTACAACTTAAGAATCCCTAATAATTCAGACTAAGGAACGGCGCTCTGTGGATTGTGTTAAGAACTATAACTACCTGTAGGGGGCAGCCTCGGTCCACACATGCTCCACTGAGCTCTTTTCTGGGCTGCTGCCACTTATAAATGATTTACCAGTCTGCTGCAGCAGCATGTCATTATTTCCATATAAAAACAGTATTTTCCTCTGTCACCCCCCCAACCCCCACGCCCACCCCCACCCCTCCACACCATCCCCCCTCCATAGTACCTTTACATATCAGCCTGCCATTTAACATAGTCTTTGACTTACTGGCTGCCCTGCGAACACAGAGTACCTCCATCTGTTGCTCATTCCACTTTTCTGTTTTGACTCCTTCACGTTCTGCACGGTAAGAAGTACGGCAGTTCTTTTCTTTTTGAAAAGCTGTTCATCTGTACCTTTCACCACAATCCACTTTACTAGAAACCCCTCGCTTGTATCTCCACCCTGCTGTCATACAGTTAGAGAGACCTACAGGTGAAGTATTTCTCCATTTCTTGATGTACAGCCTGTGCTTGGTGTCCTCTACACCTTTATTAATGGTCTAGACCTGTATTTCTGACCACAGAGCCGATCTTGGCTGGGTATTGTTGGTAGGTGGACCAAACTTAACCTAGCAGTGACCCCGAAGTGTCACCATGTCAGTGTCACTGTTGTGGTAAAAAGGACCCACCACCCAAATAATATCTAGACAACTGTATCCACGTGAGCTGACCAATGATGAACAGGCTGGAGGCTGTCATGACAGGTAATGTCTATACGATCCATCAGAAGTTTGGAAACACTGACCAAGCTCTGGTTTTATTTCATTCACACACATAGTAGTGATTTACATCTCAGGGTGGACTACAAACAATCGTTCTGATGACATCAACAACATGCAGACTTGTAGGGACACAGGAATAAGGTTAGAGGATCACAGGGAGAAGGACACACAGGGTACAAGAAATCTAAAAGATGGCATTAGTGTTTATGTGTATGTTTCCAATAAAGTGGCCAGTTAGTGGGGATTGCAGGTAGGTGTTTCTAATAAAGTGACCAGTGAGCAGAAATTGCAGATACGTGTTTCTGTTAAAGTGGCCAGTGAGCAGAAACTGCAGATACGTGTTTCTAATAAAGTGGCCAGTGAGCAGAAATTGCAGATAAGTGTTTCTAATAAAGTGGCCAGTGAGCAGAAATTGCAGATATGTGTTTCTAATAAAGTGGCCAGTGAGCAGAAATTGCAGATAAGTGTTTCTAATAAAGTGGCCAGTGAGCAGAAATTGCAGATACGTGTTTCTAATAAAGTGGCCAGTGAGCAGAAATTGCAGATACGTGTTTCTAATAAAGTGGCCAGTGAGCAGAAATTGCAGATACGTGTTTCTAATAAAGTGGCCAGTGAGCAGAAATTGCAGATACGTGTTTCTAATAAAGTGGCCAGTGAGCAGAAACTGCAGATACGTGTTTCTAATAAAGTGGCCAGTGAGCAGAAATTGCAGATACGTGTTTCTAATAAAGTGGCCAGTGAGCAGAAACTGCAGATAAGTGTTTCTAATAAAATGGCCAGTGAGCAGAAATGAAAGGTGAGTGTTTCTAATAAAGTGGCCAGTGAGCAGAAATTGCAGATATGTGTTTCTAATAAAGTGGCCAGTGAGCAGAAATTGCAGATACGTGTTTCTAATAAAGTGGCCAGTGAGCAGAAAT
This sequence comes from Prochilodus magdalenae, assembly GCA_024036415.1. Classification (NCBI taxonomy): domain Eukaryota; kingdom Metazoa; phylum Chordata; class Actinopteri; order Characiformes; family Prochilodontidae; genus Prochilodus; species Prochilodus magdalenae. The sequence continues at coordinate 501,338 of JAMWET010001172.1, forward strand.
TGCAGATACGTGTTTCTAATAAAGTGGCCAGTGAGCAGAAACTGCAGATAAGTGTTTCTAATAAAGTGGCCAGTGAACAGAAATTGCACATACGTGTTTCCAATAAAGTGGCCAGTGAGCAGAAACTGCAGAATAGTGTTTCTAATAAAGTGGCCAGTAAGTGTAAATCAGCACTGCTGATTCGAGACAACCTCCACAGTGAAGTGGAGGAGCAATATTAATGCGCTGGTACAGACAGTAAATGATTTAGACCGCCTTTCACAATGGCTCTCAGTGCAGGCCAGCCGCGCTGACCCAGACTTGCACAGGCGACAGCGATGAGAGTCGTAACGTGACCGTTAAATAGGGAGACGGATGGGTCAAAGGTGAGCGGTATTAAAGTTCCTGATTGGAGGGCGCGTTGGTAGGAGACAGCCAGAAACAAGCGCCCAATTCACACAGGAAAGGCTGCCGTAAGCAGCCGCTGCCCCTTACTTCCTGCTCACAAACAGAGCAGTGAATTAATAGTCACACGACCTGACAGAACGCTCTCTTTCTGGAGAAAGCAGTCCGAGCAGCGCAGGAGCTCTGAGTGATTTCAGGAGGGTTAACGAAGTGTTTCTGATATTTCACCTACGGAGTTCACTTGAGGTTAGACCCAGTTATTGTTTCCTATGAAATGCACATGGATTTATAACACATTTTACAACTTGAGCTAAGTGCTTCACTTAGGATAAAGATATATTTTCATATCCTCTTATATGTGCACATAAAACCTGTATAATGGATAGAGGTCAGTGTGTGGACGGCTAATGAAAATGATGTTCTTGCTACAATTAAAGGATTCTGTGACCACACGTAAGTGCTGAGGGAGTATAACCCTGGTAAATGAAGACGTGTTTACTCTACACAGTTAAAACAGATCTATGCAAACGATGCATGTTTTAACTGCATGTGTGAATCTTGATTTCTGAACAAGACTTGGAAGCAGAGAGGCCTAATCAACCGTGAGCCGTATTGTGAGTAATTAGTCATCCTGTGTTTTTACAGTGGTAGTAATTGTAACCTCCAGATGGCATTACACAAGGATGATGGGGCTATAAATACTTGTGCGGTGTGAGTATTGGGATCCATAGATTGAGAAGAGGTGCTATAGGGAATGTCTTGTTCAATGTGTGGTAAATGGCTGGTAAAAGCAGATGTTAATGATTGGTTAAATGGAGTGACTGCTTTTGGGCGTGGCCAAAGCCATAGTAATGAAGGAAGTAGCTGAATCTGCATACGGGTCTACCAGCAGTGGCTAAAATTCCAGTCCACAGGAAATTCATCTCGGAATTGTGCCAGGGAAGGCATCCACCAAATCTGAACATTGATGTGGCCTACATCCAGACACCTGTCTAGTCCATCCCAAGTCAGACTACAGCTGTTATTTGTATATAAATACAGGAGTTGGACAATGAAACTGAAACACCTGTCATTTTAGTGTGGGAGGTCTCATGGCTAAATTGGACCAGCCTGGTGGCCAATCTTCATTAATTGCACATTGCACCAGTAAGAGCAGAGTGTGAAGGTTCAGCGGGTAAGAGCACAGTTCTGCTCAAAATACTGCAATGCACACAACATTATGGGTGACATACCAGAGTTCAAAAGAGGACAGATTGTTGGTGCACGTCTTGCTGGAGCATCTGTGACCAAGACAGCAAGTCTTTGTGATGTATCAAGAGCCACGGTATCCAGGGTAATGTCAGCATACCACCAAGAAGGACGAACCACATCCAACAGGATTAACTGTGGACGCAAGAGGAAACTGTCTGAAAGGGATGTTCGGGTGCTAACCCGGATTGTATCCAAAAAACATAAAACCAGGGCTGCCCAACTGATGCTGTATTGGCCGCAAAAGGAGGCCCTACACCATACTAATAATGATTGTGGTCTAAAACCAGGTGTTTCAGTTTCATTGTCCAACCCCTGTATATATATGTATATATATATAGATAGATAGAAACTCCCTACAAGCATGAGGAAGAACCACTAAGAGGAACCAAGACTCAAAAGGAAAAACTCCCTACGAGTATGAAGAAGAACAACTACAAGAAGGAAAGAATCTTTATAAACATGAGGCAGAACCAATGAGAGGAACCAAGGATTTGTTATCCCACAGCAACCACTGTATTTACAGTAGTTCCTATTTAGCCAACAGGAGTTTTTATAATAACTAAGAAACAGCCTGACTGAATTTGAGGCATAGGAGAGGCTAAAAGATGATTATGAAAACATAATTTTTAGAAAAATGTGTCCCTAAAAGGTCTGTCTTTGTGATGCTGCTGTTCTGAGCCAATCAGATGGTCCTAATTCTCTTTAGCTATCTAGCTAATTAACTAGGCTAATCTGTTTTGGAATCTCCATCCCTGTGTTTAATGATCCCAACATAACACTATTAACTCCAGCTGTCTTGAATTTGATGTACACCATGCTGGGGAACTGAGGCGTTATGGTTATTAGTTAAGCTCTGGAAAAGATCTCACCCTGCCTTTACTGACATTCAGCTCCCTACAAAGAATGGCTGGCTTGAATTTAACACAGACCTTCACAGAGCCCCAAGATTTAAACCTCAGTTTAGGGACCCAATGTCAAGGTCAAATTGCCATTTGGAAACTGAGCCGCCACGTTCTCCCCATTCTTAACCTGGGCTCACGAGTGGTCTCTTTGCATGAGTGTTGTGAGTTCCAGTAATCGGTGAGCTCAGCGCTCTAGCACATGACTGGCACATGGAGCAGAGTGTCTAATGAAAGGCTTTATCAGTGCCCTCCTCAGAGCCTAAGTCCTGCACTTAATCCTGCTTTAACCAGCAATTAGCCCCAAGCACACATTAGCCGCAGATGATTGCTCTGCCCGGTGCTCTGATGTAGAAGAGCAGGAGAGGAGCTGCATCTGATAAGAGAGCTCAGGCTAGCCTTCAGGATGGAGGATTTAAGGAGCATGTATGTATGCACCCACACTCACATTAGCAAAAGAGCCGTTCCCCCAGTAGTCACCCCCATGCTCTTCCCATTCCGTATGATGGAAGCTAATGTACACCAATTAGCATTGTGCAAAGTGCATACCTTTAATCATCAAAGTTTAATAATCACACTGCTGGGTATTCTCAAAACAAAGACCTGCTTGGTTTCTAACACTGTGTCAGTCCTCCTGCTGGGGAATTCAGGAAATCCCTAAAGTGATATATTCTTTCATCAAAGAATTGTGCAGTTGGCAGATTGGTGATTTGGTGGATGCCTTCCCTGGCACAATTCTGAGGAGAGTTCCCTGTAGACTGGGATTTTAGCCACTGCTGGCTGTACGCTTCCTGCAGATTCAGCTACTTCCTTCACACTATGGTCTTTGGCCACGCCCACATGCAGTCACTCTTTTTAGTCTATCATTAACATCTGCTTTGGAGCCATTTTCCACACATTCATTGTAGCAGTCATGGGCAAACTCTGCTGTATGCATATAAACTCTATACATGAACAATATACATTCTAACATGATTCCCTCTTTACACACTTCTTTTACACTTCCTGTTACTGTTTTCAACAATTTCTCGCACTACCGCTCATATATCTTGAACAATATGGCTGTCCCAGCAATGAATTATTTATGTTGGTAGCTAGCATAGCGTTTACTAGTTCGATACCCGGACACATTATCCTATAGCAGGTGACCGTTTTTAACAAACATGAGCTCCAACATCAAGCAACTGGATTTCTTAAATAAAACAACACAGTACAGCAGGTACTTCATGCTGGTTATTGCTGACTTAGGGCTTGTCTGGTGCTGGTTCAGCTTCTCACCCAGCATGGTTGTATCAGCATACCAGCATCCCAAACACAACACATGCTGCGTTTTTTAGTGAGCAGCAGTGCTGGTCTATGCTGGCTCATTTCCACACATCAAACCAGACATTCACTGCACTGTTGAGTCATAGGCTGGAGGCTAGGCCAGGCTTGTAACCAGGAGGGTCATCTTTTTGATTCCCGGAGGTGGTACTACAAACGTGGCCTTAAGCAAGGCACCTAACTGCTCCCTGGGTGCCATGGACAGGACTGCCCACTGTTCCGGGCAAGGGTGCTCACTGCCCCTAGTGTGTGTGTTCATTGGAGTGTGTGCCTGTGGGTGTTTCACTTCATGGATAGGTTAAACGCCAAATTCGTCAAGGAGACATATTCATCTGTAGGCAAGCACAATAGGCAAATTGTTCGAAATTCTAATCTCTTCTCAATCTATGAATCCCGTTGCACACCTGCATGTGTTTATAGCCGGATTATCCATGTGCAGCGCCATCTATAGGAATTTGATGTTACTACCACCTTAAACATGCAAAATGATATTTTTGTCCAGTGAGCTTATTTGTACAATTTGGAGCAACATATACTGCCTTCTTGATGACATCTTTTTCGGGAACCCAAATGCTTATTTCAACATGATAATGTCAAGCTACATCCTGCCTGTGCTACAACAGTATGGCTGCATATTCAGAGAGTGTGGAGGTCTGTCTGCAGTCCAGACCTGCCTCCCATTTTAAAGCGTGTGAAGCACAAAATACCATATAACCAAAGCTACATTTTAAACCTAGATCAGTTTGGATCCTAAAGTGTTGTTTAAAGTAATAGATGATAATGTCATGGTTACCATGCTCCTGTCTGAACTATTCTGGAATATGCTATGGACCTCAAATATATATATATATATATATATATATATATATATATATATCAGGCATCAAGGCAAATCCAATGCAAGTTAGACATGCGTTAACCCAAACGTAGATAGCATATCTTAATTCTGGCCCAACTCAAACACACGCTGAAACCACAAATGGCATAAATCCAGCATCAAACCTGCTAACACAGACTGACCGCTCTGGTGGATGTTATCAGGAGACTGAGCTCTGCGTCTCAAGTGTCTCAGAGCAGAGAAAGGCGGCCGGGATGCATCAGTGGATTTAGACTCCTGAGTTGTGAGTTTAAACTGGGCCTGACCTGGTCCAGAGGGGACTGGCTGCTCAGAGATTTGGCGGAGGTTCAATAGAGCCAAACATCAGAGAGAAGAAACAATGAAACATATACGTGCGGTCAGAGGCCCCCGCCTCTAGCCCATTAAAGGATAATCAGCCACAACCACCAAGCAATAGATAAATATTTCATTCTCCTTTAATGTGAGCACCAAGTGAAACTTCCACATGCCATTATTACCCACTTCATCATCTCTTATGCCTTCACTCAGGAATGTTTTACGCTTCTGAGGACCAGTTATGTCTAAGTACTGACAGTTACTGATATGATACGGCTAGCTGTATATGGATCGCTCTACTGAACTGCTTCACAGTCAGAATTGCAAACACATTTTGAAACCATTAAATGACTTCAGACCAAACTTTGACTATTACTCTGACTGAATTACCCTGACTGAACATTGCATTTTGTCCCTACCAATTCAACCATAAGGCCAAATGTTTTGGGATTGACTGTTTTAGATGATTTAGAAAATGCATACACAGCTGCATTCTTATAAAATCAAAAAATCATTTTCATTGTAGATGTGTTTCTGTAGTGACAGTTCTTCACGCTGCATGCCAGTCCCAAGTGAAACTGTCTACCCCATTGTTTTGACACCTGCCATTCATTCACCATTAAATACACTCATCATTAAAATAATAGCTGCATGCAGAAGGAAGTGTCACATTGCAATGCTACTGGGAAGGAAGATGAAGGTTACCAGGAACAATAAATGATGATCAATTTAGACTGATATGGCCAATATTTATTAATCTCCACATACAAAAGTTGTGTCTCCCAGTTTGGCGTTTGGGTTTACTAACGCAATATCCCAGACATCTCAGCATGGAGTTGTAGAGATTCCTAATGGTGTCCTGTGATAATCCATCCCAAGCAATGTGAATATTCTCAGTTCCTTGCAGGGTTTGTGGGGAGGGTGGAGGTGGAGTGACACCAGGCCTTTTGGGATTCTGGAGTAAGCACTTGACAACACAAACACACACACCAAGACAAAAGCGGGACTTGTCACCAAGGATGACCCGCTGCCATTCTGAGTCGCTCCATGACTGGTGTCTGCCAATGGTGGTGGCACTAGTAGGAGGACCCATGAAGGGCATCACCGCTAGTTGGCTGTTGGTCAGGTACAGCGATATGGCAGAGCGTGAATCATTCTGATGTCTCATGATGTCAAACCTACCCACCAAGCATTGTTTCTGTTGGTTAATTATTTCTGGGTACATCTATGTATGCAACATTTTTAGACAATGAGTGGACATTGGCTACGACAATCAATCCCACTATTCATTAGCTAGCCTAACCCAGACTAATTATTCTACAGGGGGTAGCTGTTTTTAACAAACATGAGCTTTAACATCAAATGTAGGAATTCTAATGGGAATCTGAATTTTAAACTAAAGAGAAAGACCCATGCTGAACACAGAACAACACAGGCCAGCATGTATTACGTGTTGGTATATGCTGGTTTAGTGCTTGTTTAGCTGGTCACCCAGGACAGTCACGCTGCTTGATCAGCATACCAGCAGCAAGAACACAATTCTGGTCTATGCTGGTTTTTATCAGAGATGTGAGGAGAAGCTTCGCAAACACAAGTGCATTTATTAACGAATTAAGGGGAGTGAGTTTCTTGCTCACCCTACTGGTGAATTCATGTGTCATTGCCTAGAAAATACTGGCATTGCCCAAAAAACAGTTGTGCCCCACCCACTTCTTGGGCTCCCCACAGATGGTCTGCACTCTTTCTTGATCTTTACATGATGCTAGTTGGGACTGCCTGAGTGGGTCCCATGAGAACCGGTTCTAAAATGGATTCCCAGATTCATACAGCTTTAAATTAGACCCTGCTTTTGAGAATGTATGTTGAAGGTGGGAGGAAAACGACAAGATGTTTCACACAGATGGTTGAAAACGTAACCTGTTTTTCTATTTTTATTGTTTGTTTGTTTGTTGTTTCCTACATAATGTGACAAATAGCATATTCATTTCATTAACTCACTTTTACAGGTTCTGGTGCTGTTAAAATCTATTCCGTTGTTAGGAAGAGTTCCAGTGCGGTTCCACTGCAGTTCTGTGAATTACTCAGTACTCAAGGGCTCCATGTCTTAACTGTGTTTTGAATTATTAGGACACTGACGGTATACAAGCATGCAGACATAAACAGATAGTACATGAGGGCTTCCTTCATGCCCATACGCAGACACAAAGTCTGATGTTCAAGTCTTGCTTCACTAACTCAACCCCCACTCCACAGACAGGCCATCAGTTATCTGTAGGGCGAGAAGAGGAGAGCCACTCATGATGACACACCAGCCAGCATACCCAAAGCATGGGCACGCACTAAATCCAGAGATACTCAGCAGGAATATGGACTAGTACAATACAATAAGTATTGAAGACCGATGTTGTGTTAACACAAGAATTTTAATTGTTGCTGTAGTCATGATTGTAAAGACAAAGTTAGGTAAACATTTTAAAACAACTTCAATTTGTAAGGGGCTGCCCGTGCCATGGTCCTCCCGCCACAAGAGGGAGGCCAGGATCTACCACTCGCAGTAATCAGGCTGATTGAGAACACCTGGTTAGTGCCCTTATAAGGACTGCCCACTGTTCAGACTGTGCAGAGTCTTTATTCAGTTCAGGCCATGCGGTGTAGTAAAGCTTGTACATGCTAAGAAAAGAAAAGAAAAGAAAAGAAAAGAAAAGAAAAGAAAAGAAAAGAAAAGAAGCCCTGTTACAAACTGACAACTCAAACTTCAACATCTTAATCTAATAGCTGTTCACCAATCCCCTCAATTTACATTTACGGTATGTAGCAGACGCTCTTATTCAGAGCAACATACTCGGTTATTCGTATTACTGGTAGGCCAATGTAGCGTTAGGAGTCTTGCCCAGGGACTCTTATTGGTATTACCACTCAGATCTGGTATTGAACCCCAGTCTCCCAGGTGGGGTGACAGGTCATTGGCCGGTAGAAGTTGTTTTCATTGGTGTATCCATTGCACCACCTCAACCCCTACCAAACACCAACCACCAACCCCCACCAATTTCAGTTGTGAGTTAGTTGCCCTAAACTTTTAAATATTAGTACGAAACTGTTCTTTTGCAGTGAATAAAGAGCTGCTTTTGTCTGATCTGCCTGTTTGGTTAAGACTTGATGGATTTACTTCCAAGTGATCTAAAGCCTTAGAGATATTAATATTAATGTCTCAGTGTAAATACAATACTTTGAAAATGACTAAATTCTATTCTGTTACTCAATTTATATCACTTTGCTGTTTTTGTTTACCATTGTTTATCCAATGAAGACTCTGGAGTCTGGAGAAACTGTTTGAAGCTCTAACCTTCCATTTCGTCACAAAGTGAGAACGTTTGACAAAACTGAATTCTGCAAATTCCACCATTAAAACATTAAAGTAACTAGCCGCTTAAGCCTGTGCACTACGATGACTTCAAAAGGGGTAAGGATGTTATTAGGCATGATGGAAAGCCAAGTGAATCCATCTTGCCTGTGTTAAAATCACGGAAACTCATGGCCTTAAAAGGCTTATTGCTTTTATAAAATATTGGACAACGTACAGTATGGTGAAATACAGGATGTTATATTTGGAATAAATTATTTAAGTGATTATTATTAATAATAATCATGAATAATAATAATTATGAACATACAGCATTGTTTAATGCAAGAGCCTTTGACTAATACGTTCTTTTTGCTGTTTATGATGACAAGACGAATTTCTATGTATATTCATTTTCCCACGCTAGGGCTAAATCCCAAATTGCTCCCTACTCTCATTCCTGCACTATGTAGGAATTAAATTACTGGCTCCTGCATCCAAACATTCTGGTATCAGTGTGAATCTCCTAAAAAATACATTCTAATTGCAGGTTTGAAAGTTTCTGTGCTTCTATGAAAGTAGTTCTGAAGAAATACCACAGGCCTAATATTCTGTTGAGTTTCTATTACAGTGATTACAGCATGCCTGATACAGATACATTCCCTCCAGTGAAGTGAATGAGTGCAGAGGAGCGTGGTGTCTGTCACCTTCTCCTTTTCCATCTCCCACACACTCTGTGCACTTATGATTAGAAACTTACGATAAGTTTCTGCAGAACGTAGAGAGCCGCAAGCTGTCGGACACACGCAGTGCAGCACAGCCTGCTGGTGGGAGAGGTCCACACGCTGCCTACTGCCAGCTGACCCCCCGTCCACTGCTCAGATTTCACACACAGCATGGCGACTATCAGAGTGATCTTCATCCCCCTACACACTTGGATTTGGCTGCTAAAGTGATGGAATTGGTGGCTATTGCCTAATAGTCTCAGCGGTGCTGCTGCCAGGCTACGTCAGTTTAGAGGACAGTGTTATATATCCAGGTGTAAAGTAGTTTTCTGATATATAGCTTTATATTGTGCTTCATATATGCACTGCTTGTAGCTCAACCAAGTTGGATTTTCAGTGGTGAGCGATGACTATTAGTCTTTCAGTAGAATTAACAGTTGAAATTTGGCCTCCACGGATATTGACAGTCAGAGATTTTTCTAGGGTTTCCGGAAAGCCCATAGTGACTTTTCTTAATGATAGGAACAAACTAACTTTGACCAAGCTAAAACTCAAGTAGTCTTTATTAGACACAGCGGTATTCAGGCTCAACAGCAAACACAGAGCAATGATAACCAAGTCAAGGCTGAGAAAGTGAGAGAGACAGGCCAGGGTCAAAAGCCAGAGAGTCAATAAACCAGCAAACAGAACCAGAGGCAGATCAAGAGAGGAAACGAGGGAGCAAGCAGGTCAAAGCAAAAAGAGAGCAACAAAGAGGACGAATGGACCAGAAGGGAAATCTGAAAGTGGGAGTAGAGTAAACAAAGGGAGGTCGGGAATGGAAGCAGCAGAGGTCAAGAGAAAACACTCACTATGCAAATGAGGTTTGGCATTATTTCTCACAGTGGATGTGGGGTAACCTAGAACGCAGAAGTGAAGTATGAACGAGTGTTTTGGGGCCTGTGGAAGTGACGTCAGTATTCTGGGAGATGGAGTCAGGGAGATCGGAGGCTGTTACATTACGCTCTTATCCAGAGCAACTTACAAGGTTCACATTAGGTAGGCCAAAGTAGTGTTAGGAGTCTTGCCCAAGGACTCTAATTGGTATAGCACAGCATAGTCACCCTGACCAGGATTCGAACCCCAGTCTCCCATGTGTGGTGGTGGCTACTTGGCGGGTAGTGGTGTTATCCGCTGAGCTACGCCAACCACTACCTGTTGGGAGACCCGGAAGTGTGACACACTCTTTCAACATCAAAACATAGTGGGTTGATTCAATGTTGTTTCCTAATTATCGTCGCTGTCCAAAGAAGAACGGGTATCGCCAAAATGGCAACTTTACAGGAGAGGGCCGTTGATGAAATCCGACATGGCCGAGCAATTTTGGGCCATTTCCGCATGTCAGCTTTCTCACCATGTACAGGCCTGTGTTCAACCGCTGTATTCAAATGATGCATAAAAACACGGTGCCTCCACACACAGATTCGTTGGTCATATCCACCGAGACAAAAGTGGAACTCGTCACCGAAGATGACCTGCTGCCATTCTGAGTGATTCCATGGCATGACACCATCGCGGTCTTTGTAACGTTGACATGGAGTTAGAGGCAGCCTCCGTAGCAGTCTGCGTGCATGTAGACCTGCATCGTGCAGCCGTCTGCCAATGGTGCTGCCACTAACAGGATGGGTCCGCAGTGGTGACTGTTGGGTCAGTCAGGCATAGAGATAGGACACGTCCTTGCTTAGGTCACACATGCAGCTGCGCATAAACAAACCTACCCACCAAGTTTCATTCGTGTCAGTTGATTTCTTCTGGGTGCAGCTACTCTTTTGATGATGAGTGTACATAATGTGTTTTTCTCCACTTGAGCTAATGTTCTACCCATTAGAAATAATTACACAAAATTGAAGAAGATAAGTTTCAGTACGTAGTCGCCATGGGGACCTACTAAGATTAAAACAGGAAGAAATATGCATGATTATTGTCATTTAAAATGGAATTTTGGATGTCGTTACTCTTCCCCCAGCTGCACATAATCTCTGTCTCCTCCTTCGCCCTCAGTAAAACGTGCCCCTAGTACACTCGAGCCTAGTCGTCTGCTCTGAGGGGACTTATCCATCAGCCTTTGATGCACGCACACAGTCTCTTCTGACCAATAGCAGTTCAGAGGATGGAAGAGCTTTTACATGCCAGTAAGTCTTGGGACACTGGTGTCGTCTCCGCAGAGGCATTTGAGAGAGTCAGTGGGTTGTCATTATGTGGCTTTGTTGTGGTAACAATGCAACACAAACGCCTTTGACATTTTTCGGGTAGCTTTAATAGGTTTCGGGAGAATGTACGGTCATGGTTTTTCGTAATTGCGGTCATTCTTGTTTTTGTTAAAGGCAAAGACTGACAGGGAACATGCCTATTGTTCATGAGGAATTATTCTCTGAAATTAAGACCAGAAAGAATCCTTTTAAAGTGATGGTTTGGGGACACATCAAATTTATACTGGGACTCTTACTTCGATTATGATCAATCAGCCGGGTTCTGTTCTTACATGCCACCAATTAGCATCATGAAATCGCAAGGGTGATCATTCACACATGCAGTCTGGATCTGCCGAAGTGTTGACACTCTTGTTCTAGCAGGCCAACAGTAAAGATGTACTGAGTATAACCCATAACGTTCCACTGACCTATACATTTCACTATAGTATTCCCATCACCATGTAAACAGGACGGTCCTAATCTTGGGTAACGCTTCCCTAAGCATTCCCCTGACCAATCACAAGTCTGACTTTGCTGACAAACTTAGTGAGCTTCATCTAAGCATAACAAACAACTATAACAAGCTAGACCACCTGTCTGTAGCTTCTGGCAGTAGCATTAAGACGGCACCTGTGCCACAAACCCCACCTCCTAGGCCCCACCTCCAGTTCCGCTGCAAGGCCACTGTATCATGCATGACGGTCAATCCTGTCAAGCCAGGTTGACGTTGGGGAGCCAGAGCTGTGAACTCTCTTACCCGCTCGCATCTTAATGAGTGCCAGCTGATCCTGGCTAGGCTTCGGCAGCATGGGCGCCTTTAAAAAGAGAAGAAAGAGAGGGAGAGGGACCAGCGACTGGCAAAGTCAGTCTGTCTGTCTATACGTCTCTGTCCATTTGCATGTCTGTTCATTGGCTCCTACGTGTGTTGCTTTGTCCATCCTTCCAGCCATGTGCATATCTGTTGCTTTGCATGTTCCTTTATTCATGCAATTGTTTGTCCATTTGTTTATCCTTGACTTTTTTTGTCCAGTCAGCATCACATAAAAGCTGGAGCAGACTACGAGTGTAGAACAGAGAGCTGTCCATCAAGCTCGTTACTCATGCCCAACCAAGTTCTCTGACAGGTCTAAGGTTTAAGCTATGTTTTATCATATTTATAACTCATATTGTTCATTTAAACTTTACTGGGTGTTTTAAAATAACACAAGTTTAGTATCACAAACACTTTATATGAAAATATATCTAATGTATATTAAATTAAAATATATTTTACTTTGTGTTACCTTCAACTCTATTAGTTGCTACATACATTAGCCTTGTAGCTTCAGGCTAGAGACTAGAGAAGGTAAGTTCACACACTGCACATGACTTGTAACGTATGTTTTGGTATACTACTACTTTAAATCACTGGAAATCGAATCTGTTTTCGACTATTTCATCATGCTTGGTATTTCAACGTTTTCCTTTCCTCTCTCCTTCATCCTGCTGTTCCTCTGTTCCTCTTCATATTTATCTGCTACTGAGTTCAGACATAAGAGCAGATCTAAGTAATGTGGGATCACCATGAGGCTGCTGGTGAAGTTAGTAGAGTGTTTCCGAGTGTTTGCGTGTGTTTTTAGCATTTTAAGTCTCAGTATTGCTTTGGATAGCTGTCATGTCCTCTAGCAAGCGTTTCCTCTCTCTGTGCTTTAAACCCTCCCTCTCCTACTAAAGTGTCCATGGCGTCCTTATTTCCCAGTCTGTATCATCTCTCCGACCGCTCTTCGGCTTTACTTTGGAAGAAGCACGGAGCAGCATGAGTCGGGGTGTTGCAGCTAAAGGAAGTCTAGGAATGATGGTCAAAGCTAGCTTGCATATCCCCAAACCTCTCCATGTAAATATTTACTTGTATGCCTACTACATCTAATACAGTCTCATGCAAAAGTCTGAAGTCCCAAATAAAGTGTTTTTACTGGGAAGTGGAAATAAGTTTCAGATACAGAAAACACCCTCAGATGTATATGTACAGGGGTTGGACAATGAAACTGAAACACCTGGTTTTAGACCACAATCATTTATTAGTATGGTGTAGGGCCTCCTTTTGCGGCCAGTACAGCGTCAGTTGGTCTTGGGAATGACATATACTGCATCCTGCACAGTGGTCAGAGGGAGTTTAAGCCATTCTTCTTGCAGGATAGTGGCCAGGTCACTACGTGATGCTGGTGGAGGTTCGTCCTTCTTGGTGGTATGCTGACATTACCCTGGATACCGTGGCTCTTGATACATCACAAAGACTTGCTGTCTTGGTCACAGATGCGCCAGCAAGACGTGCACCAACAGTGTGTCCTCTTTTGAACTCTGGTATGTCACCCATAATGTTGTGTGCATTGCAGTATTTTGAGCAGAACTGTGCTCTTACCTGCTAACTGAACCTTCACTCTGCTCATTACGTCTGCTCGTTAACTGGTGCAATGTGCAATTAATGAAGATTGGCCACCAGTCTGGTCCAATTTAGCCATGAGACCTCCCACACTAAAATGACAGGTGTTTCAGTTTCATTGTCCAACCCCTGTACTATTTCTATAGATTCTATATGTAGGCCTATAATACATTGGTGGGGAGGGGGTGGGGCATAATATACACGAATTGTTACACAACAGACAGGAATGAAACTTGGTGGGTTGGTTCGACACCATGAGACGTGCAAATAATTCAAGTTTTATGCTCAGCAGTGCATGTGACGCAAGCCAACACAGGCCTTATCACGAAGTCCCGCTGTTGTCTTGGCAGAGAAGACAAACAAATCTGTGTGTGTGTGTTCTCACACATCACACGTCCAGAAGACCTGGTGTCCCTCCACCTCCACCCCTAACTCAAAACCTGCAGGAGCTGTGTGAGAATATTCAAGCTGCATGGGATAGATTATCCCAGGACAGCATTAGGAACCTCCACAACTCCATGCCAAGATGTCTGTCATGTTGAGTTAGTAAACATGGCTGACCAACACCATACTGGGAGACAGACTTCTGTATGTGTAGCTCAATAAATATTGATGATATCAGTCTAAATCTATCATTTATTGTTCTTGGTAACCTTTATCTTCCTTCCCAACAGCACTGCAATCCCACACTTCCTTCAGGGTGCAGCTATTCTTTTGATGATGAGTGTATTAAAGGTGCCACAGGCCCCAGGTTTTCCCAGTATGTGAAATCCAGTCAATAAACAGTAATTAAGCTTTGAAGTGTACAGAAGTGTATATGATCACCAAAATGATTCTTTTTTGTAACATTATTAACAAAAACATCAAAAAATAATCTTTCATTTCTTCATTTCTCACATAAGTAAAAGTAAAGCAAACAAATAACACCCAGTGCTGCCACATGCTGGCTTTCACCGTTTGCTTTCCGAGCTGCCCAGTTTTGGGGACGACTTAGTGCTGGACTGATATACGGCTCCTCTCTCCGACAGTCGGCAGTTAGATTAACACAGCACCCAAACCGCATGCTGAATTCGGAGTTCTCAGTGATTTTAAACGCTTGTTCGCAGATTCGTATCTGTTTTACTGCTATTTGTCTTGGTCGGAGTGACGGAGCGAGCGGAACCTTCCCAAGCCCCGCAAATCGCTCAGGACTTTTCCTCCACTCTGGCTGCTTTATGTAAAGGCTTTTTTGGCCCGGTCCTGCTGGCTATGAGCTTTCTCGCACGTTTCTGGTTTATGAGGCTGTCCCTGGTCACCCATAACACTTTTAATGAAACAGATTTCAGGACTTTCTCTCGCAACATCTGTTAACAGCTGCAGAGAAATTAATTAAGAAAGAGAGGGACGCGAGAGCGAGAGTGAGGAAAACCCCACATTACTGGTCACCATTCCCTCACATAAACAGCAGCATTCATGGCAGTGCTTCAGCAACAATTGCAAAAGATTGGAATCAAAAAAAAAAAAAAAAACTTCTCCGCGCATCTACTGATTTCAAGGCTCACACATCTGTTGAGTGTGGCGGAAGGATCTGAAGTTCATTTATCTCTTGTTGCA